>CM077147.1:131071362-131330851 GCA_039583875.1 Platanthera guangdongensis | reverse complement strand
TAATCATAAGGTTTTTTCCAAACAAAATAAAAGGAAGATCAACAATATACAATTTGCAAGCATGTAGGTATACCTTTCAGCCAATACCTTGGAGGTTGCCGAACCACACAGAGGAAATTGAAGACGATTTTGCCGGAGGAAACAGAGGACTTCGCTGGACACTACCCAAGATTTCGCCGGACCATACAGAGGAGTTCACTGAACAAAATCTCTGCTTCACCCGGCGGTGTTCGACGGGAAATGGCATGCAAAAGCATGAGTCGCGGGTGGAAGGGTATCGTGTAGAGCGGCGGGGGTTCGAGAGAAAAGAAAAGAGGGAGAGGGATTTAGGTCTGCTATTATTTAGTGTTTTAATGTTTTTTTGGTTTTGGTCAGCTACCAATATCCAAAACAGAGATGCCAATATAAATGTCTTTATAAAAGCCCTAAGTTGAATTTTCCACCCGGCGCGGGTTTTTCGCCCGAGTGCGAATTTATTTCGCCCGAGTGCATTTTTTTGCCTAAGCGAGTTGTTTTTTTCGCATGCTGCGAATTTTTCTCCAGAGAGCAAATTTTTGCCTGGACCTAATTTTTTCACCCGGGCGCGTTTTTTTTGTCCAAACGACATTTTTTTCTCCGAAGGTATTTTTTGCTTTCGGGCAAAAATATTGCACCTGTGGGAAAGTATTTTGTCCAGGTGGAAAAACGCGCACTGGCTAAAAATGCTCCTGACAAAATAACTCGCCTAACAAAAAAATCGCATTCGAAAAATTTGCGCCCGGGCGAAAAAAAGAGCCCGGACAAAAAATCGTGCCCGGGCGAAAATATCGCCGCCGGGCGAAAAAAATGCGCCCGGGCGAAAAAATTGCGCTCGGGCGAAATAATCGCATCCGAGCTAAAAAATCGCGCACGGTTGAAAAAATCGCAACAGCATGAAAAACTACAGCCGGGCAAAAAAATCGTGCCCAGATGAAAAAACCCGCGCCCGGGCGAATAAACTGTGTCCGGGCGAAATATTCGTGCCCAGACGAAAAATTCGCGCCCTGGGGGAAAAACACGCCCTGGGGAAAAATCGCTCATAAGCGAAAAAAATGGCGCCGAGCAAAAAAATTACGTCTGGAGAAAAAATCATATATGGGAAAAAATGCGTCTAAACGAATAACCTCTTATGTATGAATGAAACTTTAAATCAACTTCTATGCACAAACTACCCAACCAATTTAATACTCGAAGTTAACCAACATTTCAACTCCTCAAAAGCTCGCGTGCACTCTGGCGTCCAAACGAACTTCTGCTCCTTCCTCGTCAAAGTAGTGAGAGGTAATGCTATCCGCGAGAAGTTCTCTACGAAGCGCCTATAATAGCCGGCATGCCCCAGAAGCTCCGGACTTCCGCTACTGTAGAAAGCTCAGGTCACTCCCGTATCGCAACAATCTTCGCCGGATCCACTGCAATACCCTCTCCACTCACTATATGATCGAGGAGCGCCACTGAGGATAACCAAAACTCGCACTTCGAGAACTTGGCATACAATTGATTCCTCCTTAGCATCTCCAAAACCAACTGAAGATGCTTGAAGTGATCTTCCTCACTCTGCGAGTACACCAAAATATCGTCGACGAAGACGATCACAAAATGATCCAAGTACTCCCTGAAGGTCTTGTTTATCAAATCCATGAACACTGACAGCGCATTAGTCAGCCCAAACGGCATGACCGTAAACTCGTAATGCCCATATCTCGTACTGAACGCTGTCTTCGGGATATCACTCTCCCTTATTCGCAGCTGATAGTACCCGGACTTGAGATCCAACTTCGAGTACACCGTCGACCCGACCAACTGATCAAAAAGATCATCGATCTGGGGGATCGGGTACTTGTTCTTCTCCGTCAACTTGTTGAGCTCCCGATAATCAATACATAGCCTCAAGCTTTCGTCCTTCTTCTTAACAAAGAGGACCGGCGCGCTCCAAGGCGAAGAACTTGGGCGCACATACCCTTACTCCAACAACTCTTGCAGTTGAACCGTCAGCTCTGCCATTTCCTTAGGCGCTAGCCGATTAGAAGATCGTGACACAGGCTTTGCCAAACTAAGTCCTAAGAGGTTATTAAATTGGTTGGGTAGTTTGTGCATAAAAGTTGATTTAAAGTTTCATTCATACATAAGAGGTTATTAAAATCTCTATTAAATCTTCAATTTTCAATAAGCAACTTATTCATCACATAACCTTCCCAAACTAAGTCCTAAGATCAAAAATTTCACTTCGAAAAATCAATCGGAGCACAGAGCGAGCACTTTGGGATCAAAATTCAAACAGAACCGTTGATTATTTTATGATGCTATTATTAACAAATCCATTTTACTTTCTAGTAAATCAGAAAAAAAAAACAGATCAACCATTTTTTGCATTATTTTCTCTTGCCAAAAATTACTACTAGCAAACCAATTTTATTTTTTGCAATTTTTCATTTTTGAACCCAAAAATATTTCTCATTTGAAAAAGTAATTAACATTAAAGTTGTATATCTCGAGATCTACAACTTTTATGTTGATCATTTTAGGATTTGAAGTCGTTTAGGCCTCCAATTTGGGCCTGACAAAAGACAAGCCCGGAACGAGTCGTTCGTACAGATTTTCGCCGTGACTTTTTTGGGGCCCAAATCAGGGGTATAAACTGTATCAAATCAAAACTGGGCGAACAGATTTTTGAATCCGCCGCTGGGGGATCATCCTTGGCCGATTACCGTTGCTTTACCGGACTGGGCGGACTGCCTAATTGAGTCTGCGGATAATGATAGGGGGTCTTGGCATCTTGTAGGATGTTGCGGACTAGGGGGTTAACATAATCCCCGCACATTTTTAAGTTTCCAGAAAGCTTCGAAAATGTTTTCTTAACCTCCGAGTCTGCAAGCCTCATTAATGCCACCAGCGCTATAAATATCGCTGGAGGGCCTGGAACTCTTAGAAATTCCGATCGACACGAGGCGCTACTCACCACTTGCGCCCGACACTTTGCAGTACGGCATGGCAAGGCTTGGCGCTTTTTTCACTAGCCTCACAGCAAAAGGCGAGAAGCCAATAACACCAATGAAGACTAAGAAAATAATAAAGAGAATGGCGAGAGGGGATCATGTCCGCTCTACTAGAGAAAGTTCCCACAGCCAGAAGCCTGCTGAGAAAGCTGTCCGCCGCGCTGATATTCCTGTGCGCTAGAAGGAGGATGCCACGGTTGCTAATGCTGAACAGCCACTGATAAGTGAGAAGTTATTAACACTGTCGGACACCGGCCATTCCCAGAAAATGGCGAATTCGGCGGACACCGTTGGCGAGCACAATGAGGCCGAAATATCTTCCCCCAAAGCCCAAGTGCCCATCGTTAACCTTGATGAAGAAGATAGTCGGACTTCGGGAGAAGAGGTTGGCAAGGACGCGCCTTCAAAGGCATTGATTGCTGCGAAACCTGAGATGGTCCGCGAGAGGCAGCACGATTTAGAAAAGGATGTCGCGGACTCTGCCGAGAAAAGAGCTTGTAGAAAGAAAAGGAAGAGGGACGGCTCAACCGTGGCTGAGCGGGTTGAAAAGAAGTTGTGCGCGATGAAGGAGAAGAATATCTCCAAGCAGACTGGAGACACGGACTTACAGCACAGACCGCGTGAGAAAGAAGTTCTCGACAGCGACTTTATTACACTGGAGGCCCAAATCCAGGGGGACAATTCCCTCTCCACGGTCAGTTTATCCACGGATGAGATACTAGACTCTATTGACGTTGATCAACTTGATCTAATCAACGAATCCTTGATGGTTGTACTGCAGCAATCTGAGGTGGAAGTCGTTAGGGATAAGGGTGGCGAACTCCCCTCTTTATCCGCTGCTGAGGAACAAGAGAGGGAGATACTGAAGGAGAAGATAGAGAGTAGAAGAAACAAATTGCCGCTCATGTAGCTGCAGTGGAGGCGGCCACGAAGCATGTTGCGGCGGACAAGAATGCTGATTACCTGCGGACTGCCGCAGAGCTATTGCGGACAGGTAATCTTCAACCGACGCCTAAATATATTAAGCGTCAGTGGATTTACAGGTCGCCGCCGCGGAAGTCGAGACCAATCAAGATCATCACCGAAACTAACGACATTGTTGTTTCAAAAAGTTCTGCCGCTGAGCAAAGAGGTAAAGTTCATCGCGAATGGAAGAAGCATTTAAACTCCTTCGACCCGGAGCGGGCAAGGCGGCCTATCATCTTTGACAGTTGGCAACTCGCTGCTACTATGTCCAAATGTGATCTTTTATCGTTTCTTTGAGTCCTCCACAGACTGCTTTTGAATGTGAAGTTGACTTTCTTGGTCGCAGGTAGAAAGTCTCCACCATGCTCTGTCGAGAGTGGGGAAATTGTGGTTACGTCGAGCACTGGTGTCGATGCGATCTCGCATGAGAAATCCGCGAGAGACGAACAGCCCAACCTGAGCGACATCAGAGAGTTAGAAAGGAAATTTCAAACTGAAATTCAGAATATTAAAGCATAGTTAAAGAAGGCGGAAGAGCGCGAGAAAGCATCCGCGGAGCGCGAGAAAGCCCTAAAGGACCAGATCGTCAGCATCTCGAGGGCGCTGGAGTGGTCCGATAGGGAGAAGAAGAGGCTCGCTGATGATGTCCGCTTCTACAAGGGCAAGCACTTGGCGTCGGCGCGGGAAGAAAAGGGAAGCGGGCTGCTGAGGCTGCTGAGCAAAGACCATGATTGCCAGATCGCGTTGCTCCGGAGGTCGCTACAACGGCAGGTGGTGGTCAACAGGCCGCGGACGAGGAGCCGAGTCCGGCAATGGAGCCAATGGTCCCCGTTAGCCGGGTAGACCGGGAGGCTGCTCATATACATCGGACTATTAACATCATCCATCATCACATTTGCCGCCTGTACAGCGAAGTCCTTTAAATAAGCGAACAAGCTGCGCACTTGTGCAAGGATAGGACCGAAAGGCCAACGCGGACTGAGACCAAATACCGCTGAGTCCGCGAAACCACGAACTATTTGAATTTCGCTGATGTATAATTTTGTGTGTTAAACAATATTCTATGGTGTGGATTGCAATGAACTGTGTTGCGATTTATGCGGACTGAATAAGATATCCACAAATTATGTTGCTAATTTTTTCTGATCTGCGGCGAACTGTGCAGGCTAATGTTGTGTCTGCTTCTCATAATTTAACTTGTCTGCAGGTGGGAAATGTTGCGAACTAAGCGGACTGAAAATGTGTTCGCTTCTCATATTTTGTCTGGAGGAAAGCATCGCGAACAGGGGGGACTGAAACTGTGCCCGCCTTAATTTGTGCTTTGAACTTTACTTGGCATGTGAAATTGAGTTTGTGTCCGCGTTATCTTCAACTTTTTGCTGTGAAAAATTTTGCGGACTATGCGGACTGAAAATGCGAGCTGTGCGGCCTAGCCCAAAAATTTGTCAGACGCTATAACTATAAATATAGCCCTGCCGCTTCTTCTATGCAGGAAAACTGTTGGAGCTGAAGACCCTGCGGCCTGCCAAAATGGTATCCGCCAGGACTGATGCTGCAGTTGCTTTCCACGCTGCCGACCACCGAAAGTGTACTTTAACTGAGGCCAATCTTGAGGCCTTTGTCGAGAATAAGATGGCGAATTCAAACCTTCTTGTCCTCCTTCCAGCCCATGAAGAAAGACTGAATTTTTCAACGGCGACTCAGATCTCCATTCCTATTGATCACTTTGAAAGCGGCTTCAAATTTCCACTACTATGGGAGCTCGCTGAAATTTTTGAACATTATGGAATGGTGCCAGGCCAGCTCGCGCCCAACACTCTTGTTGCTATTTGCAACTTCATCTCTTACTTGTGGTCTGAGAAGATCGCTTTCTCTATGAACATCTTCCGCAAGATGTTCTCAGTCCGCTCGATAACAGCATCCGGAGGCCGCCCTTACAAGGGGGTTATCTATTCTTACTGCAGAGGGATGAAGGTTGTGTGCCTTCCAAACAAGATCCACAACTGGACCTCCAGGTTCTTGATCTTCGAAGGCGACCTAGGGTTCGCGCACACTTATTCGCAAGTGCGTGCGGACTCTGATTTCAAGAGTGTCCCGTTAGATGAGACGGAGTCCGCTATCGTTAAAAATTTAGCCGATGCCAGGCTCGATATCGAATACTACATTCCGCTGTTGGCGAGCTTGGCGGACATCTCGTGCGAAGAAAGTAAGCTTTTTGCAAACTCAAGTTTGTACCCGCAGCGACATTTGTGTTTTGAACTTTTCTGCTTTTGCAGTGATCTTGGCTGTACCCGCCAATCTGCCACAGACGCCCAGCGTGTTTACTCCTACACAAAGAGAAAAGAAACAAGAGGTTGCAAGGAAGCGGAAAGAAGAAGGGATAAAGCGGCGGGTTACTCTTCCTCTGAAAGTTTGACAATGCGAGGCTTCGGAAATCGCCAGAAGGATCTTAGGGGGAACCCGATGATCCACTGGCATAACAAGAACAAGCATGTCCGCTTGTCGACCGCGCTTCCTTCGTGGAAAAGCTCGAGAATTACTCGCCATGCTCATGTTGTGATTTCCGCCCTCTATGGAAAGCGCAACTTGAGCGATCTGAAGAAGGTGGTCGTTGTCGATCTCCCCCTGCTAGCCCCCAGGCCAGTGCGAACAGCGTGGTGACGAACCACTTTGTTGCTTCCTTGACAAGAGACCTACTTAGACAGAACGAGAAGCTTCAAGAAGATAACAAGGTGCTCAAGGAATGAAATGCGCGGTTAGGGAAGAAAGTCGCTCAGCAAAAGGAAGAGCTTGGGATGAGTTAAATTTGCAGCGGCCTTAGTTTGTAGTCCGCCGCGAAGTGATGTTTGCTCCTTTATTTTGCGCAGGTCGCCTACGACTTGGAGAATAACAATTTCCAGGCCGCCATGCTCCCCTTTGTGAAAGAAACTATTGAGGTCGCCATCGATCAATTTGTCCGCGGCGGCTTAGCAAAGGAGGGAGTGGACGGTGTTCCCTTCTTGGAGCTCTTCCCGGAGTTAAAAGAGCAGGTCGCAGCAATGGAGCGGGCTGCAAAGGGTAAAGATGTTATCATCGAGGAGGAAGAGGAAGGCGAAGTAGAAGAAGAAGAAGAGGAAGAAGAGGAGGGCGAAGGCGAAGAACAAGGTGAAGGACAAGGCGTCATGGTAACAGCTGACGACACTGGGTCAAGTCAGTGAGGCGGATAACAGTCGAGTCCAGCACCTCTGCATCCTCCTCTGCTGACAGGAGCTCACATAGCGAGTCCGACTCATGCACTGGATCAGATAGCAGTAGTGGAAGCGGCTCGGAGGGCTATTCTCCGGAGGTTGATATCGATGGCCTAAGCCCTGCACCTCCAGCTGAAAAGAAATAGAAGACTACTGAAGATTAATGTATTTTTGTTTTTTTTTTCCTGTAAACGGGGCAGACTCAAGTTTGCAGTCCGCCGAATAGATGAAAAGATGTAAACATTTTTTGATGAAATAGAAAGGATATTCTGGTATATGCTTCCTGCAATGTTCTTCATTTTCTGCATTTAACGCGATTAAGCCCGATCTGATTTAGCAGTCCGCATGATACACATCATCCATAGAGTTTTTTGACTTGACGATTAGGAAATTACATTTATCAATCCGGCCAATGTCCGTCGTAAGAATGAGAATACTTGGCAAAAATATCAGGCAGACTCTGTCGAGTTTCAATAGCAGTCCGCAATTCTCTTTATTAATATTTTTAAACTTAATGATAATATAAGCATGGCGGCCTTTTATGTACTGGCAAACCGCGAGCTGAAAAGACCAACTGGGAAATAATTCGGCGGACTGCGCGGATATAATCTCATAGTTTGTGCATATTTTAATAGAAATGATCTATAGCTTGCGACCAGGCGGGCAGGTACGGTAGGCATTGCTTTTCTCACCGGGCGACAAGCTATACGATCATCCCAAGGAAAACCGGCGGACTGCGCGGATATAGAAAATCTGTCCGCACTAAATAGATGAAATGATCTATAGCTTGCAACCAGGTGGGCAGGTGCGGATGGCATTGCTTTTCTCACCGGGCCACAAGCTATAAAATCAACCCAAGGAAAACCGGCGGACTGCGCGGATATAGAAAATCAGTCTACACTAAATAGATGAAATGATTTATAGCTTGCAACCAGGTGGGCAGGTGCGGATGACATTGCTTTTCTCACCGGGCCACAAGCTATAAAATCAACCAAAGGAAAACCGGCGGACTGCGGGGATATAGAAAATCAGTCCGCACTAAATAGATGAAATGATCTATAGCTTGCAACCAGGTGGGCAGGTGCGGATGGCATTGATTTTCTCACCAGGCACAAGCTATAAAATCAACCAAAGGAAAACCGGCGGACTGCGCGGATATAGAAAATCAGTCCGCACTAAATAGATGAAATGATCTATAGCTTGCAACCAGGTGGGCAGGTGCGGATGGCATTGCTTTTCTCACCAGACCACAAGCTATAAAATCAACCAAAGGAAAACCGGCGGACTGCGCGGATATAGAAAATCAGTCCGCACTAAATAGATGAAATGATCTATAGCTTGCAACCAGGTGGGCAGGTGCGGATGGCATTGCTTTTCTCACCGGGCCACAAGCTATAAAATCAACCCAAGGAAAACCGGCGGACTGCGCGGATATAGAAAATCAGTCCGCACTAAATAGATGAAATGATCCATAGCTTGCAACCAGGTGGGCAGGTGCGGATGGCATTGCTTTTCTCACCGGGCTACAAGCTATAAAATCAACCAAAGGAAAACCGGCGGACTGCGCGGATATAGAAAATAAGTCCGCACTAAATATATGAAATGATCTATAGCTTGCAACCAGGTGGGCAGGTGCGGATGGCATTGCTTTTCTCACCAGGCCACAAGCTATAAAATCAACCCAAGGAAAACAGGCGGACTGCGCGGATATAGAAAATCAGTCCGCACTAAATAGATGAAATGATCTATAGCTTGCAACCAGGTGGGCAGGTGCGGATGGCATTGCTTTTCTCATCGGGCCACAAGCTATAAAATCAACCCAAGGAAAATCGGTGGACTGCGCGGATATAGAAAATCAGTCCGCACTAAATATCCCTGTGAAGAGTAAGATGTAGTCTTAATGAAACGGTCCTCTGCCCTCTTACCTGGAGTACAGTCTAAGTTGATATTTTTGGTAGTTTGCGGCCGGGGCATCATAACTTTTCTCAAGATCAACCAAGCTGTGGGTCTCCTGTAGGCACTGCTTGAGGGCACCATGGAGTGTTCGAGGGTTACAAACTAAGATGACCCGTGGGCAGGTGTGCCAGAGTGGCGTAACTTTCCTCACGCGATCATCGAAGTAGTAACGATATCCCTAATGCGGCATGGTAGAGCTTAACTCCCACCCTGTCCCTCCATAACGTAGAGGTGGGGTCAGGTACTAGCTGGGATCCGAAGTTTAGAATCCTACCGCACTAGAGCCTGCAAGCTCCCACTACACGGTGCGAATCTCCTCGCAACACGTGGTCTTCGTGGTGTTATGCTAATGACAACAGCTCTAGGGGAGGTTTTGCTGAACTCGGCGATGTCTCATGGTATCAGGAAACCGTTATTAATGATTGGGAGAGAAAGAGAGAACATTAGGAAAAAGTGTCAGTACGAATCCTTTGATTAAAGAGATGCTTTTGCAAAGCTAGCATAAGAAAGAAAAGAGAGTTCAAGGACGGAACCGTTTTTGGAATCTTTCTCGCTTAGCATGCCAACTGTTATGCTTGAATAGAAAAAACACTTGAAGAAGCGTTAGCAAGCAGTTTTTACTCATAATGATTCTTGAAGAGGATACATAGAATAGAAAAGAGGAGGTTCAGGAATAGAACCGTTTGAGATCATCCCCGCTCCATATATATAGCATATCCTCTCCTTCGTACGTTTGCAAGCGTTAAGCGCCGTTCTTTAATGCTTCTTTGACAATGAAGGGGCCGGCCCAGTTCGGATTAAGTTTTCCAACTGAACCAGCTCTTGCAGCAGTGTCAATTTCTTGAGAACTAGATCACCCACTTGAAAGTTTTTGATCCTTATGTTTTGATCAAAATAACGGGCCATCCTTCTTTTGACCTCCTCCTGCCTTATGGCTGCTTGGTCTCTAATTTCCTCAATGTGTTCTAGGCTGAATCTCATTCATCTCTTCATTGTTCAGCTCAAGCCAATCCTCAATGCCATGACTTGCAAGCAGAACCCTGGGTGATGGGACTTCAAACTCAACTGGAATGAGGGCCTCTGAGCCATGAGAAAGTTTGAACGGAGACTCGCCAGTTGCGGATGAAGGTGTTGTTCTAAGGGACCAGAGGACTGATGGAAGTTTATCAGCTCAGCTGCCCTTGAGATTCTGCACTTTCTTCTTGAGCAAATTAAGGATCTGCTTGTTGGCTGCTTCGACTTGGCCATTGCTCCTGGGATGATGGACCAATGCAAGCCGCAGCTCTGTTCCGATCTGCTCGCAAAAATCAATCATCTCTGAGTTGTTGAATTGCGCCCATTGTCAGTGATTATAGCCATAGGTATTCCATGCCGGTAGACAATCTCTCCCCAAATGAAATTTTTGATGACCTGAGTTATTGTCTTTGCCAATGCCTTTGCTTCGATCTACTTGCTGAAGTAGTCGATCATCACTATGATGAAACGCCGTTATCCGCCTGCCATGGGAAAAGGACCAATGAGATCCATCCCCCAAACTGCAAAGGGCCAAGGAGTTGCAATTGATCTGAGTGACTGAGCTGCCTGGTGCTGAAGTGGGTCAAACTTCTGGCATTGAACACACTTTCTAGCATAAGCCTCAGAGTCTCTCTTCATAGTGGGCCAGAAATATCCTTGCCGCAGGATCCGTTTTTCTAAAGTTCTTGCTCCCGAGTGACTTCCACACTCTCCTGAATGAACTTGCAAAACAACGGGAGCTTCTTCTTCTGAAACACATCGGGCCATGGTAGCGAGGAATGTTCTTCTATAATGGATTCCTGCCACTAAGTAGTAGTGAGCTGCTTATATTCTGAACCTTTTCTGATCCTTGATTGAATAGTGAAAATCTCCTGTTGACAGATAAAGAATGAATGGGTCCATCCAGGAGGAACGTTGATCAACTTGCATCAATTCTCCTTCCTCCACTACCGGGCGGAAGAGCTCGGAAGTTGTTCCTCCTGATGGCAGCCCATACTTAGCAAGAACGTCTGCCTCCTCATTTTCTGTTCTGCAGATGTGCTCAATGGTAAAGCTCTTGAACTTGCCGATCTCTATTTTCACAAGAGCAAGATACTTCTTCAAGATCGCCTCTCTTGTTTCACAATTGCAAAGGACTTGCGACGCCATCACCAGATGTTGGGTACATTGGAAAATATGTACCAGATTTGAAGAAGCCTCACGCTACTAAATGATATACATCAAGGTGTATTTGATGTGCTTTGAGTTTATATGTGTAGGTTAAGTAATTGCAGGAAATGCAGAAAAGTTTCTAAGTCCATGTGTCGACACCTAGAGATGCAGTGTCGGCACTTATGAAGGCTTGTGTCAACACCTAGAGAAGATGTGTCGACAGTTGGAGTATTTGTGTCGACACCAGGAAAGGCAGAGTCGACACCAGAAGAAAAGGTCGACACATACAGGCAGTGTCGACATACTATGAAGAATAGTCAACATATATCATGTCGACACTTAGAGGCAGTGTCGACACACAGAGAAGCTTAGTCGACATCCGATGTGTCGACGCCAGGAAGCTGTGTCAACACACTGAAGGAATTGTCGACATCAACTATGTCGACAAACAGGACTTGTGTCGACACACAGAAAGTATCAACAACAGAAGAAGTTGTGTCGACAAAAAGGAGTTGTGTCAACACTCAGCAAGCTTCAATAAAGATAAAGTAAAAGAAGTACTTGTGTCGACACAAAGGAGATGTGTCGACACTCAGCAAGGTTCAACACAAGAAGGCATGTGTCGACACAAAGGAGTTGTATCAACATACAGCAGAATTCAACTAAGTTTTTAAGAAGAAGTACTTGTGTCGACACACAGAATCAGTGTCGACACATTCAACAGAAGGCTTGTGTCGACACACAGAATCAGTGTCGACACATTCTGAAGAAGCAGTGTCGAGAAGCTATTACAACAACACAAGGAGTTGTGACGACACCATCAAGGCTAGTGTCGACACTTAGTTCACTTGTGTCGACACTTGGTCTATTTGTGTCGACACATAATGAAGATCAGTCTCGACACTTTCAGACAGAGACTGTGATTTCAAGAAGTGACTGTATGACTTGACAGCTGCCATTTCAGCCGGTCTACTGCAACTGTCAGAGCTGTCAGAAGTTCGTTAGAAACCGGATCAGCCGGTTACCTTGGAGGAAGACTATATAAAGGCCTTTCTCCTTCAACAGCAAGGTATCAATCAAAAAGATCGAAAAATCAACAATAAAAAGAATTAATCAGAAGATTAAGAAGATCAATACAGATCCAGAGAAAACTGTAAATCAGTATTTTGAAAAAATTTCAGATTTACTTGGAGGGAGAACTCCAGTATTTGAAAATAAGAAAGAAATGTGTTAATCAAATCTCTTAAGAAGCAGGTTCTGAACCAGACTGCAAAGTAGCATCCAGATTTAATTCTCCATCCTAAGAAGGAAGTTGCCAGCCGGTCTACTTCAAGAATATCATCTTTACTGAGTTCATACTCAAGAAGCCTTGAAGAAAGCAAAGACATAGTTGATCTCAGGAATCAGTGCTATCAAGAACTGATCAAGAAGGTTGCCCTCTTCATTCTCTCAAACTGAGTGGTGATCAACAAACTTTTATTATCTTTTTGTATAATCCTAAGGGATCTGAGTTGTAAGCCTAAATTTATAATGGCTGAGGTAGGGCTTTTGAGCCAGAGTGTATGAGAATCAATTCTCTGAGTGTAGGCCTTCTTGAAGGCTGAGGTAGGGCTGTTTAGCCTGAGTGTAGGTCTTGTTGAAGACTGAGTGGTAGGGCTTTGTGCCTGAGTTGTAGGAGTGGGGACACTCTGAGTTGTAGGAACCTGGTTTGGGGTTCTGAGCTATAGGATCTGAGGATCTGAGGAGAAGTGCTGAAGTTAGGTCAAATCTAGTACACTACTAGATAGGAGAAGGGGGAAAGTGGATGTACCCAGACCTTGGGGAACCACTATAAACACTGTGTGCACTCTGTGAATGTTTGTTTCTGTGGTTGCTGTGTTGTAATAACTGTAGAATTTGCATTTGCTGCTTAAAGTACAAAACAGTTTGTCTGCCTTAAAGTAAAAAACAAAAAGTACACCTATTCACCCCCCCCCCCTCTAGGTGGTTAGACACTATTTCTTTCAAGTGGTATCAGAGGGAGGTTGCTCAAAAAGGGACTTAACAGTCTGAGTAAGATCCTGTAGGAAGATTCAGAACAAACAAGAATCAAGAAAATGGGTTCTAGTGAGAATCACAAAGAGCTGGGGTCCATTAAATTTGCCAATATGTAGAAAAGAGATATTTGGCATATGGAAAGAGAGGGTTAGACTCTTTATGGAAGCTTCTGACCTAAAGATATATATTACAGTCAAGGAAGGCCCATATGTGCCAATGAAGGTATCCATTCTGGATGCAAATCAGAAAACTCCCAAGGACTTCTTTGAAATGAATAAGGATGAAATCATTCTGGCCACTATGGACAAGAGAGCCCAGAATATAATTGTTAGTGTCATTAATGATGCAACATTTCAGAACTTAATTCATTGTAAAACCTCTAAAGAAATGTGGGACACATTAATAGTTTATATGGAGGGCTCAGAGGAAGTAAGACAAGATAGGAAGTACTTGTTAAATCAGGAATATAAAAGCTTCAGACAAGGAAAGTCTAATAGCATTACAGAATGTTATAAGAAGTTCTATAGGATAGTTAATAAGTTGATGTCCTATGGAAGAGACTTCAGCAACTATGAGCTGAATGACAAGTTCTTAAGATCCCTGACTAAGGACTGGGACACCAAGATTTGTGTCATTAGGGAAGTGGCCAAACTAGCTGGTATACCTCCTCCAACTTTATTTGGAAAACTGCTATCTTATGAGATGCAGTTAATGGCTAGAAAGGAGGAAGAGAAGAATACTAGAGTGGAGCACAAGGAAAAGATTGTGGCCTTCAAGACTGAAGCCATTAAGAAGTATAGAAGCAAGTCTCCATCTCCACCTCAAATAATTGTTGAGGCTGTAACAGATAATTCAGATTGCAAGAATTCAGATAGCAGTGAAAGTGATGAAGACTTTGCTGCTTTTACTAGGCATTTTCAATAATTTCTGAAGAACAAGCAGTGGAGGTCTAAGCCTTCCACTTCTCAGCCAAAAGATGACTACTATCAGAAGAGAAAGTCATCCAGGAATGACAGAAGAAGGTCCAAGCCAAGCAATGCTACATCTTCAAAGATAGTGTGCTATTGCTGCAATAGACATGGACATGTAGTGGCTGACTGTCCTAAAAAGAGGAAGGAGTCAATTGACAAAAAGAAGACTCAGGTTAAGAGCAAAAGGGAAAAGTCCTTTGTTGCTAAGAAAGAAGAGAGTCTAACAGACCAGTCATCTTCAGAAACTAAATCAGAAGCTGAAGCCTACATTAGATTATTTGCTGAAGAGGAAGAAGATGAGTTCATGCAGCTAATGAACTCAATTTATGAGTATGAGGACCATCAGTGCAAGGGACTGATGGCTTTATCTGAAGGAGACAAGAACCAGGATTAGCTTAGACCAAGTAAGGTACAAAGTTTTTATTCTAGTTCACTTTATAGTACTGAGTCAGAATCAGATACATCTGCATCAAGTGATGTGGGTGGGTCTGAATCTGAAGGAGATATTCATCAGTTAATTGATGAATATAGGGACTTGTTGCAGGCCTTGAAGAAAAGAAAAACCTTGGCCAAAACTCAGGCAAAGGAGATTGCTAGTCTTAAATTGGCTGCTGCTGATTAAGACAAGTTGTTAGATCAGAAACTGAATGAGATTGCCAGATTGAAGAACATAACTGTTATTCAAATGGGCACAATCACATTCAAGAATGATCAGATTAGAAATCTGGAGGTTAAACTTCAGAAAGAGAGAGAGAGATAGTAGCAAGTTTTTCTAAACCTAAATCTGTTTTACCCTTGATAGATGAGTTTGTACCTCAAAAGGGTAAGGCTGGATTAGGATTTCAAAAACATGCCTGGACTGCTAGGTCCAAATCTAATGTCAAAACCCCAGCACAAAACATAAAGCCTGTTGTAGATACTTTAGCCAGGGTAGTACCTAAACAAAGGTACAACATGTTTGAGTGTTGGTGTTGTGGCAAGATAGGCCACTTTGCCTTAGATTGTTGGCACAATTCTAGTGTCAAGGAGAGTAGCAAACTGCCTGCTAGAAGAGCTACAGGTAGTTTTGTTAAAGGTCAGACTAACCTGAACCAAGGACCCAAGAGTTATTTAGGTTCTAAGGTTAAGTAATCTGTTTTGCAGGTGAGTCCAAGTGGCCATGCCCCTATATGGTACTTGGACAGTGGATGTTCCAAGCACATGACTGGAACTAGGTGGTTGCTGAAGGACTACACACCTATCAATGATGGCCGTAGAGTAACCTTTGGTGGTTCATAAAAAGGAATCATCAAAGGCTTTGCTAACATTTCTAGTAACCAAATTACTATCACTCAAGTAGCCTATGTGAAGGGTTTGAAACATAACCTCATTAGCATAAGTCAGCTGAGTGATTTAGGATATGACATCTTATTTGTCAAGAATGGTTGTCATATCAAAAGGTCAAGTGATCAAAAGATCATTTTGACAGGATATAGGAAGAGAAATGTCTATTGTCTTGACTTTGTGTGTGAGAACAATGTTTCTCCTATTTGTCTTGTAGCTGATGAGAGAGTCTCACATTATGTTAAATGGCACAAGAGGCTGGCTCATCTTAACTATAAGACAATTGGCCAACTCTTTAGCAAAGAGTTAGTGAGGAATGATTCTCAAGTTAAGTGTATAAAGGATGGGATATGCTCAGCTTGTTAAAAAGGCAAGCAGACCAAATCCACCTTTTATAGCCTTGAGAACAAGGATTCTGTGAGGTTTCTATACCTCTTGCATATGGATATTTTTTGTCCTATGCCAGTTCACAGTCTAGGTAGGAAGGTCTACATATTTGTGGTAGTAGATGACTATTCAAGATATTCCTGGATGTTCTTCCTAAGACAAAAATCCGAAACCCCAAGTATCTTATATAGTTTTGTTAAATAAATTCAGAATTAGTTGGACAGTATAGGGGTCAAAATCAGAAGTGACCATAGTAATGAATTTCAGTCTGAAAGTTTGACAAAACTGTGTGAAGAATTTGAGATATTTCAAGAATTTTCTTCACCAAGAACACCTCAGCAAAATGGTATTGCTGAAAGGAAGAATAGAACATTGATAGAGGCTGGTAGAACCCTATTGAGTGACACTTCTCTCCCAAAATATTTCTGGGCTGAGGCAGTAAATACTGTTTGTCATGTGATCAATAGGGCTTCTATCACCAAGATCCACAAGAAGACCCCCTATGAGATTGTGAAGGGCAAAAAACCAAATTTATCCTATTTCAGGATCTTTGGTTGCATGTGTTATATACTTAACAATAGCAAGTCTTATCTAACCAAGTTTGCTGCCAAATCCCAAGAGGGGATCTTTGTTGGGTACAGCAACAATAGTAAGGCTTATAGAGTCGATAATTTGATTACTCAAGTTGTAAAAGAGTCTGTACATGTAGTTTTTGATGAAGCAAGGCTCATTAACAGTGAATTGCCAAGTAGTGTTTGCAGTTCTATAGGTTTAAATGAGAGGATGGACAAGCTTACCATTCTAGAAGATTCTACTTCAACTCAGCAAGTGGAAAATGGTGGCTACTGTCCAGGGGGAGTACAAGACTCTCTAGATGGAGAAGAAGACCAAGAGGTACAGCAAAATTAAGAGGCTGGAGGTGTACAACATGAAGACAGACTACCTCTAGCAAATAGGCACTTAGAGGATCATCCAGCCAATCAAATAATTGGTGATCCCAGACAAGGAGTGTAAACAAGAAGCAGGAATCTGAGTACAGTTTTTTACTCCAGCTTCCTATCCCAAGTAGAACTAAAGAAGTTTGAAGAAGCAGTTCTAGACCCTCATTGGATTGAGGTCATGCAAGAGGAGCTGAATCAATTCAGGAGGTGCAAGGTCTGCAAGCTTGTTCCTAAACCCAAAGACCACAATATCATTGGAACAAAGTGGATCTTTAGGAACAAATTGGATGAAAATGGAATCATCATAAAGAATAAAGCTAGACTTGCTGCAAAGGGATATAGGCAGGAAGAAGGTATTGATTTTGATCAAACCTTTGCTCCAGTAGCAAGACTGGAGGAAATCAGGATGTTCCTTGCTTATACAACATATCAAGGGTTTAAGGTATTCCAAATGGATGTTAAGTCAGCTTTCCTAAATGGAGATCTAAAGGAAGAAGTCTATGTAGAGCAGTCATCAGGTTTTGTTGATTCTCTCAAACCTGATTATGTATATAGACTTAGGAAAGATTTGTATGGGTTGAAACAAGCCCCAAGGGCATGGTATGAAACCCTGTCTAGTTTCCTCATTGAGAACAAATTCTCAAGGGGGAAAATAGACAAGACTCTATTTCTTAGGGAATCTAAAGGCAAGATTATCTTAGTCCAAATATATGTAGATGACATAATATTTGGGTCTACAGAAAGTAATCTTTGCAGAAAGTTTGCAAAACTTATGCAAGGAAAATTTGAAATGAGCAGTATGGGGGAACTTAAGTTCTTCTTGGGTCTCCAAGTAAGACGGACTGAAGATGGCTTGTCCATATGCCAGTCTAAGTTCACCCTAGAGTTGATAAAGAAGTATGGTATGGAATCATCCACTACCATGAAAACTCCTATGTGGTCAAGCATGTCTCTAAGCAAAGATGATGCAGGGAAACCTGTAGATGAGACTTTGTATAGAGGGATAGTTGTCTCCCTACTGTATTTGACTGCTAGTCGAGCAGATATCATGTATGCTACATGTGTCCGTGCTAAGTACCAAGCATGCCCTAAAGAATCTCATCTGACTGCAGTCAAAAGGATTTTCAGATATCTTAAGGGCACACCTTATCTAGGCCTATGGTACCCTAGGAATAGAGATTTTATACTGACAGGTTATTCAGATGCAAATTTTGCAGGCTGCAAGGAAGATAGGAAGAGTACTACAGGAACCTGTCAATTTCTAGGTGGAAGACTAGTGTCTTGGAGCAGTAAGAAGCAGACTAGTGTGGCCATCTCCACAGCTGAGTCAGAATATGTGGCAGCAGGAAGTTGCTGTGCATAGTTATTATGGATTCAGCACCAGCTGGAAGACTATGGTATTCAAGTAAGTAGAACACCTTTATTTTGTGATTCTACAAGTGCAATTTCTATTGCAAATAATCTGTCTCATATAGTAGGACTAAGCACATAAAAATTAAATACCATTTTCTTAGAGAACATGTAGAAAAAGAAGACATTTCACTAGAATATGTTAACACAGATAATCAGACTGCTGATATATTTACTAAGCCCCTAGATGAAACCAAATTCAATAATTTTAAAATTGAATTAGGAATGTTGAACTTAGAATAGGTTCATAGAATTGGCTAAGTAAAATGGTGTCGACACATGAAGTTGTCTGTGTCGACATTCCAGAGAAATGGTGTCGACACATCTAGGAAGTCTGTGTCGAAACTTCAGCGAAATGGTGTCGACACATGCAGAGTAGGTGTCGACACATCCAGGGTGGTGTCGACACTTAGATTTAACACTAATTTCGTTGAGTAGAGTTTCGACTAATCGTCGAGCTGAGATGTATAAGTGTCGACACATATATTTTGTCACCTATATTTGTGTCGACACATAGTTGTCGAGACATTAGAAGTAAGTGTCGACACTTTTCAACAGTGTCGACACATTTAGAGTATTTTGACGCGCCTTTTTACGTTCGATTTTAGAAAGGTATAAATAGGTCTTCCACATTGTTTGTCGACACGCTCACCATAGTTTCGAGACCAAACTTGTGTGTCGACATCTCTCTTCTCTAAATTCAAAATTTATCCAAACCCTAATGGCGTCCAAGCTAGAAGAGAACATCAATGAAGGTTATGAGCTAGTGCGACATGCTT
The DNA here is from genome assembly GCA_039583875.1 of Platanthera guangdongensis. Lineage (NCBI taxonomy): Eukaryota > Viridiplantae > Streptophyta > Magnoliopsida > Asparagales > Orchidaceae > Platanthera > Platanthera guangdongensis. Next base: position 131,311,677 of record CM077147.1, on the reverse strand, counting down.
TTGACGACGCGAAACCAGAAATTCAAGGTGTTGTAACCCTAGTTGCAGAGACTGGGTTAGAGTATCTAGTTTCAGAGCCGATCAAGATTTGGAAGAAGGAGGTCCTCGAATTCTTTAGTGCAGCTACCCTTGATGAAACTGGTCTAAAGATTAAATCCAAAGTCCATGTAGTTAAGGTGAAAGTCACCCAGAAAAGTTCTACATCTACCTAGAACTAAAGAAGAGGAAGATGTACCTGCATCAAGGATAAGGGAGGCACTGCAATGGTGTGGACTTGATTCAAGCATGAAGTTTGGATCAGTTTTTAATAGGAAAGGCATGAACATGCAAGGCAAGTTCTTGTCTGAAATAGTAGGAAAGGTGATTTTTAGCAAGCCAGGTGGGCATGATAGGATATCAGCTCACATGTTCAGTTTAATGACAAGGATCATTTTCAAACTCAAAACTGATTGGTCAGCAGTAATGTTTGAAAAGATAAAGGAAAGTCTGAAGAAGCCCAATCTGGGTAGGATTATGAGTTTGTACTTGGCTGCAAGTATTCCAGAAGTCCTGAACCAAGCTGCTGGTTCTAAGATAAACCACATGAGGAAAATGGACATCAGAATAATCTCAAGATGGGATAGAGTGTTAACTAAAGAAATGCCTACACCAGAGAAGAAAACACCTCAGAAGAAGAAGAAGAAAGTCATAGTGGCTCCTGAATCCTCCAGTAGCTCAGAAGAGCAAGTAGTTTTTAGTTCTGATGATGGAGAGGCTTGAAATGTTGGACAGTCAGCAGTAAGAAATGAAGATGCACTAAGGCACGGGGAGAAACCATCTGCTAGCCCCATTCACCTGGATCTACTCCAGGGGGAGCCTCAACATGTGGATGAGCCAACTCACTTAGACAGTGAAAGGGCAATCCAAACAATTCTTGAGGTAATCAATGAAGTTAATCAATCAATTTTTCATATTGAGGATGAAGTATTGACTGAATCTTTCATTAATGATGATCAGCAAACTCAGTTACATAGGCAACCACAAGATGTTGTCATGGAAGACACATCAATTGCTGATAATGCTCCTGAGATATGAGATTCTCCAGTCCATACTCAACAAGAGTTTACTCTAGAAGAGTTATTCCCTGATTTACTATAGACTGATTTTGAGGGAGAGAAAGCAGCTTTTGAGGGGAAGTCAGCTAACCTTGAGGGGGAAAATGTCAGGTCACAGGAGGAGACTGCTAGAAATGACACTGAGGAGCAAAGGACACAGGAGGAGCTACCAAGGACTGAGAAGGAATTGCCTCCTAGTCCTAAGGAAAGGGTAGACATTGCGAGTACTTCTGCTTTTGAGGATGAAGAAACTGCTAGAGCCAAGAAAAGAAAGCTTATGGTCTTCAAGAGAAGAAGCCAGAGTTACAATAAAGCATTGCAAACTGTGGCTCCACAACAAGCTCCAACTGCTGATTATAGTTCATTGTTGGTGGCTTTGCAGATCAAAATGGATGAGCAAAGAAAGGCTCTAGAAAAATATATAGATGAAGGACATAATTCCCTTCAATTTGATCTGGCTCAAGACATCAAATCTATAAGATTTGAAGTTAATCAGACTAAGAAAGAAATGACTGATTGCTTCCACAAAGGAGGCAATGCAGTGGTATATCTGGCTACTCATCAAGAGAAGATAAAGACACAGGTTGATGATATGGAAGTGAAACAAGGATATGTTCTTGAGAATCAGATTAGAATGAATGATAATTTAACTGAATCACATAATGTGATAGTAACTGAAATACAGAATATAGCAGCTACTCAGACTGCGGCAAGGACTGCTGGCAAGGCTGAGTTTGACAAGCAATTACAAGAAAACCTAACTGCTGTTAAAACTGCAATTAAAGATTCTCAAAAGGCTATTACTGAAAAGCTCCAATAGTTAAAACCTTTTTATAAATATGGTGTTAACTATTTGAATGCTCAGATCAGATTTCAGAAGGATGATCTGAGGGATCATATAGAAAGAGAAGTCATAAAGGGGGAGAGGGTATTAGTCAAAGATGGCTCTGACCATGCTAAATGGATTTTAAACAGCATCAGAGCTACCCTTGGATATCCACCTTTGTGTGATGATGATAATGTTGCTGAATCTGGTATACATCCTGCTGTTTTTGAAGGTGAGCAAGCTGAAGTGGCTTAAGTGATCTACCCTCCAACAGATTTTGACATGATTCATCAAGAGATACAATCTATGTATAGCCCTCCAGAAGGTGCTCAAAATGTGATCATTGAGAAAGTAAGCCAGCCTGTGCTAGAGGCAGTATTAAAAGAGCAAAAAGCTCAATTATCTAAGAAGAGGTTCAGAGAACAGGCAAAGTTAAGGCCTGATTTTGAGCAGTGGAGCCCAACTTCTAGAAATATTATACTGACTACTTGGAAGGCTGCAAAGGATAATTTTCTAGAGAGGGATAAATGGTACTATGACCAAGAATGGAGAAAACATGAAGCCAGGCAAGTGGTTATTGTACAGTACAGAAGAAAGGCTAAACTAGGGAAGCTACCTCCTAATGCACAGGAGCCTAGCAAGTATTTCCCTAAGCCTTATCATTATTTTGAGAGACAAAAGATAAGGGCTGAAGAACAAAAGAAGAAAGATCTTAAGGGCAAGAAGCCTGCTGATGACAATGATGCTCCAGTTCAAGCCAAGATTCAATCTGGAAAGGGCATTGTTATTAAGGAGCCAGAGCAGTCATAAAATAGAATTTTCTTAAGTTTACTACTCTATAATCATTTGCATTAAAATCCATGTAAACTTTTGATTAATGAAACTATTGGAGGTTATAACAAAATACTGTTTGATGTTCAATCTGTTACATTTTTATTCTGTGAAGATTGTTTATACATGTTTTATTTAGTATTTACCCTGTCATATAATATTATTATACATCATAATGTGTATTTGTTATGTATGGTGTATATCATTGACTAAGGGTTATGACTTCTCCACATAGGGGGAGATTGTTGGGTACATTGGAAAATATATACAAGATTTGAAGAAGCCTCACCCTACTCAATGATATACATCAAGGTGTATTTGATGTGCTTTGAGTTTATATGTGCAGGTTAAGTAATTGCAGGAAATGCAGAAAAGTTTCTAAGTTCATGTGTCGACACCTAGAGATGCAATGTCAACACTTATGAAGGCTTGTGTCGACACCTAGAGAAGTTGTGTCGACACTTGGAGTATTTGTGTCGACACCAGGAAAGGCAGCGTCGACACCAGAAGAAAAGTGTCGACACATACAGGAAGTGTCGACACACTATGAAGAATACTCAACATATATCATGTCGACACTTAGAGGCAGTGTCGACATCCAGAGAAGCTTAGTCGATATCCAATGTGTCGACACTAGGAAGCTGTGTCAACACAATGAAGGTATTGTCGACATCAACTGTGTCGACACACAGGACTTATGTCGACACACAGCAAGTATCAACAACAGAAGAAATTGTGTCGACACTCAGCAAGCTTCAACAAAGATAAAGTAAAAGAAGTACATGTGTCGACACAAAGGAGATGTGTCGACACTCAGCAAGGTTCAACACAAGAAGGCATGTGTCGACACAAAGGAGTTGTGTCGACATACAACAGAATTCAACTATGTTTTAAAGAAGAAGTACTTGTGTCGACACACAGAATCAGTTTCGACACATTCAACAAAAGGCTTATGTCGACACACAGAATCAGTGTCGACACATTCTGAAGAAACAGTGTCGAGAAGCTGTTACAACAACACAAGGAGTTGTGTCGACACCATCAAGGCTAGTGTCGACACTTAGTTCACATGTGTCGACACTTGGTCTATTTGTGTCGACACATAATGAAGATCAGTCTCGACACTTTCAGACAGAGACAGTGATTTCAAGAAGTGACTGGATGACTTGACAGCTACCATTTCAGCCGGTCTACTGCAACTATCAGAGCTGTCAGAAGTTCGTTAGAAACTGGATCATCCGGTTACCTTGGAGGAAGACTATATAAAGGCCTTTCTCCTTCAACAGTAAGGTATCAATCAAAAAGATCGAAAAATCAACAATAAAAATAATTAATCAGAAGATTAAGGAGATCAATACAGATCCAGAGAAAACTATAAATCAGTATTTTGAAGAAATTTCAGATTTACTTGCAGAGAGAGAACTCCAGTATCTGAAAATATGAAAGAGACTTGTTAATCAAATCTCTTAAGAAGGAGGTTCTGAACCAGACTGCAAAGTAGGATCCAGATTTAATTCTCCATCCTAAGAAGGAAGTTGTCAGCCGGTCTACTTCAAGAAGATCATCTTTACTGAGTTCAGACTCAAGAAGCCTTGAAGAAAGCAAAGACAAAGTTGATCTCAGGAATCAGTGCTATCAAGAACTGATCAAGAAGGTTGCCCTCTTCATTCTCTCAAACTGAGTGGTGTTCAACAAACGTTTATTATCTTTTGTAGGAACCTAAGGGATCTGAGTTATAAGCCTAAATTTATAAAGGATGAGGTAGGGCTTTTGAGCCTGAGTGTAGGAGAATCAATTCTCTGAGTGTAGGCCATGTTGAAGGCTGAGGTAGGGCTATTTAGCCTGAGTGTAGGTCTTGTTGAAGACTGAGTGGTAGGGCTTTGTGCCTGAGTTGTAGGAGTGGGGACACTCTGAGTTGTAGGAGCCTGGTTTGGGGTTCTGATTTATAGGATCTAAGGATCTGAGGAGAAGTGCTGAAGTTAGGCTGAATCTAGTACACTACTAGATAGGCGAAGAGGGAAAGTGGATGTACCCAGACCTTGGGGAACCAATATAAACACTGTGTGCACTCTGTGAATGTTTGTTTCTGTGGTTGCTATGTTGTACTAACTGTAGAATTTGCATTTTCTGCTTAAAGTACAAAACAGTTTGTCTGCCTTAAAGTAAAAAACAAAAAGTACACCTATTCACCCCCCCCCCTCTAGGTGGTTAGACACTATTTCTTTCACCAGAGAATCAGTTTTGATATGAACATGATCAATTCTGAGTTCCCTTGCAAGTCTCAAGCCTGCTAGCAAAGCTTCATACTCGGCCTGGTTATTGGTTACTGGAAAATAAAACTTGATGGCCTTCTGCAGTTTGACGTCGTTTGGGTTAATGAGAACCACTCCTGCTCTAGAAGAACTTCTCCCTGAGGCACCATCAACATAGATGGTCCAAGACAAAGGTGACCTTTCTGCTTGACCAGAACTGGACTCTGGCGTGTCAATCAGGAAGTCTGCTAGAACTTGAGCTTTGATGGCTGTCTTGGGCACATAAGAGATTTCAAATTCACTTAACTCTATTGACCATTTGGCCAATCTGCCAGAATGCTCCGGTTTCTCCAACACACATTTCAAAGGTTGATCGGTAACAACTTGAATCGAGTGCGCTTGGAAATACGGACGGAGTCTGCGGGCTAACATGAATAGTGCCAAGGCTAACTTCTCCAAAATCGGGTAGCGTGTCTCGGCACTTTTCAGAATATGGCTGACATAGTAGATCGGGAACTGCTTCCTGCTTTCTTCTCGAAGAAGAACGGAGCTGACTGCCTCAGGGCCAACTCCTAAGTATAATAAAAGCATCTCTCCCGGCCGGGGACTCTGAAGCAGAGGTGTTGAAGTCAACTGCTTCTTCAACTGCTCAAAGGCTTGGGAACATTCTTCTGTCCACTGGAACTTAGACGCTCCTCGAAGAGTTTTAAAGAAAGGAGCACTCCTATCCCCAACCCGAGAAAGGAACCTCGCAAGACATGCTAGCCTCCCCCCTAGCTGCTGAACTTCCATAGGCGAACGGGGGGTAGGCATATCAAGAATAGCTCTCACTTTATCTGGATTGGGGGAAAGTCCCTCTGGAGTAAGGAGATGACCAAGGAACTTCCCCTTACTTGCCCCAAAGGTGCACATCAACGGGTTGAGCTTCATTTTATATCTACGCAGAGTAGCAAACGTCTCTGCTAGATCTTGCAAGTGCAGCGAAAACGACTTACTTTTGATCAAGAGGTCGTCTACATACACTTCTAAGTTTCTTCCCTTCTAATGCTTGAACACACGGTCCATCATACGTTGGTAAGTTGCACCGGCATTTTTAATCCCAAAGGGCATCACAAGATAACAGTAGCAACCATCATTGGTAATAAATGACGTATGAGGAACGTCAAGTTTATGCATTCTTATTTGGTGATAACCAGAAAATGCATCTAAGAAACTCATAAAGGAGTACCCTACCGCGAAATCAACTAAAGAATCTATCTGAGTCAAGGGGTAACAATCTTTAGGGCATGCTTTATTAAGTTTTGTAAAATCTACACACATGCGTCATTTCCCTCCTGGTTTTTTAACCATTACAACATTAGATATCCAGGTTGGGTATTGAATTTCTCTAATGAAATTGGCATTAAGGAGCTTCGCGACCTCCTCTCTTATTGGCTCAGCAAGCTTTATTGCTATATCTCTCTTCTTTTGTTGCACAGGCTTGCAGTTGGGATCAACATTAAGGTGGTGGCATGCAACATCCGGATCCACGCCTGGCATGTCTTCTGTTGACCAGGCAAAGACATCCAGGTTCCTTCACAAGCAGGAGATCAGCTCGGCTTTTTGATCTTCAGGCAACTCCGAGTTGATGGAGAGCTTTCTCTCCTCCCCCTCAGCAATGGGGACTCCTTGCGTCACCTGGGTAGGTTCCAGGTGAGCTCCTCTATCAGCAGCAGTTTCTGAGTTTGGAGAGGCTTCTGCAGCTACTGCTGGAGCAAGGGAAGGGCTGGCATCAACCATATTGACAGTGTGAACGTAGCACTCCCTTGCTCTCCTTGGGTCACTCCTGACCTGACACATCTGCCCATCAGCGAATAACTTGATTGCAAGGTGGTAAGTTGAGACCACCGCTTGATACTTGTTCAAAAGAGGCATGCTAAAGATGGCATGATAGCTACTGGGAGCGTCAACCACTATGAATTAAACTTGCTTCGTTGCCCCTCCAAGCTTCACCGGTAGGATGACGCTTCCCTCCACTTCCTTTCTCTCCCCTGAGAAGCCATAGAGTGGCCCTTCGGTGGAAAGCAAAGGCTTTCCAGTCTTCAGGGCCTCAAAGGTAGACTTGAACAGCAAGTTGACTGAGCTTCCGGTGTCAACTAGAATCCTATCAACTGTAAAATCCCCAATAATAGCCTTGATCACAACTGCATCGTCGAACGGATTCGCTGTTTGGGGTAGATCAGCTGGGCCAAAAGTGATGATTTCACTTGGAGGAGCAACGGAAGAGGAAGAGGCCACCTCTGCTCGAGTGACCCTTGAGATTGAACATTTTCGAGTAGACTCGGTTCTTGCTCCACCATGAATAAAGAAGAGGAGTCCCAGAACCCCTTCGTCATCTGCGTCAAAGCACTCAACCGGGACATTGATCGGCCCCAGACGGCCTTCGTCCTCAACCTCCACACATTCCTGATGAGTTTCAGCTACTTCTTTGCCTTTGGAGGTGGATGGTTTTGAAGACGAATCTTTCTTGCTCAGATCAATCTTGCCCTCAGCAAGCAGCTTCTTTATCAGCATACGAAGGGCCTTGCAATCCTCGGTCAAGTGGCCCTTCTCTTTGTGGAACTGGCAGAAGTGCGCATTGTTCCTTGGCCTCCACTCTCTCTGAGGCCCTTGCTTCTTTTCTTCCGATCTCTTTTGCAAAATCTGGATGACTTCATCAAGATCTAGATCTGCAATTTCCTCCATGGTGTTTGTATCACATCGGCTCGGAGCAGGCAAGGCTGCTTGCTGGAGGATGGGAAGTGCTTGTAGAGGAATGGCGGGTGTGGCGGCCAACGGCAGTCTCTGTTCCTGAAACTGTTGATGGCCAAGAAAAGGTTTCTTATGGCAGAAATTCCGGCCTCTTTGAGAAGGAGGCTGGAAATCTAGGCGAAGGGGCTTGCTTTGAGAAGAAGAAGCGGAGGCATCCCTTCCTTCAGCCTTAGCTGTTAGGGATGAAACATATGTAGGATTGGCATTCTCGCCCTCTATGAAGCTGTTCACCATGGCGATCAGCACTTGGTATGTCTCAGGTGCCTTTGTTGTTGCTTTAAATTTCAGGGGGCCTTCCCGGAGGCCATCGATCAAGGCAACCTTGTAGTAGTCGGGGTTCACATTCCTTATCCCTTGGATCTCCTTCTGAAAGCGGTCAACGAATCGAGCAACTGATTCGTTGCCCCTTTGTCTGATTTCAAAGAGAGCTGCTGGTCCATCTTTCCTTTTTCTTGAGGTAGCAAACCTCAGTAACAACTCACTGCGAAGCTCAGCGAAAGAAGAGATTGTGCCTGAAGGTAGCTCATAGAACCACTCTCTCGCCTGTCCTTCGAGAGTGGTTACCAAGAGTTTGCATTTGATAGCATCAGAGAAGCATCTCAAAGCAACTGCCCCTTCAAATGCTTGGAGGTGGGAGACTGGATCAGTCTCCCCTGAATAGAATGGAAGACGAGGTTCCCTGAAGTTGTTTGGAGCCGACTCCCATCAGATTCGATCAACGAAGGGAGATGGAGTCTCGAACTTAGCAGGGTAGAAAGGGTGGACTGAAGTTGGGAGTCCGCGGGGTCGACGAACTAGCGGTCAGCAAAATGGAGCTGGCGGGCAGGAGTGCCCCTGGCAGCTTCTCTGAAGAAATTCCTGAATGAGGCAAACTGCTCCTCCTGAGGGCGTAGAGGGCGGCGGACTGGACAGGATTTCATGGGGTGATTGGTGACTGTCGAAGCGGAGTTCGGCGAGCAAGAGTCTGGCGGGCTTGCGAGTCTGCGGGCTCCGCTGCGGCCTGAGGAGCAAGCCGCTGAGTTAAAACAAGCAGGGCTTGGATGATCGTGTCGAGACGCTGGTCAGTCTGCCTGCGGGATTCCTCGGCCTCAAAGCGAGCTTGCTCAATTGCATCCCAGAGAGAATCCTCCGAAGAACTGGAGCGATCTGAAGAGCGGGCTTGGTGGTCTTACATTTCTGTCCGCTGCATTCGAAATGATACTTGAATCTGAAGGTCGCGTGTTAACTGTTGATGCATGAAAACGCAAAGGGGGTCGAGCACCACCACCTAACGGTTCGAGCACAAGGGAAAAGAAGGGAAAGGAGAGACTGCGAGTAGCAATCTACTAAGTGGACGAGAGCAGGAAGAACAGCATTGTCGTGAGCCATAGCAATAATAGACTTCTCCCGTCGCGGCCTGAATGCCTCTCTTGCGACGGGCTTTTCCTTGATTGAAGAAAGGTGTGGTTACAAGTGAATGAAAAAGGAAGACAAGAGCTGAGCAAGCTGGAGTTCGCAAGGCACTAAATTCGAGTCCGCAGCCTTTAACAAGTAGGCTCCTGGGCGCGAGTCAGCATGTCTTGGGTGCACCACGTCCCCCCTATTTATAGGATGGGTGGCATGCCCAAACGGGCAGGGCTAAAATAACTGATTGCCAGGGGTACAGGAGAACCGGGCAGCGGTGACGGGAAGCAAAAAGAAAGAACACGCCAGTCCACACAGAAGGGGCGGACTAGGCTCGCGGGCTGGATCTTCCTTTTGCTGCTGCTAGGCGCAATCCTGCTGGAGGATGGCGGACGTGGCGAACAGAGTTTTGAATCCGCCGCTGGGGGATCATCCTTGGCAGATTACCGTTGCTTTGCCGGACTGGTCGGACTGCCTAATTGAGTCCGCGGATAATGATAGGGGGTCTTGGCACCTTGTAGGATGTTGCGGACTGGGGGGTTAACAAGAAGGTAGCATTTTTGGGTCATGTGATTAGTGGGGATGGAGTGGCGGTAGATCCAACCAAAGTGGAAGCCATCAGAGACTGGCCAATTTTGAGAGCCGTGGTGGAAGTCCGGAGTTTTCTTGGACTAGCCGGGTACTATAGAAGATTCGTGGAAAACTTTTCGCGGATAGCTCTACCCCTCATATCACTAACTCGTAAGTATCAGAAGTTTGTGTGGACTCAGGAGTGCAGTCAGGCATTTGAGAGGCTGAAGGAAAGACTGGTGACAGCTCCAATCCTAAGTCTACCGAAAGGGACCAAAGGATTTCAAATCTTCAGTGATGCATCGGGTTGCGGTTTGGGTTGCATTTTGGTGCAACATGGTAGTGTGATAGCCTTTAGGTCTAGGCAGCTGAAGCCTCACGAGAGGAATTACCCCATCCATGACTTGGAGTTGGCGGCGGTAATTTTCGCGTTGAAATTATGGCGGCACTATGTTTATGGTGTGAAGGTGGAGATCTTCACGGATCACAAAAGCCTGAAGTATCTCCTAAATCATAAGGACTTGAATATACGGCAGCGCATGTGGGTCGAGTTCCTTGGATACTATGAGGTGGAGATTCAGTATACGTCAGGCAAAGCCAATGTTGTGGCAGATGCCTTGAGTAGAAAATACTCGGGGCAAGGGAATTGGATCGAAGCTCATGATGAGCGGTTGGTGCTGGACTGGGAGTCCCTCGGCTTGGAGTGCGTAGCAAGGGGAGAGTCTAGCATGGCTCGATTGAACTGGATTGAAATACAGAACGACTTGTCTGATCGTATTTGGGAAGCGGCCCGTTTGGATGTGGAGTTTTAACCATACATGGTGGAAGCTCAAAAGGGCGAGACCAGCGCCTGGGAGATAATTGATTGGATTCTGAGGAAAGACGGACGGATCTGTCTACCGTAGTTCGGCAAACTCCGTGAGGAGTTGATGTTTGAGGCTCACTTTACAAAGTACTCCATTCACCAGGGAAATACAAATATGTACTTGGATATGAAAAAATCCTTTTGGTGGCCTGGACTGAAGCGGGATGTAGCTTTGTACGTGCATCGATGCAAAACTTGTGCCTTGGTGAAGGCCGAGTGTTAGAAGCCAGGAGGGTTCCTGAAGCCTCTTCCAATCCCCGAGTGGAAATTCGATGACATCTCCATGGATTTTGTGCATGGGTTACCTAGATCGTCGTAGGGTAATGACGCGATTTGGGTGATTGTGGATTGCTTAACCAAAGTGGCTCACTTCATCCCAAATCGAAAGGAGGAGAGCATTGAGAAGCTGGTAGGGTTGTATGTTCACAACATTGTGCGACTACATTGGATTCCTAAAAGTGTAGTCAGCGATTGTGACGGACGTTTCACGTCCAAGGACTGGAGATTGGTTTAGAAGAGTTTGGGTACGAAACTCAAGTTCATTACGGCTTTCCATCCTAAAACTGACGGGAAAACCGAAAGAACAATCTACTATGGAAGATATGCTGAGGATGTGTATTCTTGACTTCGGCAAGAAATGGGAGGATGACATCATCATGGTGGAGTTCGCGTACAATAACAGTTACCAAGCAAGTATAAAAATGGCGCCACACAAAGCTTTGTATAGGAGGCGGTGTCGAACACCGATGTCTTGGACAGACGTGGGAGACACCAAACTATTGGGAAAAGAAGTTGTAGCTGATGCTTGTAAGTTGGTGCGGAACATTCAAGAGCACATGAAGGTGGCTCAAGATCGGCAAGCAAAATATTTTAATGCTCGCCACAAGAAGCTGGAGTTCGCGGAAGGCGATTGGGTCTACTTAAAGATCAAGTCGTTCAAAGGCATTTCACGGATTCGCCGACCCAAGAAGTTGACTCCAAGATTTTTGGGACCTTCCGAGGTTTTTGAATGGGTGGGAGAAACAGCATACCGGTTGGCGTTGTCCGCAGAGCTTAGTGGATTACACGACATCTTTCATGTCTTCATCATGAGGAAAGCCATGGTAGAGGCTAGTGTGGTGATCGAATCAACATCGGTGCCGATAGAGGAAGACTCGAGGATGTGAGTTTGTCGAGTTGCTATAGAGTATTCAGAAATTCGACATTTACAGAACAAAGAGGTCAAACTCGTAAATGTTTGATGGGACAACTGCGGTCGTGAGGTGCTCTCTTCGGAGCGAGAACAAACCATTTTGGAGGAGTATCTAGAGTTTTTTTGTTCAGATATCATTTAAGTTTTGTGTACTCCTTTTTGCTTTTTGTAATTTCTGGATGAAATTCTTTTAAAGGGGAGAGAGTTGTAACGCCCCAAAATTCGAAAGAGGGACGAGCAGCGTCGAGAGCGAAGTTTAGGTCTTGGTAAGGGTCACATGGCCTGGGACACGGGCGTGTCCATGGCCGTGTCGTGCTCAGGTTCGTCGACAGCCCGGGAAGTCGATGTTTTTCGCTCGACGAAGTGTCGAGATAGGGAACACGGCCTAGGACACGGGTGTGCCCATAGATGTGTCGTGCTCGGGTTATTCGAGAGCCCGGGTGGTCGACAAACTGCGCTTGACAAAATGTCGAGATAGTGAACAGGGCTTGGGACATGGGCGTGTCCAAGGTCGTGTCGTGCGCGTGTTCGATGAATTTTCCGCAAAGTCGACAAGGAGGCAGTTGACGATCGTCGAGACTTCGAACACGGCCTGAGACACGAGCGTGTCCCAGGCCGTATCCTGCTCGGGTTGTGAGTCGGGTCGTGTAAGGGGATTGAACATGGCCTAGAGCCTAGGCGTGTTCGGCCTGACACGGGGGTGTCAATTTCAACACGGGCGTGCCGATTAATCGTGTCCTTCTCGGGTGGTTTTTGATCCTGTGTCAATGGAGGAACATGCCCAGCAATACGGGCATGTACTGAGTGACACGGGCATGTCATGTTCGACACGGGCGTGTCTAGTGCTCGTGTCCTATTCTGGGTGCGACGGTTTTGGTGTCAACTGAGGCACACGGCCTTGGACACGGGTGTGTTGCAAGCCGTGTTCGTCCCAGGTGTTTTGATTTTAAGTTCGGATTGTGGTCGTCCGTTTCCTTCTTTTGGGATCTGATGGTCCAGGGCTATCCTTGCTGAGTTAAGTCCGAGAATGGGGTTTGGGAACCCTCATGCTTCATCAAGTACTCTCTTTCTAAGTTCTAGAGAGAAGGGAGAGCAAGGATAGAGGTGAAAGAGAGATCCGGCTGCCGGAGAAGCTTCGGTGCACCAAATTGCGAGCCGAGTCCGGATCCGTGGAGGCAAGACCGTTGCGAAGGTTTTCATCCGGCTAAGTTTCCAGGGCTAGGAAGAGGGGTCGTAAGATAACGACACTTCTCCTCTTAGTTTTAGGATGCGTGTTTAGCATCTTTTCTTTCAAGCTTTTAGGCATCAAATTTCTCACATGAGAAGGGTTTGGGTCGCCATGGTTCAAGAGGAAATTCCGGGTGCATTGAGTCCGTCCCCAGCATGTTTTTGCATTAGAGATCCGCTCCGTTAGTGGATTAGGAATTGTGGGTGAAGCCGTGGTCAAAACTATCCAAACCGAACAACCAGACCCAAAAATCTTAGAGTCCCCACGGTGGTGACCACAAGGTCCAACACACCGAGAAAAAATATCCTTTAAAAAAGAGACCCAAACAAACTACCACGTACAATGATCCATGATACGACATCCAATTGGAGGTCCTTTATCCACTGCCGAATCTAGGAATAAAACACCAACAGAAATCCTATAAAACCCAAAATACCCAAGTCTAAATGCAGCCCGAAACAAACGGAAAAAAATACCCAAAGTATACCCTAAGGACATAACTCGACTTTTCAGACAAGAATCGGAGAGATAAATCAAGTCCAAGGGAAAAAACGTCGAGTACACTCGACGCCGCGTCGAGTACACTCGACGCCGCGTCGAGTACACTCGACGCCCCATCGAGTACACTCGACGCACACGACGCCATCCAGCTAAACTCAGTGGAAAGTCAAACCACTAAACACCGCGTTGAGTCCACTCAACGTTGTCAATGCTTTTTGACTTAGCCTCATAACTTCACAAAGGCGAGGCTTCTGTCAGCATTGCGTTGTGTGTATAACACTCTCTTAACTCTTTTTTAATTAGACAGAATTCTACAAGATGGAGTTGAGTGTATTCAGCTCACTCAACTCCGAGGTGAGTGTTTGACACTCACTCAACTCTTTTTAACTTAGACATAATTCTACAGGATGGCGTTGAGTGTATTCAGCTCACTCAACACCGAGTTGAATGTATGACACTCACTCAACTCTTTTTAAATTAGACAGAATTCTATAGGATGGAGTTGAGTGTATTCAGCTCACTAAACTCCGAGTTGAGTGTATGACACTCACTCAACTCTTTTTAACATAGACAGAATTCTACAGGATGGCGTTGAGTGTATTCAGCACACTCAATGCCGAGTTGAGTGTATGACACTCACTCAACTCTTTTTAACTTAGACAAAACTCTGCAGGATGGCGTTTATTGTATTTAGCTCACTCAACGCCGAGTTGAGTGTATGGCACCCACTCAACTCTTTTTAACTTAGACAGAATTCTGCATGATGGAGTTGAGTGTATTCAGCTCAATCAACTCTGACTTGAGTGTATGACACTCACTCAACACTTTTTAACTAAACTCAAGCTCAGACCCAGAACAAATTCCAGAAAATAAGGAAAGGGAGGGGTAGACAAAACAAGAGCCCAAACACAGGAGGAAGGATCTACAGCAACACGATAAGGGGGAAGAACAAACAACAACAACAAAAATATATTTACTATTATACTAAGTAATACACAGCCTAAAGTAGACAAGAAAATCGGACAAGGGGGAAAACTTCCCTAATCTCAATTTCTGTAGAGTGAAAGAAGCAAGATAATATGAAACAAAGAATATGCAAGGTGGAAAACCACTACTTGCCTCAAACCTTGCCGAACCAGCAGTCCACCTCACAGATCTGGTCGCAGGAAAACCTGAAACTTTTCAAGAGGAAAGAAGGTTTAAACCACAAACCATAACGGCTAAAGCAAGGAAAGTGAAAACAGGAAGGGGTTTACCAAACCCAACTATAAAAATGCTGACAAACTCAACTAAAAGAATCAATAAGATACAAAAAGTAAGTACTCTCCAGTAAAGCAAGGAAAGTGCACCAAGTGCGAGAAGATACCAAGCTTCGCTTAAACTTGCAGAAGCAAATAGCCAACAAAAGCCAAAACTATAAAAGGAAGAGGAACTATACAGTCCTAAACATGTGGATCATTAACACTGGTAAAACCACAAATCTAGGTCGGCGGCAAAACTGTCCAAACCGAACAACCAGGCCCGAATGTCTCAGCCACGGTGGTGACCACACGGTCCAACACATCGAGAAAAAAAATAAACTTTAAAAAAGAGACCCAAAACAAACTACCACGTGCAATGATCCATGATACGACATCCAATTGGAGGTCTTTTATCCACTCTGAATCTAGTTGTAAAACACCAACAGAAATCCAATAAAACCCAAATACCTAAGTCAACGCCGCGTTGAATCTACTCAACGTCATGTTGAGTGTACTCAACACTGTCGATGCTTTTTGACTTAGCCTCATAATTTTGCCAAAGCGAGGCTTCACTCAACACCGTGTTGGGTGTATAACACTCACTCAACTCTTTTTAACTTAGACAGAATTCTACAGGATTGATTTGAGTGTATTCAGCTCACTCAACTCCGAGTTGAGTGTATGACACTCACTCAACTCTTTTTTACTTAGACAGTATTATACAGGATGGCGTTGAGTGTATTCAGCTCCCTCAATGCCGAGTTGAGTGTATGACACTCACTTAACTCGTTTTAACTTAGACAGAATTCTACAGGATGGAGTTGAGTGTATTCAGCTCAATCAACTCTGAGTTGCGTGTATGACACTCACTCAACTCTTTTTACCTTAGACAGAATTCTACAGGATGACGTTAAGTGTATTCAGCTCACTCAATGCCGAGTTGAGTTTATGACAATCACTCAACTTTTTTTAACATAGACAGAATTCTACAGAATGGCGTTGAGTGTATTCAGCTCACTCAATACCGAGTTGAATTGATGACACTCACTCAACTCATTTTAACTTGGACAGAATTCTTCAGGATGGAGTTGAGTGTATTCTGCTCACTCAACTCCGAGTTGAGTGTATGACACACTCAACTCTTTTTAACTAAACTCAAGCTCAGACCCAGAACAAATTCCACAAAATAAGGAAAGGGAGGGGTAGAAAAAACAAGAGCCCAAACACAGGATGCAGGCTCTACAACAACACAGCAAGGGGGAAGAACAAACAATATCAAAAAAAATAAATTTACTATTATACTAAGTAATACACAGCCTAAAGTAGACAAGAAAATGCGACAAGGAGGAAACCTACCCTAATCTCAATTTCTGTACAGTGAAATAAGCAAGATAAAAGGAAACAAAGAATAAGCAAGGGGGAAAAACCATCACTTTCCTCAAACCTTGTCGAATCGGCACTCCACCTCACAGATTTGGCTGCAGAAACTCCTAAGCAGAAAAACGTAAAACATTTCGAGAGAAAAGAATGTTAAAACCGCAAACCCTAACGGCTAAAACCCCACGAAATGGGAAACACTTACCGTAGAAATGTAGATCTTGGTGAGAGCTAACCGGATCTACTATCCGACGATGATTTCAAGCACTGGAGCTCCTAAAATCGATGGTCGAAGGCTCTCCAAAGAGTGTCGCCTTCCCCTTTCGCAAAACAGGTAGATGGTTTTGGGAAGAAAATAATGAATAGGGTTCTGTCTATCCACCAGGCTATTTATAATTATAAATATAAGTATTTCAATAATATTTTATTATTAAATTATTGTCCAAACGACCCAAAATATGTGCCAACCTGGATTTCTATGAAAATCATACCGTAACTAAATACTGACGCTACAATCCAATGACAAAGTCAAAATTGAAATCCGACAACCCAAACTCGGGCAAACACCTCCTGAAGTCAAAACACAAGCATTCCCAAAGAGGCTCCACCGAGTCACTACAGCAAACCCGGCTCGCTAGGGAATCTTGCAAATAGGCTAAAACTAAGCCACACAGAAATACCTAAGAGCTAAAACCACGCTCTAACAATGACACATGTCAAACACGTGCCAATGTAATGCCCTGATGTCATAAATATGGCGAATAAAAGCATTAACTAATCATTGAAAAACCTAGGGTGTTACACTGACTTCGGTTGTGGCCAATCTCTCACAGCTTGCATCTTGGTAGGATCCACAACCAACCGACCCCGCAGATGATATACCCTAGAAATGCTACCTCATGCAGCCAAAGCTGATACTTGGAGAACTTGGCATAAATCTGATGCTCTCTCAACTTGCCCAACACCAATGTCAAGTGTCAACTTGCCCAGCACCAGCGTCAAGTGACGGGAATGCTTCTCCTTCGTCCTAGACCAGATCAAGATTTCTTCAATAAAGAATATGATGAATCTGTCCTTGGTTCATCAGACTCATGAATGGGATGGAGCATTCGTGATGCCGAATGGCATCATAGTGATGTCGTAGAGCCCATATCATGTACTGAAAGCTGTATTTGTAATGTCCTCCTCCCATATCCACTACTGGTAGTATCTGAAACTCAAATCAAGCTTGGAGAACCAAAAGGTTCCATGCAGCTCGTCGAACAACTCATCAATACGAGTTATTGGATATGAATTCTGCACTGTCAATCAGTTCAGCTCCTGGTAGTCAATGCAGAGCCGTAATGACCCATCCTTCTTCTTAACAAACAATATTAGGACTCCCCATGGTGATGAACTCGGTCGAACAAAACCTGACTCCACCAAATTCTATAATTGGGTCCTGAACTCTGCTAACTCCTTGGGTTCCATCCTATAGATTGTCTGAGCCACAGGTCTCACTCCTGGTACCAACTGGATCCGAAAATCCATATCTCGAGGCAGAGGCAAACCGAGCAATTTCTCCGGGAATACATCGAAGAAGTCTTGCACTACCGAGATATCAACAATGGAGGCTTCTGCTTCCAGCATCTCAAAGCAGATTAAGTACACCTCATCTACATGCTCATGGGTTTGACAGCCTGCACAGATGATAATAGAGTGCAGGAGACAGGTCTAATTCCTTCGATGATGATCTCTGGATCTCCGTGTCGTCAGGTGATCCTCCTCATCAAGCAATCATTCCAGGTATGGTTCTAGTGCAGCCAAGTCTTGCCCAGGATCAGATCGAAATCCGTCATGTTCAAGATAATCGTCAGGGCCTTAAATATCTTTCCTCCAATTTCTACATCCATGTTGCACTTGGAAGATGACAAAAGCTGTGATCTATCCAGTAGGCGCACCCTCCTAGTCGTGCCGGTGAAACTATATACACCTTCTAGTCCTTTCAGAATCTTCAGATACGAATCAGTGCGAGGCACCCGCATCGAACGAGGTAAGGGCAGGCTTACCGCTAATAAAGGCAATACCTGAGGTTTTTGTTTGATCAAGTCATGTTGTTGTTTTACTAAAGATCGTAAGGTACTATAATTTGGAATTAAAATTAAATAAATATTAAGTACCTGTGATGACTTCCTCAGAGTTCCTTGGCTCGGCGAGATCCAACGCATACACTTTTTGGACCTCCGACCTTTATCGTGAGGTCCTCGGCCCCGACCCCATCCTCGACCCTACTATGCTAGAGGGGCTGCTGGAGGTGGAGGAGGTGGACGAAACTACCGAGGGCATTCAACTCTAATGTGCCCCGTCTGGTGGCAATAAAAACATATCACCTATCGGTGGCCTCTATCAACCTATATCATATGCACCTGGTTCTGCAGTGGTGGAGTAGCTGATACTATAGGAGGTCTCTGCTCCTGCCTTAAGTTAGGACGATGACATCCTCCACCTCTCGTATAGCCCGCAGCTCTGTCCCATTATGGGCTCCTGCTGCTCTCCCCGATGGGTGGCCCATCTAACGGTCTCTTCCCTCTATTCTACACCATAAGCTGGTCTGCCTCCAGTTTCTTTGCCATCTCTATAATTTAGGCCGAAGTGCCTGGTGAAATGAACCGTAGAGTATGCCTCAAGGAATCTCTGAGCCCTTGGTAGAATCTCTTCGCATACCTCCTATCATCCAAGTCATGAATCCCCACGAATCTGGTCAGGTGCGAAAACTACCTCTGGTACTATGTCACTGATCTGGTCCCCTGTCGGAGGTTCAAGAACCTCTCCTGCAGCTCTCCTCCAACTCGTCCCTATCCGTAGTGGACACAAAGTGCTTAAAGAAGAACTTGTTGAACTAATCGCAGAAGATATTTAAAAGCTCCCTATCAGTATATGTGGAATCCATCAGGGACTTCCACCACCTCTTCACGTGAGCATCCAATGCTTAAGTTGCCAATGGAACTACCTTTTAGTTGGGTAACTAATGCCTACATGCATCTCATGAATGGCCTCAAGCCACTGCTTGGACTTCACTGCATTTTCCGTTTCGTGGTACATCAGGGAGATAAACTCCTGAAAGCACTCAACCAACTTGATATCAGATTTGGATGCATGGACGGGACCTACGGGGCTCTCAAGGACTCTAAGATAGCCATCAAAGGCTGCCCTAACTCTGTCTGCTGAAAAGGAGTGGCAGTCGGAGGGGGATGATGTTCTGCGGTGCGGCGGCCTATGGGGATACACAAAAGGTAAGATTTATATTAAAAATGGCCTAACTCATTGATAAATGGACTATTTTCTGTGACTTTTTACACATGGTCACACCATTCCTTCCGCTGCATAGCTTGTCCGCAAACTAATGCTCGACTGGGGTGACCCAGTGTTGTGGACTTCTTTCTCATATGATCGTTGTTAAGTGATACCAGTTTGTAAGATCCCTCCCCTTACCAATGAGTTCACCCGGTCTTATGCCCAGAACCGCCGCCTTACGGTGACACTAACATGTGAGTTAGTCTCCACCACACAACGCCAATCCTGTTGGCAAGTATGATCGTTTTAACCTATAGGCCAAATTGAGAAAAGAAGTAAAACTGAATAATACAACAAGTCCACCATCACAAATATATCATATAAATAATGAAAAGCAGTCTAATAATGAGTACAAAAGAGGGTAAGGGATTATGCCGAGTACATGCCAAAATGAAATAACTCTCTCTGACACACATAACTCTAAGCGGAAGATGAAACTAAAACATCTGTTATCACCTGACGTTGGGTTGTAGTAGTAGTGTGCGATATTGAAAGTCCACCTAGTGTCAACTATCTTCATCTATGGGGGGGGGGGGGAATAGGTGACGTGCAGCGTTTTTGCGGAATTTAAATTGTACCTGCACACGAAAATAAAACAACACAGCACAACAGAGTACACAAGCTATTTATAGTGATTCCCCGATTTGGGTACATCCACTTTCCCCCTTCGACCTATCTCCCAACAAGGGACGACTCGGTCTCTTCACCAACAGGATTGAAATCCAATCCTTGCACTATCGGAAGGAACCCTTCCACACGTAGGAGTCAACACTCCCACAACACGGGTTGCACCCAAACCTTACAACTAGGAACCAACGTTCCTTTACAACAAAAGTAAAACTAGAATGTACAAGAGATACAAACTACGTTTGGAGACTAAGGTGTCCCTCTTCGTTGACGACGTGTTCTTGAAGTCCGCGAAGAGTCCACAACCCTAGATCTCTCTTGGAGAGAATCTCCCCGGAACCGGTGGCGGCAAGATAGGCGGCGGCTAGGTTCACGGGATCGGCGGCGACAACGATGTGCGGCTGCTGTACTCTGGAGATCCAAACTTCGTAGCGAAGCTAGCTAGGTCTACCAACGGTCACACTAGGATCAATCGTCTCGATCGATTCGGATGGGGAAGATTTTCCCGATCAATAAATCAAGAGACAAGAGATCTCCGGTTAGACACGTGAGACTCTAAGCTTGGCTAAGCTTCTATCGCCGGAAGATCCGGAAGAATCTCGATCAAAAGCGGCGACAAACTAGCACGAGCGGCGACGGCGACGGCGGAGCAGATTCGCGATTTTAGGTCAAGATCGTCGCTCGGCTTCTTTCTGTGTTTCTTTACTGTTCAAAAATACCCGTATATATATACACAAGTAAACACCTTAATGACCGTTGTGGGTCCCACAAGAAGAAACCCGAAATCCGGTTCAAAATAGTGCCAGCGGCAGAATCCGGTCCAGCTTTTTCCCGAAAATTGCCCAAGTAAAAATCGGCGAGAATTACCTGTGATTCTCGTCAAATCATCGAGAATCAAGGGTGATTCTCGACGATTCGGCGAGAATCACAAAGTGATTCTCGACGATCCGTCGAGAATCACAAAGTGATTCTCGTCGATCCGTCGAGAATCACAAAGTGATTCTCGTCGAATCTGACTTGATAGCACTCTGATTTAGCCGGCGAGAATCAGCCAGTGATTCTCGACGATTCGGCGAGAATCACTAGTGATTCTCGCCCAATCGGCGAGAATCACTTGGTGATTCTCGTCGATTCTTACTTATATGATTTTTCATCTTACGCCTCTAAGCTGCTCTTTGACTCATCCTTGCTCTTTGTCTGCTCTTGCATAAACACAGCCCTGTACTTGAAAGTAAGTGCACTCCAATAGAGAGAGTACACGTAGGCCAACACACTGATCTGCTCAACGAGGGATTACGTCGTGCAAACCCGTGTATATTGACCTACTGCACCCTGACATTGGTGTGCACTTAGCATGGAGTAACTGCAAGCACAACTTGAAATATTTTGTCAAAAACATTGCCTATTTACCTTAGCTTGTTCAGGGGCTTCTTCAAATCAGGTACGTTGTGGATACAATACCCAACAATCTCCCTCTATTTGAAGAAGCTTAAACCCTACAAGCTAAGGTGAATAAAGCGTATGAGAATGAAAATCATAACCTTGAAATTTAGCTGAGAGAGATATTCATTACCAATACCAATTTCTTGAGAGCAAACTTGGAGCCACCTTAGCCTTAGCCGAGAGGGTAGTCTCCACCTTTTCGGCTTCTGCAAATCTGGGTCTGTAGCATTTGACCCCTTGCTCCCCCTCAGTTCTTGCACATGTGCTCACAATGGAGTTCCTGGCAGAGGCTCCCCCTAGAGGCATGATCCTGGAGCTTCTGTAGTCTTCATTCCTCATAATTTAGCATCCCCAATTCAGTTTTGAAAAGACTGAACTTGGCCTCGTCTAAGGGCTTTGTGAATATATCTGCAATCTGCTTGTCCGTGGGGACATAACAGAGAGAGATGTCCTTGTTTTCCATGTGCTCCCGAATGAAGTGGTAGCGCACTTCAATATGCTTCGTTCTGCTGTGCGATACCGGATTATTGGCAATTGCAATTGCACTGGAGGAGTCGCAGTACATTGGTACTTCCTTGAACTAAAGGTCATAGTCAGCTAACTGGTTTCTGATCCATAGGAGTTATGCGCAACAGCTGCATGCCGAGATGTACTCAGACTCTGCTGTGGAGGTTGCAACACAATTCTGTTTCTTACTATTCCAGGAAATAAGCCTTCGTCCGAGGAATTGACACGTCCCGGAGGTGCTTTTCATGTCATCCCTACTCCCTGCAAAATCAGCATCTGAAAAACCTATTAGCTCGACATCATTATTTCTCGGGTACCACAAGCCAAGATTGGGAGTACCTTTAAGGTATCTTAGAATTCGCTTTGCAGCGACATAGTGAGATTCCTTTGTGTTCACCTGATATCTGGCACAGACACATGTGGAGAACATGATATCCGGTCTACTGGCAGTAAGGTAGAGCAGGGATCCAATGATGCTTCTTATTTGGTTTCATCGAAAGGTTTACCTTTCTCATCCTTATCCAGAGACATAGTGGATCCCATTGGAGTCCTCATAGAGGTTGCACTCTCCATGCCGAATTTCTTGAGGATTTCATTTGTGAACTTCGTCTGAGAGATGAAGATTCCATCCTCAGACTGTTTTACTTGAAGTCCCAAGAAATACTTTAGCTCTCCCATACTACTCATTTCAAACTTTCCATGCATAAGTCTGGAAAACTTTTTGCAAAGATTGTTGTCCGTTGAGCCGAATATTATGTCATCGACATAGATTTGCACCAGCAAAATCTTGCCTTTGACTTCCCTGAGAAACAATGTTTTATCTATTTTACCTCTAGAGAACTTGTTCTCAAGAAGAAAACTAGATAAAGTCTCATACCAAGCTCGCGGAGCTTGTTTTAAACCATATAGAGCTTTATTAAGGAAGTATACATGATTGGGATAAGTAGGATTGACAAAACCTGGGGGTTGAGCGACGTATACTTCCTCCTTCAGGTCTCCGTTCAAGAAAGCTGATTTCACATCCATTTGAAAGACTGTGAATCCTTTGTGCGAAGCATACGCCAGGAACAATCTAATTGCCTCGAGCCTTGCCACTGGTGCGAAGGTCTGGTCGAAGTCAATCCCCTCCTCCTGTCTGTAACCTTGAGCCACCAGCCTGGCCTTGTTCTTTACGATGACACCATGTTCATCCAGTTTGTTTCTGAAGATCCACTTGGTGCCAATCGCATTCTGCTTGTGTGGTCTGGGAACCAGCGTCCACACGTTGCATCGTTCGAATTGATGTAGTTCATCTTGCATGGCCAAAATCCATGCCGCGTCTTTGTTTGCCTCGTCGAACTTCTTTGGCCCAACCTGTGACAGGAAGCTAAGATGCAATACTTCGTTAATAGTACCTCTTCGAGTTCTGACACCGACACGAGGGTCTCCGATGATCTGATCTCTAGGATGATCCCTCACGTGCCGGAGCTCTAGAAGTCTGGCGTCTGGAGCTTCGATTACTTCTTGGGCTTCTCCTTCTTCTAAGATATTTGTTCCATTTTGATCTTCAACATTCCCCGATGACGTGGAGGTGGAAACTTTGACGTACTTAGGAGTATCATCTTTAGCGGTCTCATTGAGATCTAGCTGTTCAAGTCGTGCACCTGCATCTTCAAGAATACCACTGGAAGAATTGCTGTTAAGCAAACTTCCTTCATCAAATACAACATTAATTGATTCTTCTACCACTAGGGTTTTCTTATTGAAGACCTTATATGCCCGACTGTGGGAACTATAGCCCATGAATATGCCTTCGAAGCATTTTTCACCAAATTTAGTACGCGGGTACTTCCCATTATTCAATACATAGCATCTGCAACCAAAGATCCTCAAGTAGGACATGGTTGGTTTCCTGCCTCTCAGTAGCTCATAAGGCGTCTTACGATGATGCTTGTTGATCAATGCTCGTTTTGTACATGACAAGCTGTATTGACAGCCTCTGCCCAGAAGTATTCTGGGAGAGAAGCGTCTTTCAACATTGTCGTGCAGGCTTCAATGAGAGTTCTATTTCTCCTCTCCGCAACTCCATTTTGCTGAGGAGTGCGCGGGGAGGAAAACTCATGAAAGATACCTTGTTTTTCACAGAACTATATCATAGCACCAGATTAAAATTCTGTTCCATGGTCACTTCTGATTTTGACCACTGAGCAGTTAAATTCGTTCTGAACCTGCTTAACAAAGTTAGTGAAGATGTCAAACGTATCTGACTTTCGTTTTAAGAAGAACACCCATGTAAACCGAGAATGATCATCAACTATCACTAGCGTATAGGACTTGCCTCCCAAGCTATGAACTTGCATTGGACCAAACAAGTCCATATGTAGAAGATAAAGACACCGGGAAGAGTCTTTGTCTGCAATGCTCTTAAAGGTAGCCCAAGTCTGTTTGCCCATCTGGCATGCAGGACAGGGGCTATCTTTGATGCACTTGATACTGGGAGCATCCCTTACTAAATTCTTAGAAAACAGCATACTAATTATCTTGAAACTAATATGTGCCAATCTCTTGTACCATTGATCACAAAGAGATGCACTGTCAGCTGCCACTAGGCATACGGGGGTAGATGAATCTAAACTGAGAAAATCTAAGCAGAAGATATTTCTGCTCCTAATGTCTGATAATACCGTCTCAGAAGAGGTACGTGAAATTATCAAACATTTATCCTTGCAGAACTTAACGTCATAACCTTTGTCACATAACTGACTTACACTGATCAGGTTATGGTTTAACCCTTCAACATAAGCCACGTCGGTGATAGAGATTATACCGTTGGAAATCATACCGTAACCTCTGGTGACTCCTCGATCTGACCCTCCAAAGATGACTTTGGGTCCATTCTCGACTGGAGTGTAATCACGCAGCAGGCTTCTTGTCCCAGTCATATGCCAGGAGCATCCACTGTCCAAGTACCAGATCGGCGTTTTGGTGGCCTTTGGACATTCCTGCAAAATAAGATTAATTTCCCTTAGGAACCCAATTGAACATGGGTCCTCGATTCCTGGTTAGCATACTCCCCCTCGGTTGGTTAACCCTACGAGTGGTCGGCCTCGCATTGCTAACATAGGGAGTCTCGTGATACCTTGGATTAAACCAACAATCCACGGTAAAGTGACCGACTTTGCCACAACACCAACAATCAAATCTGTTGTACCTCTTCCTAGGCTCCTGCTTTACCCTGGGAATGGTGGGTACAGCTGGGGCCTTGGATCTGGAGGTGGAGGCCTCATGGTGATTGCAGTCACATGACTTCTTCACCTTCTATTTCGTCAGTATAACAGGCTTGACTCTTGGTGTCTGCTTTCCATTATGGCCGATAGAGAATTGACCATAATTTCCCATGTGGATTTCCTTATAAGGGGCCTTGAGGGCACTCTCACCGAAGTTCCGGGGAAAGGTCCAACCATCATATTGGCTCTTTGGCTTTGCAACCGAGGGCCGGAAACGATGACCAAAGGTTGATTCAAAGTCATGTTGGTTGCAAGGAAAGCTAGGCTTTCTGAACGCAATAAGGACTAAGCGGAGCCTTTCCCTTTTCATCAGCAGAGGCCTTCTTGGCGGCCTTATTCTTCCTCTGGTTCATGTTTCTCCTGGATGAGGAACTAGATACCCCTACATGCCCCAAGCCAGCTCCTTTGGCCTGAGCAGAGAAGGTATCAACTACTGGAAGAACAGTTTTTGGCATAGAGAAGCTCTTGACGATCTTCCTTTCTGCCGCGAGTTGTTCTTCCAACTTGTCGACTTCCTCCTGCTTAAGATCAAGGAGCTTAAGAGACTCTGAATGCTTTGAAGTCAGGTCATGGTGCTCCTGTCAGAGAGAAATCAAACTAGTGACCTCTTCCCTGAGGGAAACACACTCACCCTTAAGGAATTTCACTTCCTTTTTCTCAGCATTCAGTCTCTTACGGCACTCCTCGAAAGTGTTGAGCAGAAGCTCATACTTCTCAAGGAGCTCCGCTTCACGGGCCGAAAGGCTATCTTCAGGTTCATCATCCTGAGACTCAAGATCAGATTCAAAGTCGAAGAGAGGGGTGTGAGCTTTTACCTTCCCAGCAAATGGGGGGCATTCTCCTTCTGAGTCGGAGCGACCCACCAGCCCGAAGTAGGCTTCCTCATCATCACTGGAGTCTGAAGAATCAGACTCACTCAGTGTCTTTGGCCTTTTGGCGATGTAGCTCCGCTCTTTCTGCTTATCTCTAGAGGATTTGTGCTCCTCTCCTTTCCCTCTTTCTCTCTTGCCTTGATAGCAGTCGGCCACGACGTGTCCTGGCTTATTGCATCCAAAGCAAATAATGTCAGAGGAGCGATGTTTGTTCGGTTTAGAAGCATACCTGTCAGAAGGATAATTTTTCTTCTGATGCCTGGAGGAGGAGCCGTCTTTCTTTCTTTGATTCCTCATCTTGAGGAACTTCTTGAATTCTCGGGTGATGAGGGAGAAATCCTCCTCCGATAGCTCTGAGCTGGAGGAGCATGGCTCGGAGTCCTCCTCCTCATCCTTTTTCCTGGCACGGTATGAAACCGCACCCTTGCCTTTTCTGGAGTGACTGGCTTTTAGAGCCACAGTCTTTTCTTTAGCTGCAGCCTTCTCTGCTTCTTCTTCTGCTTTCCTGGTGTTCAGTTGAAGCTCATAGGACATCAGCTTCCCAAACAGAATTTGCGGGTCTGTTTCAGCTAGTCTGCCAAACTCTCGGATGGCGCAGATCTTTGTGTCTCATTCCTTAGTAAGGAACCTAAGGAATTTATCATTGAGTTCACCATTAGTGAACACCCTTCCGTATCCTTTGAGGGCATTGACAATCTTGAGGAAGTTCTCGAAGGTGACTCCGATCTCTTCCTTAGGCCCTTGTCTGAAGGCCTCATATTTCTGGTTCAGGAGGGATCTACGATCATCCCTCACTTCATTAGTGCCCTCCATTAGGATGATCAGGCAATGTCAGATTTCCTTTGCTGTCCTGCAGTTGCAGAAGTTCTGCATCATTGAGTCATCAACTACGCTGACCAGAATGTTCTGCGCCTTCTTGTCAAGTCCCACTAGCACCATCTCGTCCTTGTCCATTTCAGAAAGTTTTTTCGGCACTTTCTTGGTAGGATCAATGGTGGAGACCTTAGTGGGGACATAGGGTCCCTCCTCCACGATCATGAAGAGTCTAGGATCAACTGCTTGCATGTAGAATCTGATCCTTTCCTTCCAGATAGGAAAGTTGAGCCTGGTGCACACGGGGATCTTGCCTGTGAACTTGAGCCGTCCATAGTAGATGTTTGCCTTCTTGACACTAGCGGCAGGATTCAACTCAAGGTGTTAACCTTTTTGATGAGGAACCTGGCTTTGATACCACTTGAAAGTCCACCTAGTGTCAACTATCTTCACCTATGGGGGGGAATAGGTGACGTGCAGCGTTTTTGCGGAATTTAAATTGTACCTGCACACGAAAATAAAACAACACAGCACCACAGAGTACACAAGCTATTTATAGTGGTTCCCCGATTTGGGTACATCCACTTTCCCCCTTCGACCTATCTCCCAACAAGGGACGACTCGGTCTCTTCACCAACAGGATTGAAATCCAATCCTTGCACTATCGAAAGGAACCCTTCCACACGTAGGAGTCAACACTCCCACAACACGGGTTGCACCAAACCCTTACAACTATGAACCAACGTTCCTTTACAACAAAAGTAAAACTAGAATGTACAAGAGATACAAACTACGTTTGGAGACTAAGGTGTCCCTCTTCGTTGACGACGTGTTCTTGAAGTCCGCGAAGAGTCCATAACCCTAGATCTCTCTTGGAGAGAATCTCCCCGGAACCGGCGGTGGCAAGATAGGTGGCAGCTAGGTTCACGGGATCGGCGGCGACAACGATGTGCGGCTGCTGTACTCTGGAGATTCAAACTTCGTAGCGAAGCTAGCTAGGTCTACCAACGGTCACACTAGGATCAATCGTCTCGATCGATTCGGATGGGGAAGATGTTCCCGATCAACAAATCAAGAGACAAGAGATCTCCGGTTAGACACGTGAGACTCTAAGCTTGGCTAAGCTTCTGTCGCCGGAAGATCAGGAAGAATCTCGATCAAAAAAGGCGACCAACTAGCACGAGCGGCGACGACGGCGGTGGAGCAGATTCGCGATTTTAGGTCAAGATCGTCGCTCGACTTCTTTCTGTGTTTCTTTACTGTTCAAAAATACCCGTATATATATACACAAGTAAACACCTTAATGTCCGTTGTGGGTCCCACAAGAAGAAACCCGAAATCCGGTTCAAAATAGTGCCAGCGGCAGAATCCGGTCCAGCTTTTTCCCGAAAATTGCCCAAGTAAAAATCGGCGAGAATCACCTGTGATTCTCGTCGAATCGTCGAGAATCAAGGGTGATTCTCGACGATTCGGCGAGAATCACAAAGTGATTCTCGACGATCCGTCGAGAATCACAAAGTGATTCTCGTCGATCCGTCGAGAATCACAAAGTGATTCTCGTCGATCCGTCGAGAATCACAAAGTGATTCTCGTCGAATCTGACTTGATAGCACTCTGATTTAGCCGGCGAGAATCAGCCAGTGATTCTCGACGATTCGGCGAGAATCACTAGTGATTCTCGCCGAATCGGCGAGAATCACTTGGTGATTCTCGTCGATTCTTACTTAGATGATTTTTCATCTTACGCCTCTGAGCTGCTCTTTGACTCATCCTTGCTCCTTGTCTACTCTTGCATAAACACAGCCCTGTACTTGAAAGTAAGTGCACTCCAATAGAGAGAGTACACGTAGGCCAACACACTGATCTGCTCAACGAGGGATTACGTCGTGCAGACCCGTGTATATTGACCTACTGCACCCTGACATTGGTGTGCACTTAGCGTGGAGTAACTGCAAGCACAACTTGAAATATTTTGTCAAAAACATTGCCTATTTACCTTAGCTTGTTCAGGGGCTTCTTCAAATCAGGTACGTTGTGGATACAATACCCAACAGATATCTGCTACTCAAGTCCTGCCATGCCATCATGCTGGCCGTGTTGGTGCTCCATCTCCTCGAGATCCTAAAATATTACGATCATAACCGACCGTTAGTCATAAAGACTAAGTCATTTTGTTCTCTCCTCACCCCCACGACTCATAGGCACCGTATGGGATGGTGAAAGTGGAGGACAACAAGGACATAAACAAAAGAGTAGGTGACAGTGAAACTATTCTATCGTGAGTAAACATCTAATAGTGATTATAACATTATACTAGCAGTTATATCAGAGAAGTACAACGAGTGAAGAATTATAACAGAATAACAGTAATAAAAGGGAGCAGTAAAGTAATATGTATAGTATAGGAAGAAAGCTACTACTACTAAGCTACCTTAACTTATACAAATGCTCATACAAACATAATAAGTTACGATTTCCGGAAGTATAACTTATCATATTAAAGAGCACATACTAATTTATATGATAAGGATTTGCTGTATGGATGTCCTAAAGTACATGTGTATGTTATGATGTGTTATGTTTGTTATGATTCATACAAGTGCAACTCACTCACATGACTGTGTGAACACAGAACTTTAGTTCCCACTTTTTGGAGTTAGCTAAACTCTCTGGTACCACAATTGTGGCTATGACAGTAGTGGAGCGGGCATCTCAACTCCTAGGCGGGTATACACTACCAGTCCTAGACCTCCTATATGCATTTGTACACGTCCTAGGTGCACTCTAGAGTCTCTGCTTAACATTTGCTGGCAATCCCACCAGCCTTTTTGGTCGAGTGTTCATTTTCAGAAATCGTCCTCCATACCGCAGTATAAATCAACATACTGGCCCCTTAAACCCTCACATCTAGCCAGAGTCTGCGTGCTATAATTGGTGTGATGACTGGCCTAGTACGAAACGACCCGCCACTAATTTATTCTTATGCACATGCAGGTTATCTCAACCCATGCCTCCAGCTTGCAGAATTAGCCCATCCTGATGTCAAACTCTCGAATCTCTAGCTCGCAGGACTAAAACATCCTTATATCAATTTCCCGAGCTTCCAGCTCGCAGGACTAACTTGTCTTGTATACCTCCAACCTTACACGGGTGAGATTGCTACATTGTTCCTTCAACCTAACCTATTAAACTACCTTTGTCTAACTTTTACTTGTACTTAGATACTTAGGGTTAATCTTGGACTTCACAAGGTCTACCGGGTGAAGACCTCACAGCGGTACTAGAGAATATGATGGGTTGAATCACAAATGCCCTTTTTCAGGAGACTTATTATTATTGGTGAGTACCCGTTATTAATATCCCACTCTCATTATTACTCTTGAGTAAATCTAATGACTTTCGATATTTATAGGAGAGTGAAGATCCTTTGTCGGACTCCAATTTAGTTATTTTCTAAAGTGACTATGTATACTAGCACTCGATACTAAGTAGTGACATAACCTAGGATTCTAAAAAGGGTTTCAAAGCCTCCCAAATACATCTTTAAATCATTTGGATTCCACTACCCTAAATGTTTTACTCAGCCCATCCTTATGCATTTGTTCCATAGACGGTGCGAACTTGTAAACCCTTAACTATGGTGCAAACCTACATGTTATTCCTCATGAACCAAAACACCCCAAATGATGAACCAAAAACCTTAATCATGACTTTAGATGTCATGGTAACACTTTCATGTGGATTGAATGACTTATACATTACGTGTCAATTTTGCTAAATGCAGCTCAAGGTCTTATCCTTAGACCATATGAGTGACTTCCAATTCCTTGGGCCAAAGGCCTCCAAATTTTTATCAAGGGTTCATCATATGGTAATTAGTGGTAAATCAAAAATTCACAAGTTTTCTAATTATTGTTGGCCATAATCAAAATTATTTAGTTATGTGACCTAAGTCATTTTGAACATGAACTATTAGAACCGGAGATCCTCTAAGTCTGAATAATTTATATGTTGTTCAACTTGATATAAAAGATTAATGTACCAAATTTCCAAATTTTACAGGCTGATTTGACTCATGTATTTTATTTATGAATAATAATCTAAAATTATTCCTTTACAAATGAAGTACCAAACATAGTTACCAGAAATTCAGAGAAAATTCATTGATGATAATATTGTCAAGGTAGTGGTCAAGACAAATTTTCATAACGATCCCTAGAGGTTTGACCTAATATTACCACAATTCAAGATATTTACAAAAATATCATTATTAATATAAGTATCATTACCAATCATCCAAAAATTCTAAGAAAATTTAAAAAGGTTCATAGTATTGAATTAATTGACAAGAAAAATTTTCATAATTTGCCAAGTTCTATTTATCACCTTTTTAATCAAAATTATGAGGGGTATAATTGGACCTTGCACTATTTTCTCAAGAGATAATTCCCAAAAGTCCCACTAAATTTTTTAGGGAAATAAAATGACATTTTCAGGGCTTGTGTCAGTAATTTAGAATTTTCCAAATTTAAAATGCACATATTTCCTATCATGACTTAAAAGTGTGCTATAATAAAATTAAATTGAAACTATTTGATTTTTTATTTCAAAAGTCCTAACTTCTCCATGGATGATGTATTTCATCTCCATAAACCCTTAGCCAAAGTTTCATTGACATGTGATGAGTCATATGGGCTTAATTCCCAATTTTTTCCCCTTTTTGCTATTGGCACACAATATACACTTATACTGTCATCTTATAAGTTGGATCCTCTAACATGCAGAGGTCCAAATGGCTCTAACTTTTTAACAAATACAAAAATGACATTAGAGTCATGCCACCAAAATTTGGTGGTATTTGTAGTGATAATTTCCCTAAATCACATTTATTTGATAAATTAAATTATGGAACAAAATATAGGGAAATATTCCTCAAAAATTATGATTTTTGGGCACACGCAATGTATATTATATACACATGCATGGTCCAAATTTCATCACATATGGATTTGTAACCTATCATATATACCCATTTTAATTTCTTACCTGGGCTAGGAGCAGTCCTATGAGAATTGGCCTACAAGGAGCTATAGTGCTCCAAATGGCTTGATTAAGATGCCTAATTAAAGGTAAGACAAAGAGATACAACTTTCATATTGGTGACTTTTCTGAATGAGTCGCTAAAGAGCTTAAAATTAACATGCAAGGTACTGAATAAAGTGTGATAGAAATTAAATAAACTATAGTTGGATATACATTAAATTCAACGACATCCATTGATCTCCTACCTCCAGTCGACGGTCCAGATCATCCTGACCTGTATCAACTAGATCTTGCATTTCCCGATCATCCGGTCACCTCCCTGGCCAGCCAGCCACCACCACCTTCGTTGAGGTGAGGGCCAACGTTTGGCGGCAACTTGGCTGCCAGAGGGGCAGTTTCCGGCGAACCAGAGCACATCAAAAACACAAGAAACGCTCCCACAAATCTCATGGAATCGGGCTCAATTGAGCCCGATATCTCTCATAATCGATCTAGGAAGCTAGCATAAGGGGAGGGGACGAGAAACGTACCAAAATAAGGGCTTGGCGACAGGTGCGGTGGCGGCGTGCCATGGCTAATTGGTTTTCCGGCAAGTTTTATCCTGAGCTCGTTTCTCCAAATAAGACTTTGATCCAAGACTCGATTTCCACTCCTCTAGGATAACAGAAGCTAATGGGTGGGTTGGTTTTTTGTGATATTAGCTGCATACAGAGGTGCCATTATGGGTAGTTCGACCACCACCTTGGATGCTCATCCTTGGCTCCAAGTGTCCCTTTCATTGCTGGAATTTGGCTAGGAATTAATGTGTGAGCTCAGAAATGAGCTTGGGAAGGGAGGAGGGCAACATGGCCTCATTCCCTCATTTCCCTCTCTTTTCTCTCTTGATTTTGGGGGAAATAACCAAAATTCCGCCATGCATGTCATCTCACTCCAAATTCAGAGATCATGGATAGTCATTGGGTTAAAGGGCTGCTAATGGGCCATGGTTCAAGGCCTTAGCCCATTGGGAATGGGTTGGTTCTTAAATTCCCTATTTTGGCCTAATGTAGACCAAGTTTGAATTTTGTGTTAACTTGGTCAATTTGATGAGTGGGCTAGCCCCACATGATGATCATGAGTCCTATGACACCACCCAACATTGGTTGGGCCATGGTCCATGGCCTTAGCCCATTAGAATTGGGCCTGGCTCTTTAATTCTCTATTTAAGCTAGTTGACCAAGTTTGACTTTAGGGTTGACTTGGTCAATTTGATGAGTGGGCTGGCTCCACATGAGGGTCATGAGCCCCATGACACCACCCAACATAGGTTGGGCCATGGTGATGCCCTACTTGGGCTAATAAAACCTATGTTAGTGATATTGACCAAATTAGGGTTAGGGTTGAATTAGGTCAAATTAAAACAATAGGTGACATGTGATGGGTCTTTATGGTCCAATACACTCCAGTTAGGGTTTGGAGTTTAATGGTGGGATCAAATTGGCCATGTCATGCTCAATTGAGACACTTAGGATTGAGTTGACACATGTTGACCCTAAGGGCTGTTTGGGCAATAGTGCTAAGGTGGGTCCTCGATGCTTACTTCCCGAGGAACCCTCTGTGCTAGTTGACGGTTAGTCGTGTTCCTTTGGTGATTTATTCACATAGGCACCTTCCGTACCACGAAGATAGGCCGATTGGGCTGGGCTCTTAGTGCACATCTACCCGAGACCCCTTCTAAGTCGTAGAACGCATGTGAGCTCCGCTGTGGTGTTCTTAGCATTGAGGCATACGGAGGCCTAGGCTTGGTACTGCGGATGCCCTCCTAGTAGTGGAGAAACCCGCTCCACTGTCACCACCTAGGCACGACGTTTGATGCCTGAGAGGTTAGCTACCCCCTCGAAAGTGGGAACTACAAGTCTATGTCGACATAGCAGTTGCATGTGTGTGATCATGGGTAAGTCATTACATTGCATTCATGTCATTACATTACATTGCATACACAAGATCATCATCGTATAAGTTTGTATGAGCACTCTTATACGATGAGTTATTTTACTGCTAAGCCGATCCTCAACTTATATGTCTGTATGAGCATTCATATAAGTTGAGTTACTTTTTATTGTAGCTTCACATTTTTATACTGTTGTAGATGGTAGAACTGCTAGCGTAGATTATTTACTCATTTATTATACTACAGATATACATTGATATTGTTCACTCTTTTCCACCTGTTTGTACTAATGCTCTTTAATATATATTGTAATTGTCCGTTTCCCCACCCGTTGCCGAAGAGTCATCGGGGGAGCGGATATGAATCCACTTAGTCTTTATGACTAACGGTTGCTTGGCCTTCCTTTTTAGGAGGGAACCCCGCAGTTAGAGCAGCAGTAGGTTATGTAGCAGGACAACTAGGACAGGATGACAGGGCCTGAATGGACAGTGCCATCGCTACCATCGGTGATTGATGTGAGTTAGAGACTCTCATTTTGTACTCGTACTCTGATGTTATAGAAGCTTGTTGATGCTTCTTTTATTTGATGTACTTTTGGACTATTTACTTATGTGTGGATTTGACTTCTGATCCTTTATATTCTTGGTTGGGTTGGCAATGTTTGATATTTATTATGGCCGACAGAATAGGCGTCTTGTAGTACAGGTTAGCCCGTGTGCTAACGCTAACGTAAGGCGGCTGTTCTTGATATACAAATGGTACACTCCCACTCGTATCGTGTTATGTGTTCCGGGAGGGGGCCTTACAAGTGGTATCAGCTTGCTACGATCCTGAACTAAGGAAGTCATTTAACAATGGAACACTCCCACTCGATTAGTCATTTTGGGGACAAACGGACTTAAAAGAAGCAGTGGTCTGCCCATATGTAATTCACGCTAAGTATGTCCAACTTTGACCTTAAGATTAGCCAACTTGATATTAGGTTTGTACCTTACATGTAGGTCCCACTACACGTTGAGCCAGTGGGGGGCACTCCCACCTCGTCCATACCCACACAGTTTCAGCAATCGGAGCTAGGGCAGATGCTCACAGCTATCTTGGATTCCTTTAGGTCTCAACGAGCCCCTGTATAACAACAAGTACTGGGCTATAATTTGTTGAGCACTTTTTGAGCTCTCTCCCCTCCTGCCTATCTTAGGACAGAGTCAGCAGTGCATACGGAGGAATGGCTAGACACTGTGCAAGTGTTGATGGCGGAATTAGATGTCCGAACAATATGGTTGTGACCCTGGTAGTGTCACTTCTGGAACTGCATGCAAAATGGTAGTGGAAGTCACTCATTGGCTCCACCTTCCAAGGAAGAGTCTACACGGATATTAGTTGGAGCGAGTTTTGTGAAGCTTTCTTAGAGCACTTTATCCCTTCGACAGCTCGAGATGAACTTGAAGAAAGAATCATGTTGCTGAAGTAGGGATCCAAGTCAGTGACAGAGTACCAGTGAGAGTTTCAGCATCTGGTTAGATTTGCTCCCTCCAATGAGTTGGACGATAGAGGATATGCTAAACGGTTCTACAAAGGCTTGCGGGACCCCCTGAGGCAAGCCCTTTTGTTTACAGCAGACTCCAGCTTAGCAGAGAAAATTGACATGGCAAAGTGGCTCGAGGCAGAACACTTGGGAAGTGGTAAGAGACCCGCTGAGGGTGAGATGGAAGCTGGCCCTAGTAACAGAAAGAGGCAAGACAATAGAGGTGGAAAAGGATACCAGAGAGGCGGCGGGCATTTCCACCGGAATTTTAGAGTGGAGCGCCCGGACCCACAGTCGCCAGCATTGACTCCACAACCCCAACAGTTCCAACAACCCGAAGGGCGGTATGAGCGAGTATGCTTCTAATGCAACCAACTGGGACACATCCGATGTCACTTCCTGCAGCTAATTGGGAATGCTCCTCCTGCTCTCCATCTGACAGCTCCACGAGGATGGGGACATATGCGTGGTCGAGGACGAGGACCACAGGGAGGAAACCCCAGACCTTCTCAGGATCAGGTGTTCGCGCTGGTCATGGCGCAGGAGCGGAACCCTCAGGAGGTGATCGCAGTTATGTTATAGTTCATTAACACATTTTCAGTATTCACCTTAAGTTACTTAAGATATACTAGAAATCTAGCTTTGAGTATTTGCTATTAGTATGTAGGCATAATGATGGTTGGTGGGAAACCGGCCTATACGTTATTCGATACCGGTGTCTCGCATTTGTTTGTGTCGGCGAACTTCATTAAAGACCTAGAAGGAGTGCAATACTTCATTGGTATTGCTCGAAGAGTACGCCTCTCAGATGGCTTTGAGATGACCGTAACCGCCAAGTGCGATTTGGAGATACTCCTTGGAGGAAAGACATTTGATACCCATGCCACACTTTTGAAGATGCCAGAATTCGACCTCATTCTGGGGATGGCATGGTTGAATTGGCATTACACAAGAATTGACTGCGTAGAGAAGCGAATTTACTTGAGACATGGAGACATTGAAGACATTTTTCAAGGTATAAGATTCGCACCACGTTTGTTATTATCATCAATTCAGGCCTTGAAAGCCCACATGAGGGGGGATGAAGTTTATATGATATGTTTCGAATTGAAAGAGAGGACAATAGATATGAAGGATATGCGAGTGGTGTGGGATTTTCCCGATGTATTTCCTAAAAAATTTCTAGTACTACCCCTATATAGAGAGGTGGATTTTCAAATTAAGCTAGTACCGGGTGCCAAGCCCGTCTCCAGGACCCCTTATTGCATGGCCCCGAAGGAACTCACAGAGTTTAGAGCTCCGCTGCAAGAACTGGTGGAATCAGGGTTTGTTCTCCCTATCTCATCATCTTGGGGAGCCCCTCTCCTATTTGTCAAAAAGAACGATCGAACGTTGCGATTGTGTATCGATTATTGGGAGCACAATCAACTGATGGTGCGGAACACCTATCTGCTGCTCCAGATCGATGAGTTATTCGATCAATTGTTAGGAGCGCATTGGTTCTCCAAGCTGGATTTGCGCTCAAGGTATTACGAATTGAGGATACAAGGGGAGGACATTCAGAAAATAGCTTTTAGCTCAAGGTACGGCATGTACGAGTTCACCGTGATGTCGTTTGGGCTCGCAAATGCACCTTCAGCTTTCATGAGTCTGGTGAACAAAGTGTTTGAGCCATATCTAGACATCTTTATAATCGTCTTCATCGATGATATTTTGGTCTACTCAAATACAGACGAGCACGTCGAACATCTGACCTTGGTGCTGAAGAAGCTAAAAGGGCATGCCTTGTTTTCCAAGTTCAGCAAGTGCGAATTCTAGCTCTAAGAAGTTAGCTTCTTGGGCCATGCGATCATTGGGGCTGGACTATTTGTGGACATGGCCAAAGTGCGTGTCGTGAAGGAATGGTCTCCCTTGAAGTAAGCGGTAGATGTATGGAGTTTCCTTGGACTTGCCTGGTACGCAAGTTTGTGAAAGGATTCTCAAAGATTGCCCTTCCTCTTACTGCTCTGACAAAGAAAGCTGTGCCATACGAGTGGAAACCCCGATGTGAAGCTGCGTTACAAGAATTGAAGGAAAGACTTACTACCATACCCATCCTAGCCCTTCCATCTGGGAAGGAAGGATTTCAAGTCTACACTGACGCGTTGTATCAAGGGATAGGAGCAGTACTGATGCAGCATGGGCATGTGATTGCTTATGCTTCGAGACAGCAAAGAAGCATGAAGTCAACTATCCAGTACATGATCTAGAATTGGGAGCGGTGGTGTTCGACTTGAAGGTTTGGATACTTTATTTATATAGCATCCACTGCGAAATATTTTCGGACCACAAGAATTTAAAGTACATTCATACTCAGAGGGAACTGAACCTGAGACAGCGGTGTTGACTAAAATGTTTATATGATTATGAGTATACCTTGAACTACCACCCCAAAAAAGCAAATTCTGCAGTTGATGCTTTGAGCAGGAAGGTACCAGAATCGAACCCTGAGTCCCTATTGATGAGTATGGAATTAGCTCAGATGCTTGAAGAGATGGAGATTATCCTGGTATATAAAGACCATTTGGAAG
Organism: Platanthera guangdongensis; assembly: GCA_039583875.1. Classification (NCBI taxonomy): domain Eukaryota; kingdom Viridiplantae; phylum Streptophyta; class Magnoliopsida; order Asparagales; family Orchidaceae; genus Platanthera; species Platanthera guangdongensis. Next base: position 131,273,598 of record CM077147.1, on the reverse strand, counting down.
GGTATACGGAGTACTTAACCGCGATGAGCATAGTCTGTGATTTTCGGGACCGAATCTGGGCACAACAAGGAAAGGATGTTGCTCTGGCCCCGGTGTTCAAGTCAATAGAAGATGGGACTACTGACGAGTATTCCATAAAAGACGGCCTCGTTCATCTTCGTGGCCGACATTACATCCCCAAAGGCGGTAAAATTCGGGAAGATATCTTTAGAGATGCACATTGCTCTCAGTATTCAGTGCATCCTATGATTACCAAGATGTACACCGACCTGCGGAAGACCATGTGTTGGCCGGGAATGAAGAGAGACGTCAGATATTCTGTTACGCACTACATGACCTGTCAAAGGGTGAAGGCGCAATGCAAGAGCCCCGGAGGATTATTACTGTCATTGCCTATACGCGAGTGGAAGTTCGAGGATATCTCCAAGGACTTCGTCCATGGGCTGCCTCGCTCACACTCAGGGAATGATTTAGTTTGGGTAATCATTGACCGCATGACAAAGGTAGTCATGTTCATCCCTATGAATAAAGTGGCACAAGTGGATGTCTTGGTGTTCCTATTTGTGGAGCAGTTTGTATGGTACCATGGTGTGCCAAAGACAATCTTTTCTGACCGTAATGGTCGTTTCACCTCTAGAGAATGGAAGGTGGTACAGGAAAATTTGGGTTCGCGTCGTATATTTAGCACAGCGTTTAATCATCAGACGGATGGGCAGTCTGAAAGGACCATCAGAACTTTGGAAGATCTATTGAGGTTGTGTGTGCTGGATAGAGGAGAGTCGTGGGAAAGGCTCTTACCCCTAGTGGAATTCTCATATAACAACAGTCATTATACCAGTATTGGGATGACACCCCATGAAGCCCTTTACGGAAGAAGGTGTAGAACCCCCTTGTCATGGGTATAGGATGAAGACCCAAAGGTTTTGGGAATTGAGTACATCGATGATACTTATGCTGTTGTTAGACTAATACGGGATCGCATACTTGAAGCTCAAAGTCAGTAGGCTATATACTATAATGCAAAGAACTGGATGGTAGAATTTCAAGTGGGTGACAAAGTGTTCCTGAAGATCCGGCTGATGCATGGAGTGTCACGGGTATGTGATGTGAAGAAGCTCAACCCAAGGTATGTTGGAACTTATGCTATATTGGAAAGGATTGTCCCTTTGGCCTACCGGTTGGAGTTACCGCCAGAGTTGGAGAATCTACATGACGTATTCCATGTGTCGTCACTTTAGAAGGCGTTGTTGCGGCCCGATCAACATACCCCCACCACTGATGGAGCAGTAGCAATAGATAGATCTATGCGACTAGAGCTGGTGCGGATAGTGAACACCAAGAGAAGGAATTTGCGTCGCAAGAGCGTTCCTTTGGTAAAGGTGTTGTGTTCAAATCATGGGAAAGAAGAATTTACATGCGAACCGATGGACTTGATGCGGAAGCACTACCTGGAGTTGTTTACCCAAGGTAATATTTTTAAAGCATAATATATTTCCTTGATTTATTTCCCCCACAACCTTAGCCTGATTTCGGGGATGAAATCTTTTCTTTTGTTTATAGGATTTGTAACATCCCATCTCATGCCAGACCCCTCGCACGTGTTTTGAGTCATGAAAATTGACTCGGGTTCGGGGAGAGCCGAGTGAGTCGACCGGACAAAATGACTAGATCAAGAATTAATTTAGAAAATTCTGACAGGTTTGGCGTCGAGTGTGTTAAGTGGACTCAACACACTCAACGCCAATTAGCATAGTTTACTTTGGCGGGTTAAGGCGTCGAGAGCGTTGAGTGGCTCAACTCACTCGACGCCATTTAACTTAGTTTATTATAGCGGATTTATGCGTCGAGAGCGTTGAGTGGACTCAACGCACTCGACGCCATATAACTTAGTTCATTCTTGCCGGGTTGAGGCGTTGAGAGAGTTGAGTGGACTCAACGCTCTAAACGCCATTTAACTTAGACTGGTGGGTTAAGGCGCTGAGAGTGTTGAGTATACTCAACACCACTCAATGCCATATGCTGAGGATAATTCGTCGACTGCCGAAATTCGTCGACCACTGATTCGTCGAACTCAGGTAATTCGTTGAATGCCGAAATCCGTCAACCACTGATTCGTCGAACTCAGGTAATTCAGTGAATGCTGAAATTCGTCAAGCGCTGATTCGTCGAACTCAGGCTAAAATTCGTCGAACGCCCCAATTTGTCGAGCGTTGATTCGTCGAACTCAGGTAAATTCGTCGAACGCTAAAGTCGTCGAGCGTTGATTCGTCGAACGCAGGAAAATTAGTCGAACGTTGAATTCGTCGAAGCTGATTCGTTGAACTAGGCTAAAATTCGTCGAGCGCCATTTAACTAAGGAAAAACTTTGCCTTGGGAGAATTTTTGGCCGCTGCTGAACCGGATTGTCGGGAATTCCGCCAAATTGACTTAAATGGGTGGAGTCCCTTCAACATGACTCATTTAAAGAAATATTAGGCAGTCCTTTTTCAGGCCGACACATGGCAAGGTAGTTACCCTAATTTCTCATTATAAAAGGGACATGTAGAAAACCCTAGCCGTCTCATTACCACTTTGCCGAACAGTTGTCTTTGCCGAGACGTTACTGTGCAATCCTAACAAAATAGTGGAGAAGCCTGAGTCGACTACTGGAAGAAAATTCTCTCTCTTCCTCTCTTTCCCGTGGATAACAAACACCAAAGAGGGAGAAGAAGATGCCGCAAAGAAGGGTGAGAAGATCCATGGCTGGAAACCTCGAAACCGCCGGAAATGAGGTGAGCTTCCTACCATTTCCCTTGGTGCTAGATCTTTAGTTATTCCTAGGAGAGATATCGACTAAAAAGAGTCTTGATTCGAGAGAAGGAGTGTTCCTAGGATAAGGCCATGCTATGGTTTGTACCCTAGAGATAAGATGTCTTCGGCCACTCCTTCCTTCCATTAGAAGATAGGGACTTGGTCTCGTGAAGAAAGTTGGCTTTTGAGGGTGAACAAGGGAGGAGGAATTCTGGATATGACGTGGGAATATTGGTGGGAAGAAGAAGACGAACCGATGTCGTTCGTCTCGCTTTAAGATGCCCGTAGAAATCTGTTTTCTGCGCGCAGCGATCCTCGATGGTGTTTTCGGACATGGTGCGTCTAGATGTAGGTTTTCGACTAAACACGAAAGTCGTAGCTATCGGAAACACCTTTCCAACGAGTGGTTATATGCCTTCAACGGATTCTTGTAGCCTCAGTAATCCCCAATCAAAGTTGTTGTACAGTAAACTTTCTGGCACAAAAAATTCTTGGGTTTGAGATGAATTGGCCTTGAATTTGGTAGGTAGAGACTGCAGTTCAATAATGTTAACGTCTTGGTAAATTTAGTGTATAAGTAATTGTGACAAAATATTGTTAATAGCATTTTTTGGATAGATCTGTAACGAACACATGGTGTAGTGGACAAATGGGTTGATGAATTAACATGGTAGGAATGATTTAAATATGTGAGCCAATAAGGACGTACATGACAATGGTAATACGTTGAATAATGATGAGATTGACTTGAAGTTGTTGTACATAATTGGTAGTGATTGCTATGAACAAATGGTTGTTGGCATTTAGTTGATAGATCCATGTGTGCACAAATGGTTTGAACTTGGTAAAAGTGTTGTGTTCAAATCATGGGAAAGAAGAATTTACATGGGAACCGATGGACTTGATGCAGAAGCACTACCTGGAGTTGTTTACCCAAGGTAATATTTTTAAAGCATAATATATTTCCTTGATTTATTTCCCCCACAACCTTAGCCTGATTTCGGGGACGAAATCTTTTCTTTTGTTTATAGGATTTGTAACATCCCATCTCGTGCCAGACCCCTCGCACGTGTTTTGAGTCAAGAAAATTGACTCGGGTTCGGGGAGAGCCGAGTGAGTCGACCGGACAAAATGACTAGATCAAGAATTAATTTAGAAAATTCTGACAGGTTTGGCGTCGAGTGTGTTAAGTGGACTCAACACACTCAACGCCAATTAGCAAAGTTTACTTTGGCGGGTTAAGGCGTCGAGAGCGTTGAGTGGCTCAACTCACTCGACGCCATTTAACTTAGTTTATTATAGCGGATTTATGCGTCGAGAGCGTTGAGTGGACTCAACGCACTCGACGCCATATAACTTAGTTCATTCTTGCCGGGTTGAGGCGTTGAGAGAGTTGAGTGGACTCAACGCTCTAAATGCCATTTAACTTAGACTGGTGGGTTAAGGCATTGAGAGTGTTGAGTATACTCAACACCACTCAATGCCATACGCTGAGGATAATTCGTCGACTGCCGAAATTCGTCGACCACTGATTCGTCGAACTTAGGTAATTCGTTGAATGCCGAAATCCGTCAACCACTGATTCGTCGAACTCAGGTAATTCAGTGAATGCTGAAATTCGACAAGCGCTGATTCGTCGAACTCAGGCTAAAATTCGTCGAACGCCCCAATTTGTCGAGCGCTGATTCGTCGAACTCAGGTAAATTCGTCGAACGCTAAAGTCGTCGAGCGCTGATTCGTCGAACGCAGGAAAATTAGTCGAACGTTGAATTCGTCGAAGCTGATTCGTCGAACTAGGCTAAAATTCGTCGAGCGCCATTTAACTAAGGAAAAACTTTGCCTTGGGAGAATTTTTGGCCGCTGCTGAACCGGATTGTCGGGAATTCCGCCAAATCGACTTAAATGGGTGGCGTCCCTTCAACATGACTCATTTAAAGAAATATTAGGCGGTCCTTTGTCAGGCCGACACATGGCAAGGTAGTTACCCTAATTTCTCATTATAAAAGGGACATGTAGAAAACCCTAGCCGTCTCATTACCACTTTGCCGAACAGTTGTCTTTGCCGAGACGTTACTGTGCAATCCTAACAAAATAGTGGAGAAGCCTGAGTCGACTACTGGAAGAAAATTCTCTCTCTTCCTCTCTTTCCCGTGGATAACGAACACCAAAGAGGGAGAAGAAGATGCCGCAAAGAAGGGTGAGAAGATCCATGGCTGGAAACCTCGAAACCGCCGGAAATGAGGTGAGCTTCCTACCATTTCCCTTGGTGCTAGATCTTTAGTTATTCCTAGGAGAGATATCGACTAAAAAGAGTCTTGATTCGAGAGAAGAAGTGTTCCTAGGATAATGCCATGCTATGGTTTATACCCTAGAGATAAGATGTCTTCGACCACTCCTTCCTTCCATTAGAAGATAGGGACTTGGTCTCGTGAAGAAAGTTGGCTTTTGAGGGTGAACAAGGGAGGAGGAATTCTGGATATGACGTGGGAATATTGGTGGGAAGAAGAAGACGAACCGATGTCGTTCGTCTCGCTTTAAGATGCCCGTAGAAATCTGTTTTCTGCGCGCAGCGATCCTCGATGGTGTTTTCGGACATGGTGCGTCCAGATGTAGGTTTTCGACTAAACACGAAAGTCGTAGCTATCGGAAACACCTTTCCAATGAGTGGTTATATGCCTTCAATGGATTCTTGTAGCCTCAGTAATCCCCAATCAAAGTTGTTGTACAGTAAACTTGCTGGCACAAAACATTCTTGGGTTTGAGATGAATTGGCCTTGAATTTGGTAGGTAGAGACTGCAGTTCAATAATGTTAACGTCTTGGTAAATTTAGTGTATAAGTAATTGTGACAAAATATTGTTAATAGCATTTTTTGGATAGATCTGTAACGAACACATGGTGTAGTGGACAAATGGGTTGATGAATTAACATGGTAGGAATGATTTAAATATATGAGCCAATAAGGACGTACATGACAATGGTAATACGTTCAATAATGATGAGATTGACTTGAAGTTGTTGTACATAATTGGTAGTGATTGCTATGAACAAATGGTTGTTGGCATTTAGTTGATAGATCCATGTGTGCACAAATGGTTTGAACTTGGTAAAAAAGATTGTAACCAGTTGATGTTAAAGTTATATGACCATAGTCTGTATGTAATTATGTTAATCAAATGGTTGATGAATAGGTGAAGTACCATTATGTTAATGATAAACCCTTAAGTGCCTTGGGGCACTAGATTGTGAAAGGGTGTAAGTGCGGATGTTTGACCGCACTGGGTTGGTAATGACGAAAAGAGACATATGTCGATGGTTGGCCTTGGTCCTCTGGTGGTTTGTCCACAGAGGCACCTTCCTTTCCACAATGATGTGAAATTGCATGTGGTGTGAGTCGACATACGGTGTCGTAATTCTGGGTTAAGGATAGTGCGGTAGGTCTATGGGCTCGCCAGTCATCACACCGACGGTAGTTCACAGTTAGACTTGCACGGTTGGGCCTTGGTCCTCGGTGCTTACTTCCCGAGGCACCCTCCAGGCTAGTGGACGGTTGGACTTGGTCCTTTGGTGATTTGTTCACAGCAGCACCTTCCGTGCCACGAAGATAGGTTTGAACATGGAATAAAACATCCATGTGTGCACGAATGGTTTGAACTTGGTAAAAAAGATTGTAACCAGTTGATGTTAAAGTTATGTGACCATAGTCTGTATGTAATTATGTTAATCAAATATTTGATGAATATGTGAAGTACCATTATGTTGATGATAAACTCTTAAGCGCCTTGGGGCACTAGATTGTGAAAGGGTGTAAGTGCGGGTGTTTGACCGCACTGGGTTGGTAATGACGAAAAAAGACATATGTGGATGGTTGTCCTTGGTCCTCTGGTGGTTTGTCCACAGAGGCACCTTCCTTGCTGCGTTGATGTGAAATTGCATGTGATGTGAGTCGACACGCGGTGTCGTAATCCTAGGTTAAGGATAGTGTGGCAGGTCTACGGGCTCGCCAGTTGTCACACCGACGGGAGTTGACAGTTAGACTTGCACGGTTGGGCATTGGTCCTCAGTGCTTACTTCCTGAGGCACCCTCCAGGCTAGCGGACGTTTGGCCTTGGTACTTTCGTGATTTGTTCACAGCGGCACCTTCTGTGCCATGAAGATAGGCTAGTTGGGCTGGGCTCTTAGTGCACATCTACCCAAGACCCCTTCTGAGCCGTCGTACGCATGCGAGCTCCGCTTTGGTGTTATTAGCGTTGAGGCATACTGAGGCCTAGGATTGGTAGTGTGGATGCCCGCATAGTAGTGGAGAAACTCGCTCCACTGTCACCGTCTGGTCATGACGGTTGACGCCTGAGAGGTTAGTTAACTACTCGAAAAGTGGGAACTATAATTCTGTGTCGACATAGCAGTTTCATTTGTGTGATCAGGGGTGAGTCATTGCATTGCATTCATGTCATTACATGACATTGCATACACAAGATCCTCATCGTATAAGTCTGTATGGGATATGATGAGTTACTTTACTGTTGAGTCGATCCTCAACTTATATGTATGTATGGACATTCATATAAGTTGAGTTACTTTTTGTTGTAGCTTCACATTTTTATACTGTTTTAGATAGTAGAACTGCTGGAGTAGATTGTTTACTCGTTAATTATACTGCAGATATACATTGATATTGTTCACTCTTTTCCACCTGTTTGTACTACTGCTCTTTAATATATATTGTACTTGTCCTTTTTCCCGCCCGGTGCCGAGGAGTAATCAGGGGAGGGGATGTGAAGCCACTTAGTCTTTATGACTAACGGTTGCTACGTCTTCCTTTTTAGGAGGGAACCCCATAGTTAGAGCAGCAGTAGGTTATGCAGCAGGACATCTAGGCCAGGACGACAGGGCCTGAAGGGACTGTGACATTGTTACTGTCGGTGACTGGTGTGAGTTAGAGAGACTCATTTTGTACTCGTACTCTAATGTTATAGAAGCTTGTTGATGCTTCTTTTATTTGATGTACTTTTGGACTATTTACTTATGTGTGGATTTGACTTCTGATCTTTTATATTCTTGGTTGGGTTGGCAATGTTTGATATTGATTATAGCCGGCAGAATAGGTGTCTTGTAGTACAGGTTAGCCTATTTGCTAACGCTACCGCAAGGCGACTATTCTGGGCATAAGACTTCCCTCATGTCGTGTTTTGTGTTTCAGGAGCGGGGTATTAAATCTCAGCCCTAGCTTCTTCTCAGCAACAAGAAAAACTGATCTTCAGTACTGGATGGCTTGTGCTAGAAGTTACTCATAATCCATGTTCTGAACTTGCAGAAGAAGAAAACTGATTTGCCTGATCTTGTTTTCTTGAATCAGCCAACTTGCCTGCAGATATTTGAGAACTCCGGTCCTCCTTTTTCAGAATATGATTCTGAACTTACTGCCGCAGATGAAAATCGCTTTAGCTATCTCGATTTGCTTACAGGTCCACTGATCTAAACTTTTCCTTCAGGTTCGGCAAGAAGGCGAGGAAGAAGACAATGTTCAGCCGCAAGAATACGTAAACAGAAAATCATAATTGTTGTCGTCAACTCAGCCAATCTTCCCTTTTTTTGTATGATGATCAACGCCTTTTTTCTACGTGGGCCCAGCCTTAAATGCTGGAACATCACCTTCCCTATACACAAGAAGACAACCAGCTGGCCATCAACGCAATTAACGTTGTTCTGCAGCTTTCCCATAACTATTTTGAATTGCATTGACTTTGTTGACTTTTGCTGACATCACCCCTTTATGGACTTAGCCAAATTCTCAGAATCCACTCAGGCGTTGAGTGGTGTTGAGTGAGTGGCATTCACTCAACGATTCTATACTTAGTCATTTTGCAGCTTCCTTGGCATTGAGTGGCATTAAGTGAATGGCTTTCACTCAATGATTTTGTACTTAGTCATTTTGCATCTTCCTTGGCGTTGAGTGGTTTTGAGTGAATGGCCTTCACTCAAAGCTATTATACTTAACTCAGCTTTCTGCTCTTTCTGCAACCTAGGCGTTGAGAGCGTTAAGTGTAGCTTCATCACCCAACACTTTTTTCCTTAGACTATTTTCTGCTTCTTCAGCAACCTTGGAGTTGAGAACGTTGAGTGTAGCTTCATCACTCAACTTTTTTTGCCTTATATTATTTTCTGCTTCTTCAGCAACCTTGGTGTTGAGAGTGTTGAGTGTAGCTTCATCACTCAACGCTTTTGTACATGGCCGCAACTTCTCCACTGCATGGCATTGAGAGCATTGAGTGTAGCTTCATCACTCAACGCTTCTATACTTAGCCATTTTTTGTTTCACTCTTTCCCCTTGGCTTTGATTGCTTGAGCTTAACTCAAAACTTTCTGTCATCTGGAGTTGAGTGAACTGGCTTCACTCAACGCCTGTGAACTTAGACGAACTTTCTAGTCTGACTTTCATGGCATTGACAGAATCAGTATGGCATTGAGTGAACTGGCTTCACTCAATGCTTCTGGACTTAGCTTATTTTTCTTTAACAAAAACTCTACGGCTTTGACTTAGGAAGGAATACTCGACGAATTATGCTACAAGGCGTTGAGGAGTTGACATCACTCAACGCCTGTGGACTTTGTTAACCCCTCAGTCCACAACATCCTATAAGGTGCCAAGACCCCCTTTCATTACTCACGGACTCCGTTAGGCAGTCCGCCCAGTCCGACAAAGCAGCGGTAATCGGCCACCAAGGATGATCCCCCAGCGGCAAATTCAACACTCTGTTCGCCCAGTCCGCCATGCCTTGGGATATTTGGACTCTCTATGACGGAGGACTCAGTGTCTCGTCCGCCCAGGCCGCCGTCCTCCAGCAGGATCGCGCTTAGCAGCAGATGGAAGCTCCAACCCGCGAGCCCAGTCCTCCCCTTCTGTGCGGAGTGGTGTGTTCTTTCTTTTTGCTTCCCGTCACCGCTGCCCGGTTCTACTGTACCTCGGGCAGTCGGTTATTTTAGCCCTGCCCTTTTGGGCAGGCCCCCCATCCTATAGATAGGGGGGAGGTGGTGCACCCAAGGCATGCTGACTCGTACCCAGGAGCCTACTTGTTAAAGGCTGCCGACTCGAATCCTGTGCCTTGTGGACTCCAGCTTGCTCTGCTCTTGTCTTCCTTTTTCATTCACTTGTAACCCGAACCTTTCTTGAATCAAGGAAAATCCCGTCGCAAGAGAGGCATCAGGCCGCGACGGGCGAAGTCTATTGTTGTCGTGGCTCATGGCCCAGCTGTTCTTCCTACTCTCGTCTGCTTAGTAGATTGCTACTCGCAGTCTCTCCTTTCCCTTATTTTCCATTGTGCTCGAACCGTTAGCTGGTGGTGCTCGATACCCTTTGCGTTTTCGTGCATCAACAGTTAACACGCGACCTTCAGATTCGAGTGTCATTTCGAATTCAACGGACAGAAATGTCAGACTGCAGAGCCTGCTCTTCAGATCGCTCCAGTTCTTCAGACGACTCTCTCTGGGATGTAATCGAGCAATCTCGCTTTGAGGCCGAGCAGTACCGCATGCAGATTGACCAGCGTCTCGACACGATCAGCCGAGCCCTGCTTGTCTTAACCCAGCGGCTTGCTCCTCAGGCCGCAGCAGAACCAGCGGACTCGCCATCCTGCCAGACTCCAGCTCGCCGAACTCCGCTTCGGCAGTCGCCGGCCACTCCTCGAAATCCTGTCCAGTCTGCCGCCCCACTGTGCCCTCAGGAGGAGCAGTTTGCTTTCAGGAATTTCTTCAGAGAAGTTGTCAGGGGCACTCCTGCCCGCCAGCTCCATTTTGCTGACCGCCAGTCCGCCGAGCCCGCAGACTCCCCAGCTTCAGTCCGCCCCTTCTACCCTGCTAACTTCGAGAATTCGTCTCCCTTCATTGATCGAATCCGATGGGAGTCGGCTCCGAACAATTTCAGGGAGCCTCGCCTTCCCTTCTATTCAGGAGAGACTGATCCAGTCTCCCACCTCCAAGCGTTTGAAGGGGAAGTTGCTTTGAGATGCCTCTCTAACGCCATCAAGTTTAAACTCCTGGTAACCACTCTCAAAGTACAGGCGAGAGAGTGGTTCTATGAGCTTCCTTCGGGCACAATCTCTTCTTTCGCTGAGCTTCGCAGCGAGTTGTTGCTGAGGTTTGCCACATCAAGAAAGAGGAAGGATGGGCCAGCTGCCCTCTTTGAAATCAAACAAAGGGACAACAAATCAGTGGCGCGATTCGTTGATCTCTTTCAAAAAGAGATCCAAGGGGTAAGGAATGTGAACCCCGATTACTATAAGGTTGCCTTGATCCATGACCTCCGGGAAGGCCCCCTAAAGTTTAAAGCAACAACCAAGGCACCTGAGACTTACCATGAGCTGATTGCCATGGTGAACCGCTTCATAGAAGGCGAGAACGCCAATCCTACTTATGTTTCATCCCTGACAGCTAAGGCTGAAGGAAGGGATGCCTCCGCTTCTTCCTCTCACAGCAAGCCCCCTCGCCCAGACTTCCAGCCTCCTTCTCAAAGAGGCCGGAACTTCCGCCATAAGAAATCTTTCCTTGGCCATCAACAGTTTAAGGAGTAGAGATTGTCGTTGGCCGCCGCTCCCGCCATTCCATTGCAAGAACTTCCTATCCTCCAGCAAGCAGCCTTGCCTGCTCCAAGCCGATGTGATACAAATCCCATGGAGGACATTGCAGATCTGGACCTTGACGAATTCATCCAGATCTTGCAAAAGAGATCGGAAGAAAAGAAGCAAGAGCCTCCGAGAGTGTGGAGGCCAAGGAATAATGCGCAGTACTTCCAGTTCCACAAAGAGAAGGGCCACTTGACCGAGGATTGCAAGGCCCTTCGCATGCTGATAGATAAGCTGCTTGCCGAGGGCAAGATTGACTTGACCAAGAAGGATTCTTCTTCAAAGCCATCCACCTCCAAAGGCAAAGAGGTAGCTGAAGCATACCAGGAATGTGTGGAGGTCGACGACGAAGGCCGTCTGGGGCCGATTAATGTTCCAGTTGAGTGCTTTGACGCAAATGATGAAGGGGTTCTTCGACGCCTCTTCTTTATACATGGTGGAGCAGGAACCGAGTCTACTCGGAAATCTTCAATCTCAAGGGTCACTCGAGCAGAGGTGGCCTCTTCCTCTTCTGTTGCTCCTCCAAGTGAGGTCGTCACCTTTGGTCCAGCTGATCTACCCCAAACAGTGAATACGTTTGACAATGCAGTAGTGATCAAGGCTGTGATTGGGGACTTCACAGTGGACAGAATTCTTGTTGACACCGAAAGCTCAGTTAACCTCTTATTCAAGTCTACTTTTGAGGCCCTGAAGACTGGAAAGCTTCTGCTTTCCACTGAAGGGCCACTCTATGGTTTCTCAGGAGAGAGAAAGGAAGTTGAAGGTAGCGTCATCCTGCCCGTGAATCTTGGAGGGGCAATTAAGCAAGTGCAATTCATAGTGGTTTACGCTCCCAGTAGCTATCATGCCATCTTCGGCAGGCCTCTATTGAACAAGTATCAGGCGGTGCTTTCAACTTACCACCTTGCCATCAAGTTCTTCGCAGATGGACGGATGTGTCGGGTCAAGAGTGACCCAAGGAGAGCAAGGGAGTGCTACGTTCGCACTATCAACATGGTTGATGCTAGTCCTTCCCTTGCTCCAGCAGCAGCTGCAGAAGCTCCTCCAAATTCAGAAGCTGCTGCTGATGGAGGTGCTCACCTGGAACCTGCCCAGGTGACGCAAGGAGTCCCCATTGCTGAGGGGGAGGATAGGAAGCTCTCCATCAACTCGGAGCTACCTGAAGATCAAAAGGCCGAGCTGATCTCCTGCCTGTTGAGGAACTTGGATGTCTTTGCCTGGTCTGCAGAAGACATGTCAGGAGTGGATCCGGATGTTGCATGCCATCACCTGAATGTTGATCTCAACTGCAAGCCTGTGCAATAAAAGAAGAGGGATATAGCAACAAAGCTTGCTGAGCCAATAAGAGAGGAGGTCGCGAAGCTCCTCAAGGCCAATTTCATTAGAGAAATTCAATACCCAACCTGGATTTCTAACGCTGTAACAGTTAAAAATCCAGGAGGAAAATGGCGCATGTCTGTAGATTTTACCAAACTTAATAAAGCATGCCCCAAAGATTATTACCCCTTGCCTCAGATAGATTCTTTAGTTGATTCCGCGGTAGGTTACTCTTGAATGAGTTTTTTAGATGTGTTTTATGGTTATCACCTGATAAGAATGCATAAACCTGACACTCCTCATACGTCGTTTATTACCAATGATGGTTGCTACTGCTATCTTGTGATGCCCTTTGGGCTTAAAAATGCCGGTGCAACATACCAATTTATGATAGACCGTGTATTCAAACATCAGAAGGGTAGAAACCTAGAAGTGTATGTAGAGGACCTCTTGATTAAGAGCAAGTCGTTTTCGCTGCACTTGCAAGATCTAGCAGAGACGTTCGCTACTCTGCGTAGATATAAAATGAAACTCAACCCGTTGAAGTGTACCTTTGGGGCGAGTAAGGGGAAGTTCCTTGGTCATCTCCTTACTCCAGAAGGACTCTCCCCAAATCCAGATAAGGTGAAGGCCATTCTTGATATGCCTACCCCTCGTTCGCCTAAGGAAGTTCAGCAGTTAGGGGGAGGCTAGCAGGTCTTGTGAGGTTCCTCTCTCGGGTTGGAGATAGGAGTGCTCCTTTCTTTAAAACTCTCCGAGGAGCATCCAAGTTCGAGTGGATAGAAGAATGTTCTCAAGCCTTTGAGCAGTTGAAGAAGCAAATGACCTCAACACCTCTGCTTCAGAGTCCCCACCCGGGCGAGATGCTTTTCTTATACTTAGGGGTTGGCCCTGAGGCTGCCAGCTCCGTTCTTCTTCGAGAAGAAAGCAGGAAACAGTTCCCAATCTATTATGTCAGCCACATTCTGAAGAGTGCCGAGACACGGTACCCGATTCTTGAGAAGTTAGCCTTGGCGCTAGTAATGTCAGCTCGCAGACTCCGTCCATATTTACAAGTGCACTATATTCAAGTCGTTACCGATCAACCTTTGAAAAGTGTGCTGGAGAAACCGGAGCATTCTGGCAGATTAGCCAAATGGGCAATAGAGTTGAGCGAATTTGAAATCTCTTATGTGCCCAAGACAGCCATCAAAGCTCAAGTCCTAGCAGACTTCCTAATTGACATGCTAGAGTCTAGTTCTGATCAAGCAGAAAGGTCAACTTTGGCTTGGACCATCTATGTTGATGGTGCCTCAGACAGAAGTTCTTCCGGAGCAGGAGTGGTTCTCATTAACCCAAACGGCGTCCAACTGGAGAAGGCTATCAAGTTTTACTTTCCAGTAACCAATAACCAGGCCGAGTATGAAGCTTTGCTAGCAGGCTTGAGGCTTGCAAGGGAACTCGGAATCGATCATGTTCATATCAAAACCGATTCTCTTGTAATGGCGTCACAAGTCCTTGGCAACTTTGAAATAAGAGAGGCGATTTTGAAGAAGTATTTGGCACTTGTGAAGATAGAGATAGGCAAGTTCAAAAGCATTACATTGAGCACATCTCCAGAACTGAGAACGAGGAGGCAGATGTTCTTGCTAAGTACGGGCTGCCATTAGGAGGAACAACTTCTGAGCTCTTCCACCCGGCAGTGGAGGAAGGATAATTGATGCAAGTGGATCAACGTCCCTCCTGGATGGACCCATTCATTCTCTATCTGTCAACAGGAGATTTTCACCATTCAGTCAAGGATAAGAAAAAGTTTAGAATAAAAGTAGCTCACTACTACTTAGTGGTGGGAATCCTTTACAAAAGAACATTCCTCTCTACCATGGCCCGATGTGTTTCAGAAGAAGAAGCTCACATCGTTTTACAAGAAGTTCATTCAGGAGAGTGTGGAACTCACTCGGGAGCAAGAACCTTGGAAAGACGGATCCTGTGACAGGGATATTTCTGGCCCACAGTGAAGAGAGACTCTAAGGTCTACGCTAGAAAATGTGTTCAATGCCAGAAGTTTGCTCCACTTCAACTCCAAGCAGCTCAGTCACTCAGGTCGATTGCAACTCCTTGGCCCTTTGCATTTTGGTGGATGGATCTCATTGGTCCTTTTCCCATGGCAAGCGGACAACGGCGTTTCATCATCGTAATGATCGACTACTTCAGCAAGTGGATTGAAGCCAAGGCATTGGCTAAGACAATAACTCAAGTCATCAAAAACTTCATTTGGGGGGAGATTGTGTGCCGACATGGAATACCTGTGGCTATAATCACTGACAATGGGCCACAATTCAATAACTCAGAGATGATAGATTTTTGCAAGCAGATCGGAACAGAGCTACGGTTTACATCAGTTCATCATCCCAGAAGCAATGGCCAAGTTGAAGCAGCCAACAAGCAGATCCTTAATTTGCTCAAGAAGAAAGTGCAGAATCTCAAGGGCAGCTGGGCTGATCAGCTTCCATCAGTCCTCTGTTCCCTTAGGACAATGCCTTCATCCGCAACTGGCGAAACTCCGTTCAAACTTTCTCATGGCTCAGAGGCACTCATTCCAGTTGAGTTTGAAGTCCCGTCACCTAGAGTTCTGCTTGCAAGACAAGGCATTGAGGATTGGCTTGAGCTGAAGAATGAAGAGATGAGATTCAGCCTAGAACACATCGAGGCAATTAGAGACCAAGCAGCCATAAGGCAGGAAGAGGTCACAAGAAGGATGGCCCGTTACTTTGATCAGAACATAAGGGTCAAACACTTTCAAGTGGGAGATCTAGTTCTTAAGAAAGTTGACGATGCTGCAAGAGCTGGTTCCGTTGGAAAGCTTAATCCAAATTGGGTCGGCCCCTTCATTATCAAAGAAGCGTTAAAGAGCGGCGCTTACCGCTTGCGGACATACGAAGGAGAGGATATGTCAAATACATGGATCGTGGATGATCTCAAACGGTTCTATTCCTGAGCCTCCTCTTTTCTATTCTATGTATCATCTTCAAGAATCATTATGAATAAAAACTGCTTGCTAACGCTTCTTCAAGTGTTTTTGTCTATTTAAGCATAACAGATAGCATGCTAAGAAAGATTCCAAAAACGATTCCGCCCTTGAACTCTCTTTTCTTTCTTATGCTTGCTTTGCAAATGTATTTTATTAATCAAAGGATTCATACAGACACTTTTTCATAGTATTCTCTCTTTCTCTCCCAAAGATCATTAACGGTTCCCTGATACCAGGAGACATCGCCGAGTTCAGCAAGACCTCCCCTAGGGCTGTTGTCATTAGCGTAACACCACGAAGACCGCGTGTTGTGAGGAGATTTCGCACCATGTAGTGGGATCTTGCAGGCTCTAGTGCGGTAGGATTCTGAACTTCGGATCTCGGCTAGTACCTGACCCCACCTCTGCATTATGGAGGGACAGGGTGGGAGTAAAGCTCTACCATGCCGCATTTGGGATATCGTTACAACTTTGATGATCGTGTGTGGAAAGCAATGCCTACCGCACCTGCCCAGCGATCATCTTAGCTTGTAACCCTCGAACACTCCATGGTACCCTCAAGCAGTGCCTGTAGGAGACCCACAGCTTAGACTGTACTCCAGGCAAGAGGGCAGGGAACCATTCCGTCAAGTCTGCATCTTGCTCTTCGCAGGAAATCTTCCTAGCGCAGAGTGCTTTTCTTTATCCATGCAGTCCGCCTGTGTGGGTTGATCGTATAGCTTGAGGCCCGGTGAGGAAAGCAATGTTATGCGCACCTGCCCACCTGGTCGCAAGCTATAGTTCATTTCTTCTGTTTAGTGCGGACTGGTTTTCTTTATCCGCTCAGTCCGCCGGTTTCCTTGGGTGGATCGTATAGCTTGTGGCCCAGTGAGGAAAGTAATGCCATGCGCACCTTCCCACCTGGTCGCAAGCTATAGGTCATTTCTTCTGTTTAGTGCAGACTGGTTTTCTTTATCCACTCAGTCCGCCGATTTCCTTGGTTTGATCGTATAGCTTGTGGCCCGGTGAGGAAAGCAATGCCATGCGCACCTGCCCACCTGGTCGCAAGTTATAGGTCATTTCTTCTGTTTAGTGTGGACTGGCTTTCTTTATCTGCTCAGTCCGCCGGTTTCCTTGGGTTGATCGTATAGCTTGTGGCCCGGTTAGGAAAGCAATGTCATGCGCACCTGCCCACCTGGTCGCAAGCTATAGGTCATTTCTTCTGTTTAGTGAGGACTAGTTTTCTTTATCCGCTCAGTCCGCTGGTTTCCTTGGGTTGATCGTATAGCTTATGGCCCGGTGAGGAAAGCAATGCCATGCGCACCTGCCCACCTGATCGCAAGCTATAGGTCATTTCTTCTGTTTAGTACGGACTGTTTTTCTTTATCTGCTCAGTCCGCCGGTTTCCTTAGGTTGATCGTATAGCTTGAGGCCCGGTGAGGAAAGCATTGCCACGCGCACCTGCCCACCTGGTCGCAAGCTATAGACCATTTCTATTAGCATATGCGCGAACTGTGAAATTATATCAGCCCAGTCCGCCGAATGGCTTCCCATATATTATCATTAAGTTTGAAGGATCAATAAAGAGAATTGCGGACTGCTATTGGAACTCAATAGTGTCCGCCTTATATTTTCGTCAGTGTTCGTTCTTACGGCGGCAAGTTGAAGAAGCTGAAGAAGTTCAACATGAAGCCAGGCTGCCTCCAGCTACTAGGCATCTAAGAGATCATCCAGCAGATCAAATTATTGGTGATCTAAGACAAGGGGTACAAATAAGGAGTATAAATCTAAATTCAGTACTCTACTCCAGTTTTCTATCCCAAGTTGAGCCAAATAAATTTGAAGAAGTCATCCTAGACCCTCATTGGATAGAGGCAATGCAAGAGGAGCTGAATCAGTTCAAGAGATGCAAAGTCTGGGAGCTTGTTCCTAAACCAAAAGACCATAACATAATTGGGACTAAGTGGATCTTCAGGAACAAGATGGATGAACATGGAGTTATTGTGAAGAACAAAGCTAGACTGGTTGCTAAGGGATATAGGCAGGAAGAAGGTATTGACTTTGATCAAACTTTTTCTCTAGTAGCCAGACTGGAGGCAATAATAATGTTCTTGGCCTATGCAACCTATCAAGGGTTTAAAGTATACCAAATGGATGTTAAGTCAGTATTTCTAAATGGAAATCTGAAGGAAGAGGTCTATGTGGAACAACCATCAGGTTTTGTTGATTCAACTCAACCTAATTATGTCTATAGACTTAGGAAGGCTTTGTATGGGTTAAAACAAGCCCCTAGGGCTTGGTATGAAACCCTGTCTAGTTTCCTCATTGAGAATAAATTCACAAGGGGGAAAATAGACAAGACTATATTCCTTAGGGAATCCAGAGGCAAGATCATACTAGTCCAAATATATTTAGATGACATCATATTTGGGTCTACTGAAAGTAGTCTTTGCAGAAAGTTTGCAAAACTTATGCAAGGACAATTTGAGATGAGCAGTATAGGGGAACTTAAGTTCTTCTTGGGTCTCCAAGTTAGACAGACTGAGAATGGTTTATCCATATGTCCGTCTAAGATCACCTTAGAACTGATAAGGAAGTATGGTATGGAATCATCCAGTACCATGAAAACTCCTATGGGGTCAAGTATGTCTCTTAGCAAAGATGATGCAGGGAAACCTGTAGATGAGACTTTGTATAGAGGGATAGTTGGCTCCCTATTGTATTTGACTGCAAGTAGACCAGATATCATGTATGCTACATGTGTCTGTGCTAGGTACCAAGCATGCCCTAAAAAATCTAATTTGACAGCAGTCAAAAGAATACTGAGATATCTTAAGGGCACTCCTTATCTAGGCCTCTGGTACCCTAGGAATGGAGACTTTGAACTGACAGGTTATTCAGATGCAGATTTTGCAGGCAGCAAGGAAGATAGGAAAAGTACAACTGGTACCTGTCAATTCCTAGGTGGAAGACTGATATCTTGGAGTAGCAAGAAACAAACAAGTGTGGCTATCTCCACAGAAGAATCAGAATATGTGGCTGCAGGAAGTTGTTGTGCTCAACTTCTATGGATACAACATCAGCTTGAGGATTATGGTATTCAAGTAAGTAGAACACCACTATTTTGTGATTCTACTAGTGCTATATCTATTGCAAACAATCCTGTTTCCCATAGTAGGACTAAGCACATAGAAATAAAATATCATTTTCTAAGGGAACATGTGGAAAAAGAAGATATTTCACTAGAGTATGTGAATACAGATAATCAACTAGCTGACATGTATACTAAGCCTTTAGAAGAAACCAAATTCAATAGGTTTAAAATTGAATTAGGTATGATAAACTTAGAATAAGTTTATAGAAATGACTAAGTAAAATAGTGTCGACACACAGAGTTATCTGTGTCGACACAGAAAAGTGGTGTCGACACTTCAGAGAAAAGGTGTCAACACATCTAGGAAGTTGGTGTCGACACTTCAGAAAATTAGTGTCGACACATGCAGGGTAGGTGTCGACACAACCAAGGTGGTGTCGACACTTAAGATTTATAAAGAATTAGTCTGGTATAGTCTCGACTAAGTGTCGAGCTAAGCGGTGTCGACACATAAACAAGTGTCGACACATATATTTTGTCGACTATACTTGTGTCGACACATGGTTGTCGAGACATTATAAGTCTGTGTCGACACTTCTCAACAGTGTCGACACAATTTGAGTATTTTGACGCGCCCTTTCATCTTCGATCCTAGAAAGGTATAAATAGGATTTTACCATTGTATGTCGACACGCTCACCAAAGTTTCGCGACCAAACTTGTGTGTCGACACCTCTCTTCTCTCAATTCAAATTTCTTCAAACCCTAATGGCGCCCAAGCTCGAAGAGAACGTGAATGAAGGATATGAACTGGTGCGGCACGCATTTGATGAGGCGGAACCCGCGATCAAAGGTGTGGTAACCCTAGTTGCAGAATCTGGATTAGATTTCCTTGTTTCAGAACCCATCAAGATCTGGAAAAAGGAGGTCCTGGAATTTCTGAATGGCGCAACCCTAGATGAATCAGGACTAAATATTAAGTCAAGGGTTTATGGAGAAAAGGTGAAGGTCTCACCTAAGAGTTTGAGAAAGGTACTAAACCTACCAAGGACTAAGGAAGAAGATGAAGTTTCTGCTTCTAAGACTAGATAAGCATTAACATGGTGTGGACTGGATTCCAAGATGAAAATAGGATCTGTTTTCAATAGGAAGGGGATGAACAGCCAAGGAAAATTCTTATCTGAGATTGTGGGCAAGGTTATCTTGAGCAAGCCTGGAGGGCATGACAGATTATCAGCTCATATGTTTGGTCTAATGACAAGAATTATCTTCACACTACAAACTGATTGGTCTGTAGTAGTGTTTGAGAAGATTAAGGAGAGTTTGAAGAAGCCCAATTTGGGTAGGATTCTAAGTCTTTACTTGGCTGGTAGTATACCAGAAGTAATGAGCCAAGCTGCAGGTTCTAAGATCAATCACATGAGGAAGATGGACATGAGAATCTTCTCTAGATGGGATAGAGTCTTGAATAAGGAAATGCCACCTCCTGAGAAGGTAACACCACAATAGAAGAAGAAGAAGACAGCCCCAGTGGCTCAAGAATCCTCTAGCAGCTCTGAGGAGCAAGTTGTCTTTACTCCTGATGAGGAAGAAGTTGGAAATGCTGGACAATCTCCAGCAAGACAAGAAGAAGCACCAAGGCAGGGAGAGCTACCTCAAGCTAGCCCAGTACACCAGGATTCCATCCAGGGGGAGCCCTTACTAGTGGAAGAGCCAACTCCACTAGAAAGTGAACAAGCTACCCACACTATACTTGAGGTAATCACTGAGATTAATGCATTAGATTTCCATATTGAGAATGATGTTTTATATGATTCATTAAATAATGTTAATCAACAAACAGAAAAACATAGTCAACCCCAAGATGTTTTCATGGAGGACACATCTGTTGCAGATCAAGTAGTATCTAATCAAGTTGTTGATGAGATTAGAGTTTCTCCGCCTCATCCTCAACAAGAATTTACTTTGGAAGAGCTATTCCCAGACCTTCTTCAAACTGACATTGAAGTTGAGAAAGAAAGTGCTGCTGCTGAAGGAGAGAAGGCTCATGTTGAGGGGGAGCAAGTAAAGAATATACAAGAAACTGCAGGCAAAGAGACTGAGGTGCCACAAGATGCTGAGCAGGTACAAAGGACTGAGAAGGAGTTACCTTCAAGCCCAAAGGACAGAGTGACTATTGATAGCACATCTGCTTCTGAAGATGAAGAGGCTGCAAGAGCCAAGAAGTGGAAGTTTTAAGTCTTCAAGAGGAGGAGCCAGAATTATAAGAAATCTCTGCAAATAATTGCACCACAGCCTACACCACATCCAGCACCATCTGCAGATTACAGTTCTCTGATGGTTGCAATGCAGATAAAGCTTGATGAGCAAAGGCAAGCAATAAAAAAGTATATGGATGAGGGGCATAAGTCTTTGCAATTTGATCTTGCACAAGATATTAAGTCCATCAGATTTGAAATGAATCTGAATAAGAAAGAAATGACTGACTGCTTCCATAAAGGAGGGAATGCGGTAGTCTATCTAGCAACTCATCAAGAGAAGATCAAAGCTCAAGTGGATGAACTTGAAGTGAAGCAAGGTTATGTTCTGGAGAATCAAATAGGAATGAATGATAATTTGACAACTTCCCACAATGCTATTGTAACTGAACTAAAGAATATAGCAACTGCCCAGAATGCAACCCTGACCTCTGCCAAAGAGGAATTTGACAAAGCATTACAAGATAGCCTAACTGCTGTTACTACTGCACTTCAAGATTCCCAGAAGCTCATCACTGAAAAGCTCCAAAGGTTGAAACCTTTCTACAAGGATGGAATAAATTATCTAAATGCCCAAATAAGATTCCAGAAAGATGATCTAAGAGATCACATTGAAAGAGAAGTCATAAAGGGGGAGAGGGTGTTAGTCAAAGCCAGCTCTGATCATGCAAAATGGATTTCCAATTCCATCAGAGCCACCCTTGGATATCCTCCATTATGTGATGATGATAATGTTGCAGAGTCTGGAATTAATCATGCATATCTTGGAGGGGAGCAAGCTGAAGTGGCTCAAGTAATTTACCCTCCACCAGACTTTGATATGATACATGCAGATATACAGTCAATGTATAGCCCACCTGAGGGAAAGCAAAATGTCATCATAGAAAAAGTAGTTCAGCCAGTGCCTGAGGCTATACAAGAAGCTATACTGAAGGAACAAGAAGCCCAATTGTCTAAGAAGAGATTCAGGGAGCAAGCTGAACTCAGGCCTGATTTTGAACAGTGGAGCCCCACTTCAAGGAATATCATTCTGACTGCATGGAAGGCTGCCAAAGACAATATTGTGGAGAGAGACAAATGGTATTTTGATGTGGAGTGGAGGAAGCATGAGAATAGGCAAGAAGCCATTGTGCAGTATAGAAGAAAGGCAAAGATGGGAAAGCTACCTCCTACTGCCCACGAGCCTAGCAAGTACTTTCCCAAGCCCTATCATTACTTTGAAAGGAAAAAGATCAAGGCAGAAGAATTGAAAAAGAAGGATCTAAAAGGAAAGAAGCCTGCTGCTGCTGAAGATGCTGAAGCCCCAGTCCAAGCAAAGATACAATCTGGAAAGGGCATAGTGATCAAGAAGACTAAGAAGCAATAGGATAGAATTTATCTTTGGTTTACAGTTGTAATCATTTAGTTTTAAACTTTCTGTAAACTTTTGGATAACGATAATGTTGAAGTTCTTAGAACTATGTGATGTGTGATAAATCTATTACATTAATTGTTCTGAGATATTTGTTATACATGTTTTGCTTATACATGTTTATGTACTTACCCTGTCATTTAATACTGTTTTACATCATACTGTAATTTTATTATGTATGGTGTATATCATTGACTAAGGGTTATGACTTCTCCAAATAGGGGGAGATTGTTGGGTACATTGGAATAAATGTACCTGATTTGAAGAAGCCTCACCCTACTCAATGATATACATCAAAATGTATTTGATGTATTTTGAGTTTAGTTGTGCAGGTCAACTATTTATAGGGAAAACTGAAAAGTTTCTAAGTCCATGTGTCGACACCCAGAAGCAAAGTGTCGACACTTAAGAAGACTTGTGTCTACATCCAGAGAAGCAGTGTCGACACTTGGAGTAATTGTGTCGACACAAGGGATGCAGAGTCGACACCAGAAGGAAAGTGTCGACACATACAGGCTGTGTCGACACTCAATGAAGAAATGTCCAGAAAAGCAGAGTCGACACTTAGAAGCAGTGTCGACACCCAGTGGAACTTTGTCGACATCAGAAAGTGTCGACACTTGGAGAATGTGTCGACACTCAGTAGAAGTCTCAACACATGAAGAAAGTGTCGACACAAGGAGCTGTGTCGACACTCAGCAAATATCTATGAAGACTAAGTACAAGTGTCGACACCAAGCAGATGTGTCGACACTCAGTAAAAGTATCAACACTGAAGGCATGTGTTGACTCCAAGAAGATGTGTCGACACTTAACAAGTTCAACACAAGAAGATGTGTCGACACAAAGGAGTTGTGTCGACACTTCCAAGAAATCAACAAAGTACTGAATAACAAGGAGTTGTGTCGACACACATTATCAGTGTCGACACATGTTGAAGAAGCAGTGTCGAGAAGCAAATTCTACAATACAAGGAGTTGTGTCGACACCATGAAGGCTAGTGTCGACACTTAGTTTACAAGTGTCGACACTTAAAGACAGACTGTCTCGACACTTTCAGACAGTTACAGATATTTCAAGAAGTGACTGGATGACATGACAGCTGTCATTCCATCCGGTCGACTGCAACTGACATAGATGTCAGAAAGCTGTTAGAAACCGGATCAGCCGGTCACCATGAAGAAGGCCTATAAATAGGCTTATTCTGTCAACAGAAGAAGATGATTAACAACAATCAGAGAAGAAGATCAAGCACTTCATTGAATAGTTAATTCAAGTGAAGATCTAAGAAGTTGGAGAGAGAGAGCTCCTTCCAAGAAGACAGCTGTTGGAACCAGGCTATGAAGAAAGTTTCAGACTTAGTTCTGATTCTTAAGTTGTAGTGATTGAAGATCTGTTGCAGAGAGTATCAACCCTATTGTGTTCTACATTCAAGAAGCTTTGAAGAAAGCCAAGTGAGGTTGATCTCAGCAGAGTTCTTCCAAGAACTCATCAAGAAACCTGTCAACTCTTCTCTCTTATTCTGAGTTGTAGGTATATACATTGTATTCTTTATTTCTTGTAGGATCATTAGGGATCTGAGTTATAAGCCTGTAATTATAAAGGCTGAGTGGTAGGGCCTGTGTGCCTGAGTGTAGGAGATTCATATCTCTGAGTGTAGGCCTTATGGATGAGTGTCGGTCTTTGTGAAGACTGAGTGGTAGGGCTGTTGAGCCTGAGTTGTAGGAGTGGGATCACTCTGAGCTGTAGGAACCTAGTTGGGGTTCTGAGTGTAAGATCTGAGGATCTGAGGTATATTGGAGGAGTTTGGCCGAATCTAGTACACTACTAGATAGGCTAAGGGGGAAAGTGGATGTACCCAAACCTTGGGGAACCACTATAAAACAGTGTGTACTCTGTGTATGTGATTGATGATGTGTATGCTGTGTATAGTTCTATGAAATCTGTGATATAATCTGCCTAAAAGTTTAAAAAAAGATTAAGTCACCTATTCATCCCCCCCCCCCTCTAGGTGATTAGGGTACAATTTCTTTCAGTTTGAATTGCCAATATATGATTATACTAATGCTTGGAGGGAAGGAGCACAGCCACCCCAAATGAGTGGTGGGGTCGTTATATTTTGGTTAGCTAACGCTGATCGTTGCTATTGTTAGTCACCATGCGGTGAAATGTTTCGTGCAGGTATAGGCAAGCCAAGCGGGAAATACCGGGCTGGAGTCCAGGACTGCTAAGCTGGACCTTGAAGGCCAAAGCGAATTATCTGTTTATTTTTTATTGTTCATGTGTGGCCAGCCTGCATGCCGATTTATGCAAGACAATTTAATTTGAGTTGAACAATATAAGGCCTTAAGGCCAATACTATTTGTATATTTGATTATTCATTCCTGCTTTTATGTTAGTGGAAATTCAGTTGGTTGAGTTCATGTTAACCTTTAAATTACTTCCGTTGGAATGCACTATATGATAGGATGCGCGTATTTGGATTATGACTTCAATTAGTAACTCCTTTGACTGTTCGTAGTACATGACATTGGGCCCGGGCTGAACCTTCTGTTATATGTTATGTGACGGACGGGGAAGTTGCATCCCCTATGTCTTATCATGGGCTCACTAAAGCGTCCAGGTGAGCGTCGAGCGGACTAAGGAGGGAGTGGAGCGAATCCCGAGCGAATTAACGATCTAAGTCTCACATTCTCGCTAGAAGACATCAAATCTCTCTAGTATTTGGAGTTGTTTGTCTTCAAATGAAGACCTGGGGGACTTTTTATAGCTTTCTTGAAGAGACGTATTGTTAATTGTGTGCGGCTGAATCTTGAGTTGGCGAATGACGTTGCTTCATTCCAGTCACCTGCATTGCCAATTTCCCTTAAATGACAAACATAGCCCCCCCCCCCCCCCCACCGGACGGTCTGGGTAGATTGTTCGGCGGCGGTCGTCCGCATGCTCGCGCACGGACTGCACGACCGTATAGGGCTCACGGGCATGCGCGCATGTGCGTTGTGCGTGTGCCCAAAGCACGCGCGCTCGGGGGGCCCACACTCGTGCACTAAGCGCGCGCTGGCTGCCCTTGCGCGCATGCGCTCGCCCGCACACGTGTGTATTGTCTTCGCGCACTTGATTTCGCTACTTTGGACCCTTGAGCGTGCGTGGCTTGCTCGCCCTGTTTTGTCTGAAATCCCACCAGTTTGGCGCGGGACTTTCCTAGACTCCATCAATTGTTAAAATACAACACTCAAGCCTTTATCCCATTATAGTGAACATTATTGTTAAAATAATCCGAACAAAAAATGGTTCTCAATTCCCACTTCTTTATCAACCCATTATCACTAGCTTCTTATACTCAAATTCCCCGCATCAGAATCATCAGTGGGTCAGGAGATGACCATCATCTTTATCCAGAATAAAACCTTAATCTCGCAAATATTCAGATATTAATAGTTTAAATCCAAAAACTAGAACATTAAGACTTGGTATGGCACGACAGTGGCGATCGTGAAAGCAGTGGTTATGAACTGTCATTCGTGAACGCCTAACCTCACTTAAGAAATTTCATTCACTTTTATGTTCAAAACTAGTTTTCTTTTCCTCATGGCAGTCATAACAGTTATCATAGCCAACATATTTCCTACGAGGGATGCGGCGATCACGGCTTCAACCCACAAAGTTCAATCTAGGCAAGAAAAATCTCAGATAGAGGGAGGAGGAATCATCCTTGGAGTGAGGAGGCTGGATGCCACACCGGAGGAGGGGTCGGACAAGCGGCGATCGGCACTTCAGCCAGCAACCACCTATTATGGAGGCGAAGGGCGAGGCAGGGACGGGGTTGAGTGGAGTGGAAGGAGCGAAACCGTAGAAGGGATTTTTAGAGCTGGGCTGCCAATAGGCAAAGAACTTTTTAAAAAATAAAAGACTATGCCCGTGAGCAGTGCGGTTTAAGCCAAAACCAAAACTTCATCGTAGGGGTGCGGTTTTTGACCGACCGAAACCGCACCGAACCCATGCGGCTCAGTTTCGATTCGGTGCGGTTTGTGGTTGGCTTTTGCAGTGTGATTTTGTTTTTTTCACAGTTTTTTATCACATTGATTTTTAGACTTGGTTGTTTTTTTATTCATTTTTCCTATAACACAAATGTAGTGAGTTCAGTTTGAGTCCTTCTCCTCCACCTTTTTGACTTCTGTAAATAGTGAGGGAGGTGTTGGCCTCTGATTAACTTCTCACCAGTTTGGAGTTTAGATAATAAACTATTATACCAGCTTGATTGTTCTCTACATGAGGTTGAATCTATCCCTGCAAGTGCTGGAATTGCTCCCACTCAACTAAAGCATCTTCTATCATCCTTCCTGGTGGACATTTTACTCTATTACAGTCTAGATGGCACTTGAACCACTTAAAAAACTTGATACCAATGAAGGTATACCACTTGAAAAATCTTCATACCACTAAAGGTCTTTTCCACCCGCCAGAAGTATTACAACATGCAACAAAAACAACACAAGAAGAAACTGAAGTTATACCATGTTCAATATACTCAACTCAAACTTGGAAGTGTTGAACTTTACTTCATTTAGTGACTTAGTGAAGATGTCAGGCACTTGCTTGTCTGTTGGGAAAAACTCAAGACTGATATCTAGTGGCTTTCTTCAGCCCATATAGAGCTTTCCTAAGTCTATAAACAGAATCATGTGAGATAGGAACAAAAAACCTGGAGGCTGCTCAACATAGAATTGTTCCTTTAAGTTACCATTGAGAAAGGTTGACTTCAAATCTAAATGGTCGACATAAAATCCTTTGAATACAACATATGTAAGGAAGACTCTGATGGCTTCCAATCTTGATATAGGGGAAAAATTTTGATCAAAGTCAATAACTTCTTCTTGTTTGTACCCCTTAGCTACTAGCCTGGACATGTTCTTGATTATAATACCATTTTCATCAAGTTTATTCCCGTAAGTACACTTGATTCCAATGACATTATGTCCTCGTGGTCTGGGAACCAGCTTCCAGACCTTGCACCTCTTAAACTAGTTCAGTTCCTCTTGCATTGTTATAATCCAAAACTGATCTATGTTGACCTCTGCAAATCTCTTGGGCTCAACCTGTGATAGAATACTTTCATAGATCGTTGTATTAAGGCTCTTGCTTCTTGTCACCACTCCCTGGTTGGCATCACCAATAATAAGGTATCTAGGATGATCCCTTAGATACCTGACAGCTGGTGGCAATCTACCTTCAGCATTAGCTTCAGTGGCTGCATCCAGATGATCATCATCCTCCTTAATTGTGTCTTGTGCTTCTTCTGGAATCTCCACTCCATCTTGGATTGCTGGAGTAGCTTCCTTACTGGTTAGCTTATCCATCATCAGCTTTGTAGCTAGTGTTATGTGCTTTATAATGGAAAGTCCAATGTGACTAAGTTTGCTGCCAAGTCCTATAATGAGATTTCTTTTGGGTACAACAATCATAGTAAGGCCTATAAGATCTACAACTCAAAGAGTCAAGTTGTAGAAGAGTTTTTTGTCCTTCAAGATCTCATAGGGAGTCTTCTTATGGCACTTGGTGATAGTGGATCTGTTAAAGACATGACATGCAGCATTTATTACCTCAGCCCAGAAATATTCTAGGAGAGATGTGTCACTTAGCAAGTTCCTTCCAGCCTCTATGAGAGTTCTATTTTTTCTCTCAACAATCCCATTGTACAACCCCATAGCCGGGCGAGTGGGACCCTCCCCAAATGTCAGCCTAGGGGCGTGTTGTGGGCGACGAGTTGGTGCGTCCTTGTTCGGAGGCGTGCGGGTCCTCGTGCGTGCGTGCGGAGGTTTCATGCGAATAGGTTTATAATATATTTTATATATATCTTATATATATTATATATAAGATATTATATAATATATGAGATATTAGATATATGGGAGAAGGTGGATAAAAAGGGGGTGCAGGCTAGGGGTCGGGGGGGACAGAAAAAATAAAGAAAAAAGAAAGCAGGGGAGTAATGGAAGGGGGAGAAGAGGAATCAGGCGGCGGTTTTTTTGGGATGGGCCTGCTAGGGTTCGGCTAAGGGAGGAGCCGCCCCACCCCTGCCGATTTCCCTCTCTCGGTCCGGAGCAGCACCCCGCCTCCCACCTCCTCTCTCTCGCCACCGCCGCCTATAGAGGCAACCCGAGCCCCGCCTCCCTCTCTCTCCCGTCGTCGGCAAAGCAGCGCAGCCGCCGCCCGCCCCCTCCCTCTCTCCGGTTGTCTACAGCAGAACCCGAGCCCGATCCTTCTCCCTCTCTCGACTCCTCTCTCACACGCAGCCCAAGCGGCGCTCGACGGAGCAAGCCGAAGCTCACTCCCTCTCTCCCGTCGCCGGTAAAGCAGCAGCCCGGCCGCACCATTCCCGCCTTCTTCCGTCGCCGGCAAGGCAGCAGCCCGGCCGCCCCTCTCCCTCTTTTTCCCGGCCTGAAGCAACCCCAACCCGGCCGGCCCTCTCTTCTTCCAGACCTGGAGCAGCAACCACACCCCGGCCGGCCCTCTCTTTCGCTCGGCCTGGAGCGAGGCTCGGCCTGGAGCGAGGCTCGGCCTGGAGCGAGGCTCGGCCTGGAGCGAGGCTCGCCCTGGAGCAATGCTCGGCCTAAAGTGGGGATCGAACGCCGACGCGGCCGCATGCAGTAGGATCGACTCGGAGCTCCTCACCCGGCCCCGCCGCCAAGCACGCGACATGTGTAACGATGTTTCAACTTGGGCAGGTGAAGCCTTCAGTTTACATATTTGCACGGAAGCCCCTCTCCACCAACGGGTGGGGGGAAGGGAGCTCCCCAACGGGATGACGTGTACGTCCCCGCAGTTAATTGCATTAGCACCCGGAAGCATGAGTACGGGTTTAGGCATGCTGTGTGAAGCCCATCCGGACGTGTGAGCCGGATTGGTGATGTTCTGGGGTTCCCGGAGAAGACTCCGAGGAAGTTGTTTATTTAGCCGCTTGCAGGGAATGCGCTCCGTAGCCCCAAAAAGGGGGTGTGCGCAATATGTTTGGCCCGCTTTTGTTAGCCGACCGATGCCTAGTTGGCCGCCGCTCGTCGAGACGTTGGCATACAGGTGTTGTAGTACCAGGCGGGGAGTAGCGGGCTTAAGCCCAAACTTGTGCCGGCCCTCGAAGGCCTTTTTGTTTATATTGCCGGCCTGCGTGCTGAGTATGGAATTCATATTCTTGTAATATTCTTTCATATCTGTGATGCTCTGTGAATATGTAGTTTACTCCTATCTTGGGCGAGCGGCGTGTTCGTGAACCGCTCCCACCGTGTGGGCCCCGAGGTATAGATGCCGGGAAGCCCCTGATGGCCCGTTGTCATCCCTTCAGAGTAGCGGAGTTCCGCTGTTAGCGGCCCAATTGGGGCTGCGTAGAGTAGGGCTGCTGGGCAGTTTTGCGCCAATAGTAAGACGGGCGGGGAACATTTTGCATAGACCCGAGGTGGCGCCTCTAGTTTGGGAGTGGATCTCGATATCCTCCTTGGATGTTCCGGTCGGCCAAGAGAGCCCTCCGAAGGTGCCTTAGCTCAGCCCTTGGCTTGGGAGGGGAAGAGTTTGTTAGTCTTCCGGGTATGAGACGGGTCCTCCACGCTGAGACCTTGGGTCTGTCCCTTGTGTTCCTAGTCTTGTGCCTAGATCGTTTGCTTGAGGGTAGTAGGTGCGCGGTCACCCCTTCCCCAAGGGTCGAACTCCACAGGAGACCGGATTCCGGTTTCAACATTTTGGTGCGGTGAGCGTGGAGAGTGACCAGCACAGAAGAACTCAGGAGAACGTCATGGCTATAGAAGTGGAACCAAGTGGCGACCAGGGACAAGCGTTGATACTTTGTGTGTAAGGTCCTCATACTCAGAGTTGTCCCCTCCCATAGCTGTTGTTTGAATCCCATAGCATTTGGAGTAGGATTTGCACCTATTTGAAGTGCTTCTACCTATGAAAACCCATGTGTCCCCACTTATTACATCAACGAGAAGCCTGGAGGTTATTGTCTTCAAGATCGAGCAAGAGAGCAGCTGAGAGGTATTAGAAGCTGGGGTGACCTGAAAGGGTTCCCTCCCTAACGGTAATATGTTAACTCTTCCTTGTAATTCAGTAGTGGTCAAGTTTTTTCTTTATTACCAATTCGCCTCGAGCTTCTGAGGGCTTCAAGGGTTAGCCTCACGATCGACTCCGGAAGCCAAACGTCTAACCCGTTCCTTTTAAATAGCCTAGTTCGGACGATGGGACGGTGCCGCGGGACTTTAAGCGCTATTGTAAGACCGAGCCTCTGCACTGACGGCCGAGATCAGCTCCCCCCTTGCACGTAGACCTATGTCCTCCCGATCGCACCTCTCCTCTGACTAGAGGAATTATCAGGAACGAGCCTAGACGCTAACCTCCCAGATTTGATAAAGGGCCGATCTCTCCAAGCAATCACAAGTGACATGGCGAAAAGTGATCTTTGTCATTAGATCAGGATACGAAACGTCCAACCCGTTCCTTTTAAATAGCCCAGTTCGGATGATGGGACGATGCCTTAGGACTCTAAGCGCTATTGTAAGACCGAGCCTCTGCACTGACGGCCGAGATCAGCTCCCCCCTTGCACGTCGGCCTATGTCCCCCCGAGTGCATCTCTCTTCCGATTGGAGGAATTATTAGGAACAGACTCGGACGCCAACTTCCCGATTTGACGACTTCCAGAACGTCTCTCTTATGTAAAGAATGCGTCCTCCATTTGTAAAAGCATCAGTGCAATTAACTCTCCAGCACCTCTTAAGTAAACAGGATGTCTCCACCTCAAGCAAAGTCAAGTCCTCGAGTAGTAGTGGACCCCGAGCAGATCCCGCTGTCAGGCTCTCACCTAGCTGGTGGGGCTGGAAGTCACTGGGTGTCATCCTTGGGCCTCGAGCAGATCCCGCTGTCAGGCTCTCACCTAGCTGGCAGGGCTGGATGTCACTCGATGGTGGTAGTAGTGGACCCCGAGCAGATCCCGCTGTCAGGCTCTCACCTAGCTAGCAGGGCTGGAAGTCACTCGGTGTCATCCTTGGGCCTCGAGCAGATCCCGCTGTCAGGCTCTCACCTAGCTGGCAGGGCTGGATGTCACTCGATGGTGGTAGTAGTGGACCCCGAGCAGATCCCGCTGTCAGGCTCTCACCTAGCTGGCAGGGCTGGAAGTCACTCGGTGTCATCCTTGGGCCTCGAGCAGATCCCGCTGTCAGGCTCTCACCTAGCTGGCAGGGCTGGATGTCACTCGATGGTGGTAGTAGTGGACCCCGAGCAGATCCCGCTGTCAGGCTCTCACCTAGCTGGCAGGGCTAGAAGTCACTCGGTGTCATCCTTGGGCCTCGAGCAGATCCAGCTATCAGGCTCTCACCTAGCTGGTAGGGCTGGATGTCACTCGATGGTGGTAGTAGTGGACCCCGAGCAGATCCCGATGTAGGGCTCTCACCTAGCTGGCAGGGCTGGAAGTCACTCGGTGTCATCCTTGGGCCTCGAGCAGATCCCGATGTAAGGCTCTCACCTAGCTGGCAGTGCTAGAAGTCACTCGGTGTCATCCTTGGGCCTCGAGCAGATCCCGCTGTCAGGCTCTCACCTAGCTGACAGGGCTGGAAGTCACTCGATGGTGGTAGTAGTGGACTCCGAGCAGATCCCGTTGTCAGGCTCTCATTAGCTGGCAGGGCTGTAGGCACACCTGGGGGGTATGGGACCCCGAGTGCTGCTCGGCCCCGGGTGGACTCGCTGTCAGGCTCCCACTAGCTGGCAGAGCTGTAGGCACACCTGGGGGGTAAGGGAGAGAGTTTGGAGTTTGGAAAGAGTGTTTGGATATTTTGCAGGACCCCGAGTGATGCTCGGCCCCGGGTAGACTCGCTGTCAGGCTCCCACTAGCTGGCAGGGCTGTAGGCACACCTGGGGGGTAAGGGAGAGAGTTTGGAGTTTGGAAAGAGTGTTTGGATATTTTGTAGGACCTCGAGTGATGCTCGGCCCCGGGTAGACTCGCTGTCAGGCTCCCACTAGCTGGCAGGGCTGTAGGCACACCTGGGGGGTAAGGGAGAGAGTTTGGAGTTTGGAAAGAGTGTTTGGATATTTTGCAGGACCCCGAGTGATGCTCGGCCCCGGGTAGACTCGTTGTCAGGCTCCCACTAGCTGGCAGGGATGTAGGCACACCTGGGGGGTAAGGGAGAGAGTTTGGAGTTTGGAAAGAGAGTTTGGATATTTTGCAGGACCCCGAGTGATGCTCGGCCCCGGGTAGGCTCGTTGTCAGGCTCCCACTAGCTGGCAGGGCTGTAGGCACACCTGGGGGGTAAGGGGGAGAGTTTGGAGTTTGGAAAGAGAGCTTGGATATTTTGTAGGACCCCGAGTGATGCTCGGCCTCGGGTAGACTCGCTGTCAGGCTCCCACTAGCCGACGGGGCTGAAGGCACACCTGGGGGGGTAAGGGACCCCGAGTGCTGCTCGGCCCCGGGTGGACTCGCTGTGAGGCTCTCATTAGCTGGCAGGGTTGTAGGCACACCTGGGGGGAAAGGATTAGCTCCGCGTGCACAATGAGATACAAAATATATGGCTTTGTTGTTTCACGATATCACGAGAAATTGTATACTTGTTGTAAGTAATGGTATAAGGGCAATTCGATAGCAGTGAGCCAAAGGGTATCGAGCGATTCAAAAGATCAGAAAGGTCGTGGAGAGATCGATGCTCCAAGCGCAGATTTCAGTTTCTCTCAAACTTTTTTTTTGGGTCGGCTCCCACTCGCCGGATACGTTGGGTTGGATGATTCTTTCCGAGCTTGTACCAAGCTCGAAAAGAGCGGGGATTGTGTACAACGCCGTAGCCGGTCGATTGGGACCCTCCCCAAATGCCAGCCTAGGGGCGTGTTGTGGGCGACGAGTTGGTGCGTCCTTGTTCGGAGGCGTGCGGGTCCTCGTGCGTGCGTGCGGAGGTTTCATGTGAATAGGTTTATAATATATTATATATATATATATCTTATATATATTATATATAAGATATTATATAATATATGAGATATTAGATATATGGGAGAAGGTGGATAAAAAGGGGGTGCAGGCTAGGGGTCGGGGGGGGACAGAAAAAATAAAGAAAAAAGAAAGCAGGGGAGTAATGGAAGGGGGAGAAGAGGAATCAGGCGGGGGTTTTTTTGGGACGGGCCTGTTAGGGTTCGGCTAAGGGAGGAGCCGCCCCGCCCCCACCGCTTTCCCTCTCTCGGCCCGGAGCAGCACCCCGCCTCCCACCTCCTCTCTCTCGCCACCGCTGCCTATAGAGGCAACCCGAGCCCCGCCTCCCTCTCTCTCCCGTCGCCGGCAAAGCAGCGCAGCCGCCGCCCGCCCCCTCCCTCTCTCCGGTTGTCTACAGCAGAACCCGAGCCCGATCCTTCTCCCTCTCTCGACTCCTGCCGACCTCTGGTGACCGTCCGAATTGCGATACTTGGCGGTTAGAATAACCAGGCCGCCCGGTCTGGAAAGTTGTGCGAACAGGTTGCGGAATCTCTCACACGCAGCCCAAGCGCCGCTCGACGGAGCAAGCCGAAGCTCACTCCCTCTCTCCCGTCGCCGGCAAAGCAGCAGCCCGGCCGCCCTATTCCCGCTCTCTTCCGTCGCCGGCAAGGCAGCATCCCGGTCGCCCCTCTCCCTCTTTTTCCCGGCCTGAAGCAACCCCAACCCGGTCGGCCCTCTCTTCTTCCCGACTTGGAGCAGCAACCACACCCCGGCCGCCCTCTCTTTCTCCGGCCTGGAGCGAGGCTCGGCCTGGAGCGAGGCTTGGCCTGGAGCGAGGCTCGGCTTGGAGCGAGGCTCGGCCTGGAGCAAGGCTCGGCCTAAAGTGGGGATCGAACGCCGATGCGGCCGCATGCAGTAGGATCGACTCGGATCTCCTCACCCGGCCCCGCCGCCAAGCACGCGACAAGGGTAACGATGTTTCAACTTGGGCAGGTGAAGCCTTCAGTTTACATATTTGCACGGAAGCCCCTCTCCACCAACGGGTGGGGGAAGGGAGCTCCCCGACGGGTTGACGTGTACGTCCCCGCAGTTAATTGCATTAGCACCCGGAAGCGTGAGTACGGGTTTAGGCATGCTGTGTGAAGCCCATCCGGACGTGTGAGCCGGATTGGTGATGTTCTGGGGTTCCCGGAGAAGACTCCGAGGAAGTTATTTATTTAGCCGCTTGCAGGGAATGCGCTCCGTAGCCCCAAAAAAGGGGGTGTGCGCAATATGTTTGGCCCGCTTTTGTTAGCCGACCGATGCCTAGTTGGCCGCCGCTCGTCGAGACGTTGGCGTACAGGTGTTGCAGTACCAGGCGGGGAGTAGCGGGCTTAAGCCCAAACTTGTGCCGGCCCTCGAAGGCCTTTTTGTTTATATTGCCGGCCTGCGTGCTGAGTATGGAATCCATATTCCTGTAATATTCTTTCATATCTGTGATGCTCTATGAATATGTAGTTTACTCCTGTCTTGGGCGAGCGGCGTGTTCGTGAACCGCTCCCCCCGTGTGGGCCCCGAGGTATAGATGTCGGGAAGCCCCTGATGGCCCGTTGTCATCCCTTCAGAGTAGCGGAGTTCCGCTGTTAGCGGCCCAATTGGGGATGCGTAGAGTAGGGCTGCTGGGCGGTTTTGCGCCAATAGTAAGACGTGCGGGGAACATTTTACATAGACCCGAGGTGGCACCTCTAGTTTGGGAGTGGATCTCGAGATCCTCCTTGGATGTTCCGGTCGGCCAAGAGAGCCCTCCGAAGGTGCCTTAGCTCAGCCCTTGGCTTGGGAGGGGAAGAGTTTGTTAGTCTTCTGGGTATGAGGCGGGTCCTCCACGCTGAGACCTTGGGTCTGTCCCTTGTGTTCCTAGTCTTGTGCCTAGATCGTTTGCTTGAGGGTAGTAGGTGCGCGGTCACCCCTTCCCCAAGGGTCGAACTCCACAGGAGACCGGATTCCGGTTTCAACACCAATTTTGCTGTGGTGTTCTTGGAGAAGAAAATTCTTGATGAATCCCTTGCTCTTCATAGAAATTTGTCATGCTTTCAGACTGAAATTTAATCCCATGGACACTTCTGATATTGACCACATTACTATCTAGATCATTCTGAATTTGTTTGACAAATGTCTTGAAGACATCAAGGGTTTTAGACTTTTTCTTGAGAAAGAAAACCTAAGCAAACCTAGAATAGTCATCAACCACCACATGGGTTTAGACTTTCCTATCTATACTATGAACTGGCAAAGGACCAAAGAATTCCATATGAAAGAGGTATAAGTACCTCACAAAGTTTTTGGTCCCAATGCCCTTGAAGGAAGCTTTAGTCTGCTTGTCATTTTGGCAAGCTGAGCAAATGTCTTCATTGGTGCATTTCATCTTAGCACCATTCCTAACTAGCTCTTCACTAAATAGCTTGTCAATAGTCTTATAATTCGAAAGAGCTAGTCCCTTGTGCCATTGCAAACAATATGAGACTTTCTCATTATCCACTAGACAAATAGGAGAGTCTATATCTGGACATAAAAAGTTTAAGCAATAAATATTTCCACTCCTAGTGCCTGTCAAGATAATCTGTAGGTCACTTGACCTTTTGATTGGGCACTCATCCTGTTGAGGTAATTTTAACTAGGATTGTGTTGGGTATTGTATCCACAACGTACCTGATTTGAAGAAGCTCCTGTACAAGCTAAGGTAAATAGGCAATGTTTTTGACAATTTATTTCAAGTTGTACTTGCAGTTATACCACGCTAAGTGCACACCAATGTCAGGGTGCAGTAGGTCAATATACACGGGTCTGCACAACGTAATCCCTCGTTGAGCAGATCAGTGTGTTGGCCTACGTGTACTCTCTCTATTGGAGTGCACTTACTTTCAAGTACAGGGCTGTGATCTTGCAAGAGCAGACAAGGAGCAAGGATGGGTCAAGGAGCACATCATGGGTGGAAAGACGAAAATTCGTCTACGTGTAAATCGGCGAGAATCGCCAAGTGATTCTCGCCGAATCGGCGAGAATCACTAGTGATTCTCGCCGAATCGCCGAAAATCAGTGGCTTATTCCCGCCGACTCGATCCAACTACACTTCGAAGCAAGAAACTCTGATTCTAAGTAAGAATCGACGAGACTCACCAAGTGATTCTCGCCGATTCGGCGAGAATCACTGGCTGATTCTCGCCTAATCGTCGAGAATCACTGGCTGATTCTCGCCGTCTCGACCCGGCTAAATCAGTGCGTGCAACCAAGTCAAATTCGACGAGAATCATCTTTGATTCTCGCCGAATCGTCGAGAATCACCTTTGATTCTCAACGACTCGACGAGATTCACTTTCGATTCTCGCCGATTTTGACTTGGCAATTTTTCTGGATATTCCTGAACCGGATTCTGCCGCTGTCAATATTCTGGACCGGGATTTAGGGATTCTTCTTGTGGGTCCCACAACGGTCATTTTGAAAGCGTCTACAGTATATATATACGGGTATTTTGAACGGAATCAGATACACAGAAAGAAGCCGAGCGAAAACCTAGACCTAAAATCGCGAGTTCCGCTCCGCTGTCGCCGTCGTCGCTCGAGCAAGTTGGTCGCCGCTTTTGATCGAGATTTCTTCCTGATCTTCCGGCGACAGAAGCTTAGCCAAGCTTAGAGTCTTACGCGTCTATCCAGAGATCCCTTGTCTCTCGATTTGTTGATCGGGAAAAACTTCCCCGTCCGAATCGATCGAGACGACCGATCCTCGTGTGACCGTTGGTAGACCTAGCTAGCTTCGCTACGAAGTTTGGATCTCTAAAGAACAGCAGCCGCACATCGTTGTTGCTGCCGATCCCGTGAACCGAGCCGCCGTCCATCTTACCGCCGCCGGTTCCGGGGAGATTCTCTCCAAGAGAGACCAAGGTTGTGGACTCTTTGTAGACTTCAAGATCACGTCGTCAACGAAGAGGGACACCGTAGTCTCCACACGTAGTTTGTATTTCTTGTACATTCTATTTTACTTTTGTTGTAGAGGAACGGTTGTTCCGAGTTGTAAGGGTTGGGTGCAACCCGTGTTGTGGGAGTGTTGACTCCTACGTGTGGAAGGGTTCCTTCCGATAGTGCAAGGATTGGATTTCAATCCTGTTGGTGAAGAGACCGAGTCGTCCCTTGTTGGGAGATAGGTCGAAGGGGGAAAGTGGATGTACCCAAATCGGGGAACCACTATAAATAGCTTGTGTTTTCTGTGTGCTGTGCTGTTTGTTTTTATTGTGCAGGTACAATTTTAAATTCCGCAAATACGCTACACGTCACCTATTCCCCCCCCCCCCCCATAGGTGAAGATAGTTGACACTAGGTGAACTTTCAAGTGGTATCAGAGGGAGGTTGCTCATCAAAAAGGTTCACACCTTGAGTAGAATCCTGCCACTAGTTTCAAGAAGAAGACAAACATCTACTATGGACGGGCTCAAGTACACAGGCAAGATCCCAGTGTGCACCAGGCTCAACTTCCCTATCTAGAAGGAAAGGATCAGGTTCTACATGGAAGCTATTGATCCTCGACTCTTCATGATCGTGGAGGAGGGACCTTATGTCCCCACTAAGGCCTCCACCATTGATCCTACCCAGAAAGTGCCAAAGAAACTTTCTGAAATGGACAAGGACGAGATGGTGCCAGTAGGACTTAACAAGAAGGAGCAGAACATTCTGGTTAGCGCGATTGATGACTCAATGATGCAGAACTTCTGCAACTGCAGGACAGCTCAGGAGATCTGGCATGGCCTGATCATCCTAATGGAGGGCACTGATGAAGTGAGGGATGATCGGAGATCCCTCCTGAACCAGAAATATGAGGCCTTCCGACAAGGGCCTAAGGAAGAGATCAGAGTCACCTACGAGAACTTCCTCAAGATTGTTAACGCCCTCAAAGGATACGGAAGAGTGTTCACTAATGGTGAACTCAATGATAAATTCCTTAGGTCCCTTACTAAGGAATGGGACACAAAAATCTGCGCCATCAGAGAGTTTGACAGACTAGCTGAAACTGACCCACAAATTATGTTTGGAAAGCTGATGTCCTATGAGCTTCAGCTGAACACCAGGAAAGCAGAAGAAGAAGCAGAGAAGGCTGCAGCCAAATAAAAGACTGTGGCTCTAAAAGCCAGTCACTCCAGGAAAGGCAAGGGTGCGGCTTCATACCGTGCCAGGAATAAGGATGAGGAGGAGGACTCCGAGCCATACTCCTCCAGCTCAGAGCTGTCGGAGGAGGATTTCTCCCTCATCACCCGAGAGTTCAAGAAGTTCCTCAAGATGAGGAATCAAAGAAAGAAAGACGGTTCCTCCTCGAGGCATCAGAAGATGAATTACTCTTCTGACAGGTATGCTTTTAAACCGAACAAACATCGCTCTTCTGACATTATTTGCTTTGGATGCAATAAGCCAGGACACGTCGTGGCCGACTGCTATCAAGGCAAGAGAGAAAAAGGGAAAGGAGAGGAGCTCAAATCCTCTAGAGATAAGAAGAAAGAGCGGAGCTACATCGCCAAAAGGCCAAAGACACTGAGTGAGTCTGATTCCTCAGACTCTAGTGATGATGAGGAAGCCTACTTCGGGCTGGTGGGTCGCTCCGACTCTGAAGGAGAATGTCCCTCATTTACTGGGAAGGTAAAAGCTCACACCCCTCTCTCCGACTCAGACTCTGATCCTGAGTCTCAGGATGATGAACCTGAGGATAGCCTTTCGACCCGTGAAGCTGAGCTCCTCGAGAAGTATGAGCTTCTGCTCAACACTTTCGAGGAGTGTCGTAAGAGATTGAAGGCTGAGAAAAAGGAAGTAAAATTCCTTAAGGGTGATTGTGTTTCCCTAAGGGAAGAGGTCACCAGTTTGATCTCTCTCCGACATGAGCACCTTGACCTGACTTCAAAGCACTCAGAGTCTCTTAAGCTCCTTGATCTTAAGCAGGAGGAAGTCGACAAGTTGGAAGAACAACTTGCGGCAGAAAGGAAGATCGTCAAGAGCTTCTCTATGCCAAAAACAGTTCTTCCAGTTGTTGATACCTTCTCTGCTCAGGCCAAAGGAGCTGGCTTGGGGCATGTAGGAGTATCTGGTTCCTCATCCAGGAGACACAGGAACCAGAGGAAGAATAAGGCCGCCAAGAAGGCCTCTGCTGATGAAAAGGGTAAGGCTCCTCTTAGTCCTGTTGCGTTCAGAAAGCCTAGATTTCCTTGCAACCAACTTGACTTTGAATCAACCTTCGGTCATCATTTCCGGCCCTCGGTTACAAAGCCAAAGAGCCGATATGATGGTTGGACCTTTCCCCGGAACTTCGGTGAGAGTGCCTTCAAGGCACCTTATGAGGAAATCCACATGGGAAATTATGGTCAATTCTCTAGCGGCCATAATGGAAAGCAGGCACCAAAAGCCAAGCTTGTTATACAGAAGGTGACGAAGTCATGTGACTGCTGTCACCATGAGGCCTCCACCTCCGGATCCAAGGCCCCAGCTGTACCCACCGTTCCCAGGGTAAGGCAGGAGCCTAGGAAGAGGTACAACAGATTCGACTGTTGGTGCTGTGGCAAAGTCGGTCACTTTGCCGTGGATTGTTGGTTTAATCCAAGGTATTACGAGACTCCCTATGTTAGCAATGCGAGGCCGACCACTCGTAGGGTTAACCAACCGAGGGGGAGTGTGCTAACCAGGAATCTAGGACCCAAGTTCGATTGGGTTCCTAAGGCAAATTAATTTTGTTTTGCAGGAATGTCCAAAGGCCACCAAAACGCCGATCTGGTATTTGGACAGTGGATGCTCCCGGCATATGACTGGGACAAGAAGCCTGCTGCGTGATTACACTCCAGTCGAGAATGGACCCAAAGTCATCTTTGGAGGGTCAGATCGAGGAGTCACCAGAGGTTACGGTATGATTTCCAACGGTATAATCTCTATCACCGACGTGGCTTATGTTGAAGGGTTAAACCATAACCTGATCAGTGTAAGTCAGTTATGTGACAAAGGTTATGACGTTAAGTTCTGCAAGGATAAATGTCTGATAATTTCACGTACCTTTTCTGAGACGGTATTATCAGGCATTAGGAGCTGAAATATCTTCTACTTAGATTTTCTCAGTGTAGATTCATCTACCCCCGTATGTCTTGTGGCAACAGGCAGTGCATCTCTTTGTGATCAATGGCACAAGAGATTGGCACATATTAATTTCAAGACAATTAGTATGTTGTTTTCTAAGAACTTAGTAAGGGATGCTCCCAGTATCAAGTGCATCAAAGATAGCCCCTGTCCTGCATGCCAGATGGGCAAATAGACTCGGGATACCTTTAAGAGCATCGCAGACAAAGACTCTTCCTGATGTCTTTACCTCTTACATATGGACGTGTTTGGTCCAATGCAAGTTCATAGCTTGGGAGGCAAGTCCTATACGCTAGTGATAGTTGATGATCATTCTCGGTTTACATAGGTGTTCTTTTTGAAACGAAAGTCAGATACGTTTGACATCTTCACTAGTTTTGTCAAGCAGGTTCAAAACGAATTTAACTGCTCAGTGGTCAAAATCAGAAGTGACCATGGAACAGAATTCGAATCTGGTGCTATGACAGAATTTTGTGAAGAACAAGGTATCTTTCATGAGTTTTCCTCCCCGCGCACTTCTCAGCAAAATGGAGTTGCGGAGAGGAGAAATAGAACTCTCATTGAAGCCTGCACGACAATGTTGAAAGACGCTTCTCTCCCGGAATACTTCTGGGCAGAGGCTGTCAATACAGCTTGTCATGTACAAAATCGAGCATTGATCAACAAGCATCATCGTAAGACGCCTTACGAGCTACTGAAAGGCAGGAAACCAACCATGTCCTACTTGAGGATTTTTGGTTGCAGATGCTATGTACTGAATAATGGGAAGTACCCGCGTACTAAATTTGGTGAAAAATGCTTCGAAGGCATATTCATGGGCTATAGTTCCCACAGTCGGGCATATAGGGTCTTCAATAAGAAAACCCTAGTGGTAGAAGAATCAATAAATGTTGTATTTGATGAAGGAAGTTTGCTTAACAACAATTCTTCCAGTGGTATTCTTGAAGATGCAGGTGCACGACTTGAACAGCTGAGTCTGGATGAGACCGCTAAAGATGACACTCCTAAGTACGTCAAAGTTTCCACCTCCACGTCATCTAAAAATGTTGAAGATCAAAATGGAACAAATCTCTTAGAAGAAGGAGAAGCCCAAGAAGTAGTCGAAGCTCCAGACGCCAGACTTCTAGAGCTCCGGCACGTGAGGGATCATCCTAGAGATCAGATCATCGGAGATCCTCGTGTCGGTGTCAGAACTCGAAGAGGTACTATTAACGAAGTATTGCATCTTATCTTCCTGTCACAGGTTGAGCCAAAGAAGTTCGATGAGGCGAACAAGGATGCGGCATGGATTCTGGTCATGCAAGATGAACTACATCAATTCGAACGTTGCAACATTTGGACGCTAGTTCCCAGACCATACAAGCAGAATGTGATTGGCACCAAGTGGATCTTCAGAAACAAGCTGGATGAACATGGTGTCATCATAAAGAACAAGGCAAGGCTTGTGGCTCAAGGTTACAGACAGGAGGAGGGGATTGACTTCGACCAGACCTTCGCACCAGTAGCAAGGCTCGAGGCAATCAGATTGTTCCTGGCGTATGCTTCGCACAAAGGATTCACAGTCTATCAAATGGATGTGAAATCAGCATTCCTGAACGGAGACCTGAAAGAGGAAGTATACGTCGCTCAACCCCCAGGTTTTGTCGATCCTACTTATCCCAATCATGTTTATTTTCTTAATAAAGCTTTATATGGGTTTAAAACAAGCTCCACGAGCTTGGTATGAGATTTTATCTAGTTTTCTTCTTGAGAACAAGTTCTCTAGAGGTAAAATAGATAAAATATTGTTTCTCAGGGAAGTCAAAGGCAAGATTTTGCTGGTGTCAATCTATGTCGATGACATAATATTCGGCTCAACGGACAACAATCTTTGCAGAAAGTTTTCAAAACTTATGCAAGGAAAGTTTGAAATGAGCAGTATGGGAGAGCTCAAGTATTTCTTAGGACTTCAAGTGAAACAGTCTGAGGATGGAATCTTCATCTCTCAGACGAAGTTCACAAATGAACTCCTTAAGAAATTCGATATGGAGAGTGCAACCTCTATGAGGACTCCAATGGGATCCACTATGTCTCTGGATAAGGATGAGAAAGGTAAACCTTTCGATGAAACCAAATACAGAAGCATCATTGGATTCCTGCTCTACCTTACTGCCAGTAGACCGGATATCATGTTCTCCACATGTGTCTGTGCCAGATATCAGGTGAACACTAAGGAATCTCACTATGTCGCTGCAAAGCGAATTCTAAGATACCTTAAAGGTACTCCCAATCTTGGCTTGTGGTACCCGAGAAACAATGATGTCGAGCTAATAGGTTTTTCAGATGCTGATTTTGCAGGGAGTAGGAATGACAGGAAAAGCACCTCCGGGACGTGTCAATTCCTCGGACGAAGGCTTGTTTCATGGAATAGCAAGAAACAGAATTGTGTTGCAACCTCCACAGCAGAGTTTGAGTACATCTCGGCAGGCAGCTGTTGCGCACAACTCCTATGGATCAGAAACCAGTTAGCTGACTACGACCTTCAGTTCAAGGAAGTTCCAATGTACTGCGACTCCTCCAGTGCAATTGCAATTGCCAACAACCCGGTATCGCACAGCAGAACGAAGCATATTGAAGTGTGATACCACTTCATTCGGGAGCACGTGGAGAACAAGGACATTTCTCTCTGTTATGTCCCCACGGACAAGCAGATTGCATATATATTCACAAAGCCCTTAGACGAAGCCAAGTTCAGTCTCTTCAAAACTGAATTGGGAATGCTAAATTATGAGGAATGAAGACTACCGAAGCTCCAGGATCATGCATCTAGAGGGAGCCTCTGCAGGTACTCAAGTATGAGCACAGGCGCAAGAACTGAGGGGGAGCAAGGTACTCAAGTATGAGCACAGGAGCAAGAATTGAGGGGGAGCAAGGGGTCAAATGCTACAGACCCCGATTTGCAGAAGCCGAAAAGGGGGAGATTACCCTCTCGGCTAAGGCTAAGGTGGCTCCAAGCTTGCTCTCAAGAAATTGGTATTGGTAATGAATAACTCACTCAACTCAATTTCAAGTTTATGATTTTCATTCCTATACGCTTTATTCACCTTAGCTTGTAGGGTTTAGGCTTCTTTCTTCAAATAGGGGGAGATTGTTGGGTATTGTATCCACAACGTACCTGATTTGAAGAAGCCCCTGTACAAGCTAAGGTAAATAGGCAATGTTTTTGACAATTTATTTCAAGTTGTACTTGCAGTTATACCACGCTAAGTGCACACCAATGTCAGGGTGCAGTAGGTCAATATACACGGGTCTGTACGACGTAATCCCTCGTTGAGCAGATCAGTGTGTTGGCCTACGTGTACTCTCTCTATTGGAGTGCACTTACTTTCAAGTACAGGGTTGTGATCTTGCAAGAGCAGACAAGGAGCAAGGATGGGTCAAGAAGCACATCATGAGTGGAAAGACGAAAATTCGTCTAAGTGTAAATCGGCGAGAATCGCCAAGTGATTCTCGCCGATTTGGCGAGAATCACTAGTGATTCTCGCCGAATCGCCGAGAATCAGTGGCTTATTCCCGCCGACTCGATCCAACTACACTTCGAAGCAAGCAACTCTGATTCTAAGTAAGAATCGACGAGAATCACCAAGTGATTCTCGCTGATTCGGCGAGAATCACTAGTGATTCTCGCCGTCTCGACCCGGCTAAATCAGTGCGTGCAACCAAGTCAAATTCGACGAGAATCATCTTTGATTCTCGCCGAATCGTCGAGAATCACCGTTGATTCTTGACGACTCGACGAGATTCACTTTCGATTCTCGCCGATTTTGACTTGGCAATTTTTCTGGAAATTCCTGAATCGGATTCTGCCGCTGTCAATGTTCTGGACCGGGATTTAGGGATTCTTCTTGTGGGTCCCACAACGGTCATTTTGAAAGCGTCTACAGTATATATATACGGGTATTTTGAACGGAATCAGATACACAGAAAGAAGCCGAGCGAAAACCTAGACCTAAAATCGCGAGTTCCGCTCCGCTACCGCCGTCGTCGCTCGAGCAAGTTGGTCGCCGCTTTTGATCGAGATTTCTTCCTGATCTTCCGGTGACAGAAGCTTAGCCAAGCTTAGAGTCTCACGCGTCTATATATACTGTAGACCGAATTTCTTGCTAACAATTGCGGTTTCTTTTAAAAAAAAAAACAAAAAACGAAATGGTAGCACCCCTTGATGAAAGGTTGCGGTTTTTTGAATAACTAACATT
Organism: Platanthera guangdongensis; assembly: GCA_039583875.1. Classification (NCBI taxonomy): domain Eukaryota; kingdom Viridiplantae; phylum Streptophyta; class Magnoliopsida; order Asparagales; family Orchidaceae; genus Platanthera; species Platanthera guangdongensis. The sequence goes on along the minus strand of CM077147.1, from coordinate 131,228,828 downwards.
TTATAAATGCTATTGTGATGATTGAGAAGGTGCTCAAGCCGTGTGTTCTAAAAATAGAAAGAGAGAAAGAAAACCGTGAAGGTGAAGAAGGAAAAACCGTGAAGAACATTGTTGCCAAGACCAATGTCTTCGGTTTTGTTTTCTTGAGGGCAATCTCAAAAGAATAAAGAATCAAGTCCACGACTTGATTGAAGAAAGGAGAAAGCCGAGCACTTGGATCTCAGATCCAAAACACTTGCATAAGAAGTGGAAGGTTCGGCCATTGAAAAGTCTTGTTGAAGAAAACTGTGAAGAGGCTTCAAGTTGGACGAGAAGGTTTGATGAGAATTAAGTGTTTATCCCTTCAAATATTGAGAAGAAAACTGAGGTAGTTGTTTGTTTAAAATTACTACATATCATCTTCTTCATTGTGGACAATTAAGGTTTCAAACCTTAAGTAATTACTCCACAAGTTTTAGAGAGACAAATAAAGAAATTGTCACACAAATTCTTTATTTGCTCAAAGTTTAAATTCAACTTCAATTCTACTTCTATTAGCATCTTGTCTTTTAAATTTCATTAAGGTTGTTGTAATGATATTTAATCATATGTATCTTGTTAGAATGAAGAGTTTTATTTAGATAAATTTATAAAAGAAATTCTGTGATTTGTTGAGTTAATTTATTATGAAATGTTTGAAATTCAAATTGTTATATGTATGTTAACTTCCTTTATGTATTGTCATTAGCACTCAATATTAACAATTGGTATCAGAGGAAGGTTTCATATTATAATCTTTACCGATTAGGGTCATAAGTTTCTTTAAAAAATGACTAATGAAGGAGGTGCCATGAATAGAGCTCCATTGTTCAATGGAAAAGATTATAATTATTGGAAGAAAAAAATGGAAATTTATATTAAATCATTAGGAATTGATGTCTGGAATTTTATAGAAAATGAATATGTGCAAACTGCTGGAATAAATATCCTTGAAGATCAAAATGAAATAAGAAGGATAGATAAAAATAATAAAGCAATGCAAGCTTTAATGTCTGGCTTAACTGATTCAGAATTAGTTAAAGTTATGAACTGTTCTACTGCTCAAACTATATGGCTAAAACTTCAAAATTTATATGAAGGAGATAGCAAAATAAAAGAGGCAAAATTACAAACTTATAGGAGTAGATTTGAATCAATAAAAATGGAAAATGATGAAAGAATAGAAAATTTCATGCAAAGAACAAATGAAATCGTAAATTCTATTCGAGGTCTAGGTGAAATTCTAAATGATGCAACAATTATAAAGAAAATATTAAGATCATTACCAGAAACATTTAATTCCAAGGTCTCTGCAATTGAAGAGGCTAAGGACTTAAGCCAGTTATCCTTTGATGAGTTACTTGGATCATTAGTGGCCTATGAAATGAGAACAATGGACATTAATAAAGAATATGAAAAACAACTTGCTTTCAAAACTGAGCTTGCTAAGAACAAAAATAAAGTTGAACATTCAAACTTTGGAAAGAAAAATAACTCTAGATATAATAAGTTTGATAAACCCAAGTTAATAGGAAATTGTTACACTTGTGGAAAACCAGTTCACTATTCAGTGGATTGCTATCACAACAAAAACAAAAACAAAGGAAACACTGAAAGTAAAAATGATAGATATAGCAATGGAAAAATCAAGTTCTACAATCAAAATAAATCAAATTTTGTTAATAAGGAAATTGATAGTAGTGAGGATGAAAATGAAGCTAATAATGACAAGAAAAACATTCTTTTACATTCATGGCAAAGACTAGTTTTATTGAATCTTCTGACGATGACTTAGAAGATAAAAGTGATTTAGAAAAAGAACTAATAGCTTCATTAAAAAGGGTAAGAGAACAAGAAGAGTTAATTGAATCACTTGAATTGTCTCTAGAAAATACTCAAACATGGAGTCAAAGCATCACCTTAAATCACATTGAAAATCATGTAGAGAGATCAATGAATATGATTAGTGATCTAAAAGAAGAAATTATCTTGTTAAAAACCGAAATTAAAAATAAACATTATAAAGTTTCATCCTTATCTGATACTTGTTCCTTTGTTGATGCAGGAGACCAAATGGAAGAGAAAATGAAAAACATATCTGAAAACCTTCATGAAATGAAATTAAATTCAGTAACCAATAATGAATTAACTGACAGTGATGAGTTTTTTGAAGCTACTGATTTAGTGAATAACATAAATCAATTAATGAGAGACAGGGATATTGATAGAAAGCAAATTCAAGAACTAACACTGCAGGTTCAAAAACTCAAGGATGATCTTCAAAGGTTGTTCAAGTTTGAAGACTCCACAAACAAGCTGAATAGTCTCATATCTATGCAAAGATCTACACATGATTAGAGTGGATTAGGCTATCATACAGGAGAGTCATCAGAAGGAATAGAGAAGGGTGAAAATCAAATGAATTTCAAATTCAAATGTGTTGAAAATCTCATGCCAAAAAGGTATACTTGTCAACCACTCTCCAATAAAATTTGTTATATCTGCAATTATTATGGTCATGAATCTATTAACTGCAATTTTTATAATTATTCATCTTTATCATCTTTTAGCACTGTTAATAGTTGTTCTTACTGCAAAAAATATGGTCACACTATAAGAACCTGCAATAAGTTAAACTCCTCAAATGTTTTTGAAAATAATAATGGAATCTATCATTGCTATGTTGTTCAATCTGCCCTAAAAGCATTAAAAGAAAGTAGATCCAATAAATGGATAATTGACAGTGGTTGCACTAGTCATATGACAGGAGAATTAAAGAAAATTAAAAATATAGAAAACTATCTAGGAGGCACAGTTAAATTTGGAAATGATCAAGGAGCAGAAATTAAAGGAAAAGGTGAAGTCTCACTTGTTAATGGTAAATTAAAAAATGTCTTATTTGTAGAAGGATTAAAACATAATCTGCTAAGTGTAAGTCAAATTTGTGATCAAGATTATGAAGTAACATTCAATAAAGAAGGTGTAAAAGTTTATGACAAAAATGGCAATGTAGTGGCTTTAGGAAAAAAAACAAAGAAAATCTATACATCATGAGTGATTCCATCAATCCAAAATGTATGATAACTCAAGAAGAAAATGACTGGTTATGGCATAAGAGAATGTGCCATATTAGTTTTGACAATTTAGTAAAATTATATCAATGTCAAGCTGTACGTGACATTCCTAAAATTAAAAAACCAGTAAATCCTATCTGTGATTCTTGTATGAAAGGAAAAATGGTTAGAGTTAAACATCCTAGCAAAGAAATTAATACCTCTAAACTACTAGATCTTATTCACATGGATCTATGTGGCTCTTTTAGGACTGAGGGTTATAATGGTGAGAGATATTTCATGACAATGATAGATGACTACACAAGGTTAACATGTATCACTCTTTTATGGAGCAAAGATGAGGCATTCAAAAGCTTTTATGATTATAAAATTCATGTAGAAAAACAATCAGGAAAGAGCATAAAAAGTATAAGAACAGATAGAGGTAGGGAATTTATATCAAAAGAATTCAAAGACTTCTGTATTGATAATGGAATTAATAAACAATTAACTGAAGCTAGAACACCACAACAAAATGGTGTTGCAGAACGAAAAATTAGAACTATTCAAGAAATGATTAGGACTATACTTAATGAAAGTAAGCTAAGTGATACCTTCTGGACCTTTGTAGTTCAAACAGCTGTTCATATAATGAACAGGTGCTTATTAAAACATGATTCTCAAAAAACACCATATGAATTGTGGTATAATAAAAAACCTTCAGTTAAATATCTAAAGGTATTTGGAAGCAAATGTTGGGTTAAGAAGAAAGAAGTTGATCTAGGAAAGTTAGATAACAGAAGTGATGAAGCTATATTTATTGGATACTCTTTGGCCAGTAAAGGGTATAGATGTCTCTTAAAAGAAAGTCAAAAAATTGTTGAAAGCTCGGATGTTAAATTTGAAGAATCTAATTTCAGACAAATAAAAGTAGATTCTGAAAAAGATGATGACCTAATAGAAAATGAACAAATTGAAATTACACCTGAACTAGATAATTCTGATTCATCTAGTGATGCATCCATAAACTCAAATGTGGATGAAAACACAGAAATAATTCCAAGAAAAATAAAAACATGCCACAAAAATCATCCTGAAAGTCAAATTATTAGAAACCCAAGTCAAGGGGTCACTACAAGAAGAAATTCACCAAGAATACTATATTCCATGATAGCCATAGATGAACCAAAAACTGTAAAAGATGCTCTTGTTAATGAATCTTGGCTACATGCTATGACTGAAGAAATTCATCAAATTCTAAAAAATAACACTTGGGAACTTGTAGAAAGACCTAAAAATAAAAATATTATTGGTTCAAAATGGGTGTTTAGAAATAAGCTAAATGAAAAAGGTGACGTCATTCGAAATAAAGCTAGACTAGTATGTAAAGGATATTCCCAAATAGAAGGTATAGACTATGTGGAAACTTTTGCTCCTGTCGCAAGAATGGAGTCAATAAGAATGTTTCTTTCAATGTCCATAAACTTAAACTTTAAAATTTTTCAAATGGACGTAAAATCGGCCTTCTTAAATGGCTACCTAGAAGAAGAGGTTTACATGGAGCAACCTGAAGGATTTGTTGATCGCACAAATCCCTCACATGTATGTAAATTAAAGAAGGCATTGTATGGATTAAAGCAAGCTCCTCGTGCCTCGTGCCTGGTATGAACGGTTAGATGATTTTTTACACAAAGCTAATTTTGTAAAAAGTCAATTGAACAATACCTTATATATCAAACACACTAAAGATAATCTAATATTTATTCTCATATATGTTGATGATATATTATTGGGTTCAAGAGACTTAGCTTCATGCAATGACTTTGTGAAAGAAATGAAAAATACTTTTGAAATGTCAATGATATGTGAACTATCATATTTTCTAGGTTTACAAATACATCAAAAGAAAGAGGGAATCTTTCTAAGTCAAAGTAAATATCTATTAGAAATACTTGACAAATTTGGAATGAAAGATTGTAAACCCATTAGTACTCCCATGAGTACAAATGAGAAGTTATCAAAAGATATGGATGGACAAGAAATTGACCAAAAACAATATAGATCCTTGATAGGAAGTCTCTTATACTTAACATCAACTCGACCAGATATAATGCACTCAGTATGTTTAATATCTAGATTTCAAAGTAATCCTAAAGAGAGTCACTGGAGTGTTGGAAAACGAATCTTAAGGTATTTGAAAGGCACTATTGATTTTGGGTTATTCTATCCAAATAAAACAAATGACACTCTTATGGCCTATACAGACGCTGACTGGGCCGGTTGTATCGATGAACGTAAAAGTACAAGTGGAGGAGCCTTCTTTATAGGAAACCATCTTGTGGCATGGCACTCAAAGAAGCAAGATTCAGTTATATTATCGACAGCTGAGTCAGAATTTGTTGTTGCAACGACATGTTGCACACAAATTTTATGGATGAAAGAAGAACTTAAAAACTTTGGGATTCAAATTGATAAACCTTTAGAGATAAAGTGTGATAACACAAGTGCAATTAATATCTCAAAGAATCCTGTTATGCACAATCGAACAAAACATAACTCTATAAAATATTTCTTACTAAAAGAACATGTCACCAACAAGGATGTTATTTTAACCTATGTTTCTACAAAGGAACAACTAGCTGATATATTTACTAAACCCTTGTCAAAAATTCACTTCATTGACATAAGGAATAGCTTAGGGATCAAATCCCTAGCAGTAATTACCTGATCATCCAGGAAGGGGGCTACTACCCTTTGGCATGGTTGTCAAAGGGGGAGAATGGTAATAGGGGGAGACTGCTATTACTATTATTAAAAAATTAAAAGTTGACAACAATGCCAAAGGGGGAGTTTGTTAAGGTAATTTTAACTAGTATTGTCATTGTTGTACTTCTTGTTTTTAATTTTTTAATAACTATATCATTTATTTTCAGGAAAAAGAATATGAACAAGTGTTATGTTAACACTTGGAAAGAAGATGATGAGAATCTATTTGCTTCAAACAAATGGTACCGTGAAGGGTACACATCTTCAAGTAGAAAGAAATTCTTCTACTAACCAAAAGCACTTTATGCTCTTTTAAATGTGGTTTTATATTTACTTCTTATGAATGACTTTATTGCTTTTAACAACATTAGAAAGACAATGTGTGGTTGGATGGTATGAGCACAATAGTTCATGTTTTTTATTCAAATGTTTAAGTTGGAATATGTCCTTTTATGTTGATGGTGTGTAATGATATGATCAAGTCTATATTAAACATGATGTAGGGTATCTAAGCATTGTTTTGAAAATGATTACATGATGAGAAAGATAATTCATATCATGAAAGGTTATCACATGTAACACTATAATTGTTAACTTAATGCCTAAGTATTACACTTGTCAAACCTTACTTTTATGAAATATTTCGTAAGGTCTTTTATGAGTTTTATTAAGGTTTGTTTTTTTAATATTAAGATAAATAATCTCAATTATTTTCGAAATTAAACCAGCCATTTTATTTAATAAAAACTGTTTTTAAATAGGGCCGAATTTCTTGCTAACAATGGCGGTTTCTTTTTTTAAAAAAAAACAAACAAAAAACGAAATGGTAGCACCCCTTGATGAAAGGTTGCGGTTTTTTGAATAACTAACATTTTATAAATGTTATTGTGATGATTGAGAAGGTGCTCAAGCCGTGTGTTCTAAAAATAGAAAGAGAGAAAGAAAACCGTGAAGGTGAAGAAGGAAAAACCGTGAAGAACATTGTTGCCAAGACCAATGTCTTCGGTTTTGTTCTCTTGAGGGCAATCTCAAAAGAATAAAGAATCAAGTCCACGACTTGATTGAAGAAAGGAGAAAGCCGAGCACTTGGATCTCAGATCCAAAACACTTGCATAAGAAGTGTGTTGAAGTTGGAGACCGGGCGGTCTGTCTTGGTGGGTTGGAGACCGCGCGGTCTGGCGGTTTGACTCGGCGACTTGTAAACCGGGCGGTCTAGCAATCTTCACAGGCGACCTCTCTGCTTCTCTTATTGTAAGCCGTGCGGTTAGTCCTTCTGTCTAACCGCGCGGCCTGTGCGGTTTACTTTGTACAGTCCGCTTAGCTTGTAAATTTTTAGTCCCACATCTCTTATTTGTATTCTCTCTTCTCTCCTCCATTCTATATAAGGGAGGGCATACCTTTGTAATAGTTATCTTTTTTGGATAATAAAATTTCAATTATTCAAAAGTTTATTCGGCTTTTTCTCTACTTTTCGCTTCTTTTCGCTACTTTCTAACATGGTATCAGAGGACACGGTCATTTCCTCCTGATTCTGTGCGCTCTCTGTTGTTCGCGGCTTGTCTTCCGCATTCTGCGGCTTGTTCGCGGCTTGCCTTCTCATCTGTCCGCGCGGCTTGTTTTCTATCCGCACGGCTTGTTTCTGTCCGCTGCCTGTTCGCGCGGCTTGCTTCTTCTTGATTCTCTTCTCCTACTGCTCTTTGTCGCAGCGACCTGTTTCTGTGTCGCCGCGCTCCTTGTTCTTTCCTGCCGCTCCGACTTCCTCGTCGCTGCGGTCTGTCTCTGTCCGCGTGTGTTGTCTCTGAACTCGCGGTTTGCTGCTGTGATCTGCCTGACCGTGCGGGTTGTTTCTTTCTCCCCCGCATCTTGGTCGCGGTCACCTGCTCTTCTCCTCTCTTCTGTTCGCTCGGCCTTTTCAGTCCGCACGACCACTTCCCCGCTGTGCCCTTGACCGCATTCTCGCAACTGCTGTGATCTGCCTGACCGTGCGGGTTGTCCCTTTCTTACCCGCATCTTGGTCGCGGTCACCTGCTCTTCTCCTCTCTTCTGTTCGCTCGGCCTTTTTCAGTCCGCGCGACTTCTTCCCCGCTGTGCCTTGATCTGACTCCTAGCCGCTCGTGTTCACGCGGCTTCTTCCCTTTTGTTCCCGCCGCGGTTTCTCGCGGATTCTTCCTTGTTTGAGCGGCCTCTCTGCCCTTCCTCCTTTAGCCGCTCCTGCTTGTTAGTCGCCGCGACCTCCTGGTTTAGTCGCGCGGCTTGTGCTCTGCACCTTGGTCGTGGGCCTTCGTGCCGCTGGTGTGCTGTCACCGAGACCGCTGCAGTTTCCTCTTCCTCCCTTCATGGCTTTCATATCCTCCTCCACGCCATTCGCCTCGGTTGTCACGTCTTCTGGTCGTGCACACGTTGTTACTCAGGGCAAATGGCTGATCGACACTGGTGCTACGAATCATATGGCCGGCCATCTCCCGTGTTTCTCTCTCCTAGAAAAACATGCTCGCTTTCCCCCAGTTACTCTCGCTGACGGCTCTTCATCATCAGTTTATGGAACAGGGATAGTTCATGTCACCCCGTCTCTTCACTTGGCGGATACTCTATACGTGCCCCAGTTCCCGTGCAACTTATTATCTGTTACATCTCTTTGCAAGCAATTACAGTGTTCCGTCACATTTACTTCTACTTCTTGCTCTTTTCAGGATCCGGACTCCCAACGGACGATTGCTACTGGGACTGAGAGTGGCGGCTTATACTTCCTAGACAACATTTCTGCTTTTTCCACCTTCTCCTCCACCTCCACAGATCTTCTCCAATGGCATCTCCGCCTTGGTCATGCTCCTCCCCGTCTTCTTCGTCAACTTCTGCCCCACCTTCCTCCTCAAAGTCCTCCGCTCAACTGTGAGGCCTGTCAGCTTGGCAAGCATCACCGCTCCTCCTTCCCTCCAAAGCACGTTCGTAGCTCTACCCGTCTGTTTGATCTTATCCACTCCGATATCTGGGGTCCTTCTCCTACTCTTACCATTGGTCGGGGTAGTTCCTATTTTGTCACGTTCATTGATGATTTCTCTCGCTGTACGTGGGTGTATCTGTTAAAAGATCGCTCCGAATTATTCTCTGTATGGACATCCTTCTATCTCATGATCAAAACTCAGTTTGGTGTTTCTATCCAAGTTTTTCGATCTGATAATGCCCAAGAATATCTCAGTCGTGACTTCTCTACATTCTGCATGCAACATGAGATTCTTCATCAAACTAGTTGTGTCTATACTTCACAACAAAATGGTGTGGCCGAACGCAAAAACCGACACTTGCTCGATGTCGCTCGCACCTTGATGACCCAGATGCATGTTCCTCGCTCCTATTGGGGCTATGCTGTTCTCCTTGCCTGCTACCTCATCAATCGCATTCCCTCCACGGTTCTCCATGGCCAAACCCCGTTCTCCATTTTGTATCCGGGAAAGGAGTCGTTTCCTCTCCCTCTCCAAATCTTTGGATGCACTGCCTTTGTGCATACCCCTTCTGCTACCCGTGATAAGCTCTCCCCTCGCTCCACCACATGTGTCTTTCTGGGGTACTCCACCACTCCGAAAGGCTACTGTTGCTTTGATCCCGTCCTTCGTAAGCAGTTCGTCTCTGCTGACGTCACCTTCTTCGAGAATACCTCCTACTTCTCGGATGCCTCTTCTCCTCTTCTCCCAGCTTCTGATTCTCCTGCCGTTCCCTTCGTTCCCTCGCCTCCTCCTACACTCTCCACCACTACACCGTCTCCACCCCCTCCTCTTCCTCCACCTCTCTCTCCCTTCTCCACCACCCTCTCCCTCCTCTCCGCTGCCGTCGCTCTCTTCTCCTGGGCCAGCTTTCTCTACCACGGATGCTCCGGATGCCGCGGGCCCGGCTGACCTGGATCTTCCTATAGCTCTTCGCAAAGGGGTGCGGACGTGTACCTTACACCCCCTTGCTGCTGTTGTTTCCTATGATCGTCTTACTCCTTCTCGCAGGGCATTTGCACTGGCTATCTCTGCCACTGCCACACCCCGCTCCTATCAGGAGGCCCTTGCTATTCCTCACTGGAAAATGGCCATGGATGAGGAAATGGCGACCCTCACTGAGCGGGGTACCTGGACTCTTGTTCCTCCTCCCTTTGGTACTGATGTTGTTGGCTGTCGCTGGGTCTTTGTGGTCAAATTTAGCCCAGACGGCACTGTGGATCGGTATAAGGCTCGCCTTGTGGCTAAGGGCTTTACTCAGACCTATGGGGTTGATTACTTTGACACCTTCTCCCCTGTGGCTCGTCTCAGCACAATCCGGGTTCTTCTCTCTGTGGCCGTCAATCGGGATTGGCCAAATTCTCAGCTGGACGTCAAGAATGCCTTCCTTTATGGTGATCTTCACGAGGCCGTTTACATGGAGCAACCTCCTGGGTATGTTGCTCAGGGGGAGACACGAGTATGCCGGCTGCAGAAGGCAATTTATGGCCTCAAGCAGAGTCCTCGAGCTTGGTTTGACAAGTTCAGCGGTATTGTGGCGGCTGTTGGTTTTGTGCGAAGCTCTGCTGATCACTCTCTCTTTATTCGCAAAACTCCTTCTGGGCTGGTTGTTCTTGCTGTATACGTCGATGATATTCTTCTCACTGGCGATGACCAGGAAGGGGTAGCCCTGACAAAGCTACATCTTCGCCAACATCTGATCACTAAAGATATGGGCTCTCCAAAGTACTTTCTGGGGATCGAACTCTCTCGGAAGCCCGACTCCTTAGTTCTCTCTCAGCGTAAGTATGCCCTTGATCTTTTAAAAGAGGCAGGATTGACTGGAGCTAAACCTGCCCGATGTCCCCATGGCTATTGGGGAGGACAAAACCTGGACAGATGATTCGCCTCTTCTTTCAGATAGTTCGCGATACAGGCGTCTGGTTGGTAAGCTCATATATCTCACAGTGACCAGACCCGACATTTCCTATGCTGTGGGCAAGGTGAGTCAATTCATGCAAGCGCCTAGGGAATGTCATCTACAGTCCGCCTTGCGGATCTTGGAATATGTCAAAGCAGCGCCTGGGAAAGGATTACTGTTTCAGAAGAATGGTCATCTGAGGATTGAAGCCTACTCAGATGCAAGTTATGCTGATGACAAAGGGGATCGCAAGTCTACCTCAGGTTTTTGCACCTTTGTTGGGGGATATCTGGTGAGCTGGAAGAGTAAAAAGCAGTCTGTTGTCTCCAGGTCCAGTGCAGAAGCTGAGTATCGCAGTATGGCGTCAACCACTTGTGAGTTGAAATGGTTGCGTGCTCTCATGCTAGATTTAGGAGAGGTGTACAACCATCCTCTACCTATGTTCTGTGATAACAAGACCGCCATATACATCTCCAAAAATCCGGTATTCCATGAAAGAACAAAGCACATTGAGGTTGACTGCCATTTCATTCGTGAAGAGATTTTAAATGAACAAATTTGCACTCCGTTTGTCACATCTGATAAAGAGCTAGCTGACATCTTCACCAAGCCAGTCTCCGCCTCGTTTCTGCATGTTTGCGACAAGCTGGGCATGATTGATATATATGCTCCAGCTTGAGGGGGAGTGTTGAAGTTGGAGACCGGGCGGTCTGTCTTGGCGGGTTGGAGACCGCGCGGTCTGGCGGTTTGACTCGGCGACTTGTAAACCGGGCGGTCTAGCAATCTTCACAGGCGACCTCTCTGCTTCTCTTATTGTAAGCCGTGCGGTTAGTCCTTCTGTCTAACCGCGCGGCCTGTGCGGTTTACTTTGTACAGTCCGCTTAGCTTGTAAATTTTTAGTCCCACATCTCTTATTTGTATTCTCTCTTCTCTCCTTCATTCTATATAAGGGAGGGCATACCTTTGTAATAGTTATCTTTTTTGGATAATAAAATTTCAATTATTCAAAAGTTTATTCGGCTTGTTCTCTACTTTTCGCTTCTTTCGCTACTTTCTAACAAAGTGGGAAGGTTCGGCCATTGAAAAGTCTTGTTGAAGAAAACCGTGAAGAGGCTTCAAGTTGGACGAGAAGGTTTGATGAGAATTAAGTGTTTATCCCTTCAAATATTGAGAAGAAAACTGAGGTATTTGTTTGTTTAAAATTACTACATATCATCTTCTTCATTGTGGACAATTAAGGTTTCAAACCTTAAGTAATTACTCCACAAGTTTTAGAGAGACAAATAAAGAAATTGTCACACAAATTCTTTATTTGCTCAAAATTTAAATTCAACTTCAATTCTACTTCTATTAGCATCTTGTCTTTTAAATTTCATTAAGGTTGTTGTAATGATATTTAATCATATGTATCTTGTTAGAATGAAGAGTTTTATTTAGATAAATTTATAAAAGAAATTCTGTGATTTGTTGAGTTAATTTATTATGAAATGTTTGAAATTCAAATTGTTATATGTATGTTAACTTCCTTTATGTATTGTCATTAGCACTCAATATTAACACATCCTTGTGGAAGACAATGACATAACCAAGATAAGAGAGTTGGCGTATGCTTATAAGGTTGTGGTGCAACCCTTCAACATAAGACACTTTTGAGATGGCGACTATGTCATTGGTAATCTTACCATAGCCTCTTATCACTCTTTTATCTGAACCACCAAAGATAACTTTGGGTCCATCTTTTACTGGAGTGTACTCTTTTAAGTTGCTCCTTATTCCAGTTATGTGCCTAGAACAACCACTATCTAAGTACCATATGGGGGTATGGACACTTGGACTATCCTGCATCACATAATTTACCTTACCTTAGGACCCCAATAATTATTGGGTTCTAGGTTCTGATTAGCCTGAAAATGAACATGTCTTCCTGCAGATTTTTTGAAAGAAAGACTAACACTAGCTCTCGGCACAGTAGGATTGTGTCAGTAATCTAAGGCAAAATGCCCCACCTTACAACAGTACCAGCACTCATGAATATTATACCTTCTCTTCTAAGCAGGTCCTGTAATTGGGTTAACTGTTGATTGTATAGAAGGAAGAAGTGCAGCAGCATTCTTCAAGTTCATTTCAGCAAGGATTTGACTGAAGGTGAGTCTTTCATCAGGCTTTCTTGGCTTGCTCTAAATGCTATTTAAAACAGTCTTCTTTGCAGATGACATGATGTTTATAGCACTAAAGATAGGTAGATCTGGCGTGCTGATACACTTGCCCTTGGTCTGGGTCTTTGCTGCATGGCCTTGAGAGCTAGCCACTGCCACTTTCTTGAGTGAAGGGGCCAGTGCACCAAACATAAATGGTCCATGATGGGTCATTTGGATTTCTTCATGGTGAGCCTTAAAGGCACTCACTCCCCTACTGTACCTTCGACCATAGTTTTAATCCTCTTTGTTCATACTAGTCGATCTATCATTCAGCCAGTGACCATAGATACTTTCTTGGTCATACATATTTGAAGGCAACATCACTTTCTTAAAAGGGATGGGAGACTTAGAAGCTAGAGGCTGGATTGGAACTTTCCCTTTCCTTTTGGAAGGGGCAACTCTAGTGTTTCCCTTAAACCCAAACCCGTTCTTACCCTTCTGAGAGTAGGAGTCTATCAAGGGCAACACAGTATTGGGCTTAGAGAAACTAGCCACAATTCTCTTCTCCCTCTGGAGATCCTCTTCAAGATCTCTAATGAGATTCTCCTTTTACGTGATGGTACCAGTCTGGATGAGAGTAATGCTCATGATTTGGCTGACTTCCCTAGAATTCTGATCCAGCAAGAATGCTATCTCAGCGTGCTGGGAAGCAGCAAGATGAAGGGAGGTTATCTCCTTAGTCTGCTTCTTAGTCAACTTCTTACACTTCTTAAAAGAATCCAGAAGTTCACCATCCTTGTCAATCAATTGATTGACATCTTCTTCAGATTCAGAATCATCTACAATACTGGATAAAGAAGCTTCTAAACTGGGACTAGTCTTATACCCAGACACAGAAGAAGAACTAGATAGAGGAAGTACCTTTTTTGGATCAGGCTGACCCTGGTTTGATTGTTCATCTGACATTACCATCAGCCCATAGCAGATGTAGGCATCTTCTTCATCTTCATCCTCCTCTAAGTCAATGTCTGAATGTGATAGAAGGGCTTTGATAACTATCCTGGAAGCAGGATAGTCTTCAGTTTCTCCAGCAGTAACTAGCCCTATGTAGGCTTCTTCATCTTCAGATTCTGAGGAAGATGAGTATGTCCAGCGCTTCTCCTTCTTAGCAATGAAGGACTTTTCCTTCTTGCCCTTGTGTCGGTGAACTTTTTTCTCACTAGCCTCTTTTCTCTTCACTATGCAGTCAGCAATCACATGTCCTGGCTTGCTACAACAATAGCAGACAACTTTAGATTAATTATGTTTACTAGTTTTAGAATCATACCTTTCTCCCTTTGAGTGATTCTTTCTGTGATGAGAGAAGGATGAGGGTCTGCTCATCCATTGCTTCTTCTTCATCAGCTTGTGAAATTTCCTGGAGTAGGCAGCAAAGTCTTCATCAGACATGCTGCAGTCTAATGAGCTTGACCCTGTGCTGTCTGAATCAGCAGCCCTTTTTGGAGTAGAGGGAATACTCTCCTTATTCTTCCTGGTGCAGTCTGCTCTGAAGGCCAAAGAATTTTCCTTGGCCTGGGATTTGTTGATGGTCTCCTCCTCTTTCCTTGCAGCCAACTGCGTCTCATAAGAGAGTAGCTTTCCAAACAGTGTATGAGGAGGTGTATCAGCTAGCTTGACCACCTCTTTGATGACACATATCCTGGTGTCCCAGACTCTAGTGAGAGACCTCGGGAACTTTTCATTGAGCTCATAATGACTAAGGACCATCACATAGGTCCTCAGCTCATTTACTATCCTGAAGAATCTTTCATAGCAGTCAGTTATGCACTCTCCCTTGGATTGCCAGAAAGCCTTATACTCCTTGTTCAGCATGAACTTCCTGTCATCTCTAACCTCTTTAGTTCCCTCCATGTAGACCACAAGAGTGTCCCACATCCCCTTAGAGGACTAGCAGTGAACGAGATTCTGAAAGGAAGAATCATCTATGGAACTAACAATAATGTTCTATGCCCTCTTATCCTTGGTGCCCATAATGACTTCATCCTTGGTCATCTCTGAGTATTTCTTTGGTTTCTGGACTATTGTATCCAGAACTGAGACCTTCATGGGGATGAAAGCTCCATCATTGACTATCACAAAGATCCTTGGGTCAGAGGCTTCCATGAACAGCCTAACCGTCTCTTTCCAAACTCCAAAACTCTCCTTCCTGCAGATAAGATATTTCTTGGAACCCTACTCCTTATGTTTCTCCCCTGAACCCCTAAGTATACTTCTTTTAGCTACTCTTGTAGATCTACTCTGATGGTTAAGTCTTTGTTGAGTAACCTCCCTCTAATACCACTTGAAAGTCTTTAGTTTCAAGGTAGCTAAATAACTAGATGGGGGTGAATAGGTTTTTTAGTCTTTTAAGTTTCTCTTTAACTTGGTGCATTGTGAGTTCGCTAGGTTATCTTGCTTTCAAGACAATCCACAAAATCACAAACAATATTTATAGTGGTTCCCCAGATTATGGGTATATCCACTGTCCCTCACCTTTCTAACAGCTTGTTAGACAAGTCCCTTCTCCAAAATTGTACTCCTAAGAGCTTATAACTCAGATCCCGCAGGAACTCGCAGTCTTCACCAGGACCTACAACTCAGGCACAAGGCCCTACCTCAGAGTAATATTGCTCCTACAACTCAGTAATGAAAAGACCACCTACCTCAGACTTGAACACAAGTCCTTCAGCTCAGGCTATGGAGGTTAGCCCTATAACTCAGAGAGTAAAACTCTCCTACAACTCAGATCAGTTAAGATCCTACCTCAGGCCAAAGGCCCGACCTCAGGAACACATGCCCTACACTTAGATCAACAAATGATCCTACCCCATCCTTTGTAAATAAGGCCTACAACTCAGATCCAAAAGGATCCTACAGCTCAGATCCAAGAATGGATCGTGTAGAAAGAAAGTTTGGTTTGCTGATGTGCTTGATTTTACTCCAGAGAAATTTCTATGTAACTGTCTTCCTAGACTGAGTTTCCCTCAGCTCTTCATCCTTATCAACAACAAGTAAATGAATTCTTCAGTAGACTGTTGCTTGTGCTGGAAGTATCTCCGAAACCAAAGTCTCTGAACTTGCTGTTGAAGACATGGGAGTAGACAGTTCTTTTTCTTCTTCAAATAGCTAACCTTGACTGCAGAAAATTGAAGTCTCTGCTTCTTCTTCTTTCTCGGAAAAACTTTTCTGAACTTGCTGTAGCTGATGAAAATAGCTACAGCTAACTTGAGGAACTTTTAGATCGGTTGATTTAAATTCATGCTTCAAGCATGGCAATAATGGCGATGAATATGAAGTTCAGCTACAACTTTTCGAAATGAATAAAACCCTAAAAGTTAAAGAACTCAGCTCCCAATCTTGTCCATTTTATTTCAGCCATCCAACGACTATATGACCTGTGGGCCCCACTGAAGTTGTTGGCCGCAACTTGGCATTTACAGAAAAGTCTTCATATAGACCCGCAGCGCTATTTGTACTGTTTCGTAGCTTTCCCGCAACTAATTCGAATCATGTTGACTTTTGTTGACGTCAGCATTTGTGGACTAAGCCAAATTCTAATATTCAATCCAGACGTTGAGTGCATTGAGTGAATGTCCTTCACTCAATGCCTCTGGACTTAGCCAATTTTTTGGCCTTGCTTAGGGGTTGAGTGCGTTGAGTGAACTGACATCACTCAATGTCTCTGGACTTAGCTGCAACTTTCTTTATCTACTAAGCATTGAGAACATTGAGTCATCTGGCTTCACTCAACGCCTCTGTACTTGCCTGTAATTTTCTTTATCTGGAAAGCGTTGAGAGCATTGAGTGAACATGTTTCACTCAACCCCTCTGGATTTAGCCAAATTTTTCTCTCCATCTTTCCTTGAGCATTGACATCTCACGATGCTTTCTTCTCTGGCGTTGAGTGAGCTAAATTCACTCGATGCTTGTAGACTTAGCCAAAATTCTTGACAGATCTTCAACTACTTTGATTGCTTGAGCTTATCTCAACGCTTCTTGGTATATGACTTTAAGTGAAATGGCTTCACTCAACGCCTATGGACAACTGCATTTTCTTCCTTGCTAATGTTGAAGATTTGACATACTTTGTTATACACGTCTTTTGACATATGGTGTTGAGTGAACTGCCTTCACTCAGCGCATGTGTACTTAGCTGCATAATTGTTTTGCAGACTGTAGAGCTTTGACTGTCCACACCTTAATCAATGCTTTTTGCATCTAGCGTTGAGTGAACTGGCTTCACTCAATGCCTGTGAACTTAGACGATTTTCAACCTTTCCAGCATCTTTCTTTGACATCTAGCATTGAGTGAACTGGCTTCACTCAATTCTTGTGGACTTACAAATTTCTGTCTCTCCACTTCTCAACTTTGTGACCCCCTGTCACAACCACGTGGAATACTTATCCAACCAATGTGACAAGGACCAAAATACATGCATGAACTTGAACATACATCAAATACAGCTATGTGTATAACATTGACTTGTTTGACTTATACAAATCTGGGACACTGTGAGCAATGGACCAAACAATCTCCCAATATTTGAAAAAGGCAAAACCATCAATCAAAATTTTGAGTCAATGATATATACTAACATATGCAGAAATAAAATATTAAATTGGAAAACATATAACAAGAGAACAAGAGTATCAAGTTATAGGTTACCACACTTTCCTTGCATGCAAGGTGATTATCAACACTCCCTGCTCCACCTATTTTGTTGATGCCTGGCCTTGGTCATTTCCTTTATCATTTCCTTCTCCTTCCCCTTTTTGACTTCTATAAATAATGAGGGAGGTGCTGACCCCTAATTACCTTCTCCCCCTTTTTGATTTCAGATAATTAATTGTTGCAGCAGCTTGCTCCTTCTCTACATGAGGCTGAATCTATCCCTATAAGTGCTGGACTTGCCACACCTCAACTGAAGCATCTTCTATCATCCATCCTAGTGGACACATTATTCTATTCCAGTCTGGATGGCACTTGAAGCACTTGAAGCACTTGAAAAACTTGATACCAATGAAGGTATATCGCTTGGAAAATCTTCATACCACTGAAGGTCTTTTCCACGTGCAAGAAGTAGTATAATCTGCAACAAAAACAACACGAGGAGCAACTGAAGCTATACCAAGTTCAACATACCCAACTTAAACTTGAAGGTGTTGAACTTTTTTTCATCTTATGCCTTAGTGAAAATGTTAGCCACTTGTTTGTCTGTAAGGACAAACTCAAAACTGATATCTTCACATTTCACATGCTCCCTAATGAAATGACACATAATCTCAATGTGTTTAGTTCTGCTATGAGAGATAGGATTCCTAGCAATTAAGATTGCACTTGTAGAATCACAGTACAAAGGATTTCTACTTATCTGGAGGTTATAGTCCTGGAGCTGATGCTGTATCCACAACAAATGTACACAACAACTATCTGCTGAGATGTATTCTGACTCAGCTGTTGAGATTACAAAACAGATTTGCTTCTTGCTGCTCCAAGATACTAGTCTTGCTCACAAGAACTGACAAGTGCTTGAATTGTTCTTCATGTCATCTTTGCAGCCTGCAAAATCAGCATCTGAATAGTCTGTTAGTTCAAAATCCCAAATTCTAGGGTACATAGGCCAAGATATGGTGTTCCCTTAAGATATCTCAAAATCCTCGTAGCAGTAGAGTAGTGAGCTTTTTTAGGGCTAGCCTGATACCTAGCACAAACACATATACCAAACATGATGTCTGGCCTACTTGCAGTAAGATATATAAGGGAGATAATTATCTCTATATATAATTTTTCATCAGCAGGTTTTTCTGCGTCATCTTTGTCTATAGACATACTTGACCATATGAGAGTTTTCATGGTGGAGGCATTCTCCATACAAAACTTTTTGATCAACTCCTTGATAAACTTAAACTGGGATATGGATAATGCATTTTCAGTCTGTCTTACTTGGAGACTCATGTAGAACTTAAGTTAACTCATACTCTTCATCTCAAACTTCCCTTGCATAAATTTGAAAAACTTCCTGCAAAGATTGGTAGAAGAAAATAGCCAAATGAGATTAAATAATATAAAGCAATAATTCTAATTTACCATAACATAACTATAGAAGTATAATCTGTATAGAACAATAGAACACTTGCTAAATGCACTAACTTTTATAAGTCTCCATATATATGGCATTTATAATAACTCCAAAAGCAAAAAAAAACTGATGGTTAATCTCCATATATATGCCAAGACAATGAACAAATGAGGGTCTTTAGTAGATATGCAGCATGTGACCTTGTGATCTTAATGATCTTAGCGGATTGACATTGTGGCCTTGCCTTGTTACTATCAGAATGACCAGTTATGTACACAAACACAATCATATATGGAGTAATGGATGTGTGGAACAAATAAGAACTTGAAACAGTGAAGAGGGGGACCTTTAATTCTTAATGATCTTAGCACATTGGCCGTGGAGATCTCCTTCTTGACTTCCTTCACGCGGATTTGTAGACTTGTAGTCAAAGGAAGAAAGGAGCAGTCGGTGCAGCCGGCAATGATAGAGTATGGCCGAGGGGAGATTGACGATGGGTTGCCGGTCCAGTCGACAATGGCAAAGGGAGGGGGGTTGAAGAGGAGAATCAGAAGATGGAGATCAGGACATGCCAGTAGCGGCGCAGTGGGGAGAGAGGACCGAGAAAGGAGGGCCTATGTAAAACCGAGGGGTGGGCAGCAGGCTTCAGTCTTCACTTGACACACCCTAAGCAACGGCTTGGCTCTGAGAAACTATAAATATCAAATATTCAAATATCAAATAGGATTTGCCGGTTTACTATTTCCACATTTAGTAAACCGCATTGTTTGTTGTTTAACCTGCACAAGAGGGACATTTAAACCCCGGGGCAAACCGCTAAAACTGACTCATATTATAGTTTAGAGATATGGTTTGTTGTTTGCATCAAGGCCAAACACATTTGGACCAACTAAATCCAAGCAGTCTCAATATTTTAATTTTTAAAATTTATAAATCATAATAATGGAATGCTCTGTTTTTAGTGGTTTTATGAATTGAAAACCGCACCGCACCAATAAACATGTGGTTTTCAGAGCCCCAAAACCGACCTACACCGCACCCGATCGGAGTGGTTTGGAATGGGGTGCGGTGCGGTGCAGTTTTACGGATTGGTGTGGTTTTCGGTTTGCTTGCACAAGCCTACAAAAGACCTACATTTTTTAAATTTTACTATCTGCCTTTAAGAGCCATACAAAAAAAACCTGTTTTTATTATTTGCTATGAACCACAGGCATCGTGAACAAGGTGGGTGCAACCAGCCTCCTTCGTCACACCACCATCATCCATCAGCGCGCGCATCTTCTCCACACCACGCCACTCTCCCGTTGAAGCATATATGTTGGAGAGAAGAATGTAGTTGCCACTTGCACGGCCATCCCTCGCCATTCTCAGAAGCTCGGCATTGGCCCGCTCCCCCAGCTCCACCTCGCCGTGAGTCCGACAGGCCCCCAGAAGCGCCCTCCACACCACCGCATTTGGCTCCAACCGCCGTGTCATCTTCATCTCCTCCGCTAATTCGAAGGCCTCCGTCAGCCTCCCGGCGCGGCCGAGCATATCCACCATAGACCCGTAGTGCTTCACATTAGGCTCTATCTCGTCATACTCATCCTTCATGAGCAAGAAATATGCCCGGCCTTGTTCCACCATCCCGCCGTGGCTGCACGCCACCAGCACGCTTACGAAGGTCACTTCGTCCGGCCTTACCGCCGCTGAATTCCTCATCTCCTCGAACAGGGAGACTGCGGCTTCGGAGTGGCCGTGGAGAGCAAGCCCTCCGATGACGGAGTTCCACGTGGCAACGTCCCGCTCCCTCATCTCGCGGAAGACACGGACGGACCCCTCTATGCTCCCGCATTTGGCATACATGTCAATCAGCGCGTTCCCGAGCAACACGCTCTGCGAAGCTCCGGTGGCTGCCGCCGCTGCAACGGAGGCGTGTATTCTTCGGCCGAATTCGATTGCCCCGGAGTCTGTGCAGGCGGAGATGAGGCCCAGCACGGTGACCTGATCGGGCTGCTGCCTGGCAACGCGCATTTCGTCAAACAGGTCCATGGCCCACTCAGGGGCGCGGCTGCGAATGTATCCTGAGATCATCGCGTTCCAGGAAACGGTGTCTCGGTGGGGCAATTGGTCGAACAGCTCACGCGCACTTTCCATCTGGCCTTGTTTGCAGTAGCCGGTGATCATGACGTTCCAGGCGATCAGGTCCCGGTTCGGCATTTCGTCGAAAAGCCTGCGGGCATCATTCAGCCATCCTCTCCCGGCGAACCCTGCCACCATGGACGACCAGGCGACCACGTCCGCCTGAGCTCCAGGTTCCATAAAGAGGGTGGAGGCGGCGTTGGGATCACCGCAGGTGGCGTGGAGATGGATAAGAGCGTTGCGCACGAAGGCATCGTGGTGGAGTCCAAGCTTAGTGATCTTGGAGTGGAATTGGGAGCCGGCAACGACGGAGGAAAGCGTGCTGCAGGCGCGGAGGAGAAATGGGAGAGCGAGGTGGTGGATGGTGGTGCCCGCTCGCTCCATGCGGATACAGAGGTAAAGAGCATCCGCGGGGTTCGAGGTATGGGCGGCGCCGCGAATGATGGTATTCCACATGAAGTGGTCGGGGTGGGGCACGCGGTCGAACAGTTGGCGGGCATAGGTCATTGAGCCACGAAGGGAGATGGCGGCGGCGAAAAGGAGCTCCCGGAGGGAGTGGCCGTCGGCGAGAAATCCCCGAACCACCATCAGACAGTGAACCTGCTTCAAGGCGCGGAGACTTCGGCACATCCGCCATATGCCATGCCCATGCCGCCCCATGCCCGCTTTCCTCTGCATTATTCAGGGTTGTTTGCCTTCATTTTGATTCAATGCTTCGGTTGAAGGATATTATTATTTATTACTTGTTAGGAACATTTTGGTTGAGAAGAAAATATAAATTAAGGGTGTTGTTACTAACAAATCTATTTTGGCTTCTATCAAAATATTATTATTAGCAAATCTTCATATTTGAAAATGATTATTTGAAAACCTTTTTGTTAATAGCAGACCATCCTAAAAAATTAATTTTTTTTAAAACGTGTTACTAGCAATTGTCGGAGCGGATATGCAGTTACAAAGAAATTAAGTTTAATGCACTTGCTTATTCTTCTTACAACAGCTAACTGCCATGAAGAGATACGAGTTCACTGAAATCTCATCTCAAGCAGCTTCCACGCAGCCGTAACCAACGACAGATCTTACGCTCAATTTCAAACCCAAGAATATACGCGTCTTTTTGAACTGCGTCTTATACGTGCATTTTGATGAGAAGTGTTCAACATGAAAGTTGTCGATCTTGACGAGACTTCCATTAATGTCGGTTATTTTAGCCCTGCCCGTTTGGGCAGGCCCCACATCCTATAAATAGGGGGGAGGTGGTGCACCCAAGGCACGCTGACTCGTGCCCATGAGCCTACTTGTTAAAGGCTGCAGACTCGAATTTAGTGTCTTGCGGACTCCAGCTTGCTCAACTCTTGTCTTCCTTTTTCATTCACTTGTAACCACACCTTTCTTCAATCAAGGAAAAGCTCGTCACAAGAGAGGCATTCAGGCCGCGACGGGCGAATTTTGTTGTTGTCGTGGCTCACGGCCCTGCTGTTCTTCCTGCTCTCGTCCGCTTAGTAGATTGCTACTCGCAGTCTCTCCTTTCCCTTCTTTTCCCTTGTACTCGAACCGTTTGCTGGTGGTGCTCGACAACGGTGCCTTCAGAACCGTTTTCGTTGGAGCGCGATTCAATGTCATTGCAGCAGTCTCTAAAGCAAAACCCCAAAAGGAAACAGGCAAGTCTGCATGACTCATCATCGAACGTACCACGTCTAACAGAGTACGATTTCTCCTCTCAGACACATCATTATGTTGTGGTGTTCTAGGTGGAGTGAGCTGCGATACAATACCACACTCTTTCAGATGATCACGGAACTCATGACTCAGGTATTCGCCACCTCGATCAGATCGGAGTACTTTAACCCTTTTACCCAACTGGTTTTCTACTTCATTCTTGAACTCTTTGAACTTTTCAAAGGTCTCGGATTTGCACTTCATAAGATACACATATCCGTATCTACTGAAATCATCAGTAAATGTAACAAAGTAGAAATACCCACCTCTAGCCATGGAACTCATGGGTCCGCATACATCACTATGTACAACACCCAAGAGATCCTCAGCCATCTCAGTATAACCAGTGAAAGGAGCTTTAGTCATCTTGCCTAACAAACAAGATTCGCATCGCTTAAATGATTCATAATCAAATGAGTCCAAAAGTCCATCTCTATGAAGCTTGGATATGCGCTTCTCGTTGATATGGCCCAAACGACAATGCCAGAGAAATGTAGGGTTCGAGTCATTTGTTCTTAGTCTTTTATTATTTTCAACATTACAGATCAGATGGTCCAAGTTCAAAACATAAAAACCATTAAACAATTGGGCTACAGCATAACAAACATCATTCTTAAATATAGAACAACAGTTGTTCTTAATTATAAAAGAAAATCCAATCATATCCAAACATGAAATAGATATAATGTTTCTAGTTATGGCCGGAACAAAATAATAATTATCTAGTTCTATTACAAGCCCACTGGGCAAAGAAAGACGGTAAACCCCTACGGCTACAGTAGCAACTCTTGCTCCATTGCCGACGCGGAGGTCCACCTCCCCTTTACTCAGCAATCTTCTCCTTCCCAGTTTCTGCACATTTGTACAAATGTGAGAACCACATCCGGTATCCAATACCCAAGATGAAGGAGCAGAATGGTTTATCTCTATAACGTGAACATTTGAAGCGGAAGTCATACCTCCCTTCATTTTTTGCAGACCTTCAATGTACGAAGGACAGTTCCTCCTCCAATGACCAGCCTTGCCACAGTGATGGCATTTCCCTTCCTTCACCGTGCTTTTCTTTTTCATCAGTGCAGAAGACTTGGGCTCAAGATATGACTTAGGTCCCACCTTCGTCTTCTTAGAGCTCTTGGCCTTACCCTTGCCCTTATGCACCATCATTATGGGGCTGGCAGGCTTGGTCTTATTCATATTGATTTCGGCAGTTCTCAACATGCCTAGGAGTTCGGGCAGTGTCTTGTCTATTTCATTCATGTTATAGTTCAAGACGAACTACTCATAACTGTCCGGCAACGATTGCAGGATCAGATCTGTGGACAACTCTTGACCAAGAGGAAAACCCAGCCTTTCAAGGTTCTCTATATACCCAATCATCTTGAGTACGTGAGTCCCTATTGAGTCTCGAACTCCCATCTTGCACTGAAACAACGGTTTTGTGACGTCGAACCTCTCTTGACGAGCCTGCGCTTGAAACATTTTCTTGAGATGCTCGTCAATCTCCTTGTACCCCATGTTCTCATGTTGCTTCTGAAGCTCAGAGTTCATAGTGGCAAGCATAAGACATTCGACATCTAAAGCATCATCAGTATACTTCTTATAAGCATCCTTCTCAGCACGGGAAGAATTCCCGGTCGGCACCTCAGGGGCTTCTTCTTCCAAGACATAGAGCTTTCGCTCTTGCCTGAGAACAATTGTCAGGTTCCTGTACCAGTCCATGTAATTAGTCCCACTGAGCTTATCCTTCTCAAGGATGGCTCTCAGAGACAACGTGGAGTGTGAAACACTTGCCATGGAATCCTACAAGAATTTATGCAGAATAAAAACAGTACCAAAATTCCAAATACAATTTATTTTAATTTGGACTTCAATTAAAACACTCTCACTATTTTATTCGAAATGATAGCTCTCACTAACAATTCGGAGAGTTCATGCGAGCTACTCTCTTAGTGGACAAGATCCGTATTTCACCAACACAATGAGTCAGCTTTGGCTTTCCTCTCACGATGCAGTTATTTAGGTAGGCAACGCTTTCCAATTGAATCCTCATGCAATTCTTGTATGGTTGGTGAATAACTCCTTACTCGCATCCATCATATGGTGCATGCCAACCCTATGCCTCTAGGCACTCAACCTTTGAGGTCACCTAGTTAAGCTGGACCCGATGTCGACAGTGGGATATCACAATTATCCGCTCGCACCCTTACCAAGATAGATTAATGCACCTTGCTTTGGCAAGCCCACACTTAATCGATCGAGGCAGGAAGAGTGTCATCCATCGGAAGGCATCCGAACACTTAATATTTGATGAAGGGATTTTGATTATAGGTTAACAGTTAACCATGATCAACATTTGATCAATGTGCAAATCCAAAGAAAAACAATTTTTCTAAAACCACATGCATCCCTTATGTGCACAACCTGACACCATCAACATTTGATAGAAGGAAGGGCTAAATCTGAACATCCGGAAACTTCCAAATCCTCAGATTTACATGCATTGGACAAAAGCAAAGACAACTCAACTTAAAGCAGTAGACAAGCTCATCTCTCTATTTTGGATTCAAAATCCAAAACAAACTCGAGGGATGGTTACTGCTAAGGAGACTACAATTTCTAACACTTAGAAATTTCCACGAAATCCCAGACGTTCTTGGCGGGGTACCAAGACTAAATCTAGACATTTAGAACACTTCTAAATCCCTAGGTTTACACGCAGTGGAATAACAAAACTTCCAATACAACAATCATGGCCGTAACCTCCCTCTGATACCACTGTTGGGTTTCTCTATAAGGATGACACAACACTTGTACACGCAACGGAAGAATAAAAACATCAAGAAAACCCAAAAGAGATGGGATCGGGTCATGGTAGTTGAATCAAGAAGTTAACATACAACTAGGCAAAAATTACCTCGGTGGCGTTGAGTCACAACTCAACGGAGATGCTCCAAGCTTCGTCTTCTTGCTGGTGGCGAGTTCTACGTGGAATGATATCCATGTCTCTGCAGAAATCCACATGAGCGGGAGAACACCGATCTTTCCGTCGCACGGATAATCGGGAAGGAGAGTGACCGCACCTTGCTTTCCCACGGACTGCTAGGTCCGCTTCAGGGATAGCAACACCAGCGACGATCGCCAGAGAGGAGGAGGTCGACGGAGCGAGCACGGCGGCGGAACCCTTCCGTCGGCGGATTCGGGATCGGCGGAACGAACAAATGAAGAACGGAACACTTCCGTTGATTCGATCAGCTAGCTCGGCGGGATTCGATCTGATCTCTAATTCCCGAAAACCCTAAGTGTCTATTTATACCAAAGGCATAAACAGACTTAGGAATATCGCTATCCGCAGACCACCCAGAAAATTAGGGTTCCAGAATCAGCGAGAATCACCTAGCAGATTCGGTGAGAATCAATCGGCGAGAATCAGGTAGGATCAGCGAGAATCAATCGGCGAGTATCACCTAGGATCCGCGAGAATCAGAGTACAATACTCGATGATTCTCGACGATTCACGTCGAACGTGAGTTGACGATACACGTCGATTCTTACCAATCCTTCAAGGCAACATTTGCCCAACCCGACGATCCTTTAAGGCAACACTTTGCCCATAACCCCACTCAGGTCGGTGATTGGTAACCTTTACCAACACAGTCAATCATCCAACTACTCCACATCTCTTATGTGCGACCCTGCAGGCTCATATCGCGTTGGCAATGAGATTACATGTTTGACCACTTCTAGAATCAGCCATGGTAACTCCAACAGTCTCCCACTTGATCTCGAAAGTATCAAACCAAAAACCTCACAAACAATGAGCGGCATCTAGCAATGCATCATTGCTCCCCAAGCAATAAGAGTTTATAACTCATAAGCCTTTATGACCAATGTATCAGCGTTGTATTTGTCCCTTTATCCCTTACATCCGGAAAGAACTAGAGGCATGGACCGTGTCACCCTCGTAATAGCTCAATCCAAGTTTCTTGATACAGGACGGACTTCTAGAGAATGGTGAGTCCAATATCACATATTGACTCAACCAAGCATGGTCATGCATTTCTCAGTCCAGTTCCATCAAGGGGCCCATGGATGCAACTCCTGTCATACAGGAGGACAAATCCCATATCTGCTCACACACAAACAACCAAATGATTCGTAACATGCCCAACAACCACCCTTATCATCAACCTTTCTCAAGGAAGACTTTAGATGGCATCAAAGCACACTCTTCCTTACTTGATGAATGCTGTGACTTCAGGTCAAAGGACCACAACACCATTGCCAATTGAGATCTACTCGTGACACGATTGGATGACAATCCACAGAGTAGTCTCAGGTTGGGTCTGTCCAGTACAACTTGTTCACTAATAAGTACCCACGTGATGACTTGATATCACAATATCATGACCTGTGAGAACCGGTCATCAGTCAATGAAAGATATGGTACCTAAACACCTAGAGGGGGGGGGTGAATAGGTGACCTAATCCTTTTTGAACTTTTATGGCAGCAAACAGTTAATATCACAGATTTCTAACTATTTATCACAACAAACACATAGCATACACAACAACAATCACAGCACAGCACAGCATACACAGTGGTTTATAGTGGTTCCCCAAGATATGAGTACATCCACTTTCCCCCTTCGCCTATCTAGCAGTGTACTAGATTCGGCCAAACTCCTCCACTGTCTCAGAACCCAAATTGGTTCCTACACCTCAGGCCCAAAGCCTTACAACTCAGCTTTATCCCAAAGCCTACACTCAGCCAATCAAGGCCTACACTCAGCCAACTAAGGCCTACACTCAGCCAATCAAGGCTTACACTCAGCCAACAAGGCCTACACTCAGAGATCTCAATCTCCTACACTCAGGCTCTCAAGCCCTACCCTCAGCCTTTATAATTATAGGCTTACAATTCACTCAGATCCAAAGGATCCTACAAGATAAAAATGTATTACAAATATTAACTCAACAACTCAGAAATAAAAGAGGGGAGTTGAGAGTTTCTTGATGAGTTCTTGGAAGAACTCAGCTGGATTCAATCTGACTTAGCTTTCTTCAAAGCTTCTTGAGTAGAACTGAATAAGACTGAATCTTCCTGCAGTAGTTCCTTGACCTCTGCCACTTAAGATCCAGAATGAATCTGAATCCTTCTTCTCAGCCTAGTTCCAGAGGCTGATTTCTTGGATGGAGCCCTCTCTCTCCAACTTCTTAGATCTGCACTTGGACTGTAAGATCTTCTTGATTTGATACTCTGTGTATCACTTTAATAACTTGTTCTTCAACAATGTGATCCACTTTGTCAACCACTTGAACAACGTTTCTGTAAACTGTATGTGCCTATTTATAGGCCTTCATTATGGTAACCGGCTGGTCCGGTCCATAACTGACTTCTGACATCTCTGACAGGTGCTGTAGACCGGCTGGAACGGCAGCTGTCAAGTCATCCAGTCATTTCTTGAAAATCTCTAACTGTCTGAAAGTGTCGAGACTTTCTGTCTTTAAGTGTCGACACTTATAGACCAAGTGTCGACACATGCTGTGTAAGTGTCGACACAAGTCTACAAGGTGTCGACACAACTCCTTGTATGTCTCGACACAGATTCTTCTTCAGGTGTCGACACTGAAATTGAGTGTCGACACAAGTACTTGATCTTCTATCTGTACTGAATTCTTCTAAGTGTCGACACATCACCTTTGTGTCGACACAACTTCTTGTGTTGAATCTGTCAAGTGTCGACACTACTTCTTGGTGTCGACACATAGTCTTCTATGTTGATACTTGCTGAGTGTCGACACAGCTCCTTGTGTCGACACACCTTCTTCTTGTTGAGACTTCAGCTGAGTGTCGACACATTCCCTTAGTGTCGACACTTGTACTTAGAATAATTTTGTTGATCTTTCTGATCTTTGCTAAGTGTCGACACAGCTCCTTGTGTCGACACTTTCTTCAAGTGTAGAGTCTTTAGCTAAGTGTCGACACATTGTGCTGGGTGTCAACACATACTTCATGTGTTGACTCTTCTGGTTGTGTGTCGACACATTGTGCTGGGTGTCAACACATACTTCAAGTGCTGACTCATCTGTTGAGTGTCGACACATTGTGCTGTGTGTCGACACTAGTACTTAGTCTCTGCAGACTTTTGCTGAGTGTCGACACAGCTCCAAGTGTCGACACTTTCTGGTGTAGACACAGCTTCACTGGGTGTCGACACAGCTCCTTGTGTCGACACTTTCTGTCTGCACTTTTCTTTACTGAGTGTCGACACAGCTCCAAGTGTCGACACTTACTGTCTGGTGTCGACTCTGCATCCCAGATGTCGACACAATGACTCCAAGTGTCGACACTGCTTGTCTGGGTGTCGACACAAGTCTACTTAAGTGTCGACACTTTCCCTCTGGGTGTCGACACATGGACTTAGAAACTTTTTGCTTCAGTCCAGTGATTACTTAACCTGCACAAGTAAACTCAACATTCATCAAATACATTATGATGTATATCATTGAGTTGGGTGAGGCTTTTTCAAATCAGGTACATTTAACCAATGTATCCAACAATCTCCCCATATTTGGAGAAGTCATAACCCTTAGTCAATGATATACACCATTTATAATTAAAAATTACAAAGTGATGTAAAGCAGAATAAAGTACAGCAGGGTTAACATAACATGTATAAATCACACATGTATACACATACATCAACACAGAACAATTAAGAAATAGACATATTCACAGAACAAACATGAATTATATTGATCATATATTGTTCTAACATTTGTCTTATACATTTCCAATAGTTCACAAAAATGTTTTACATTCAACAGATTACAAAATAATCTTCAAGTAAATTCTTAATCTAGTTCTGGTCAGGTTCCTTGATAACTATTCCCTTGGCAGCTTGAACTTGAGCTTTGACAGGGGCATCAGCAGTTTCAGCATCAGCATGCTTCTTTCCTTTCAAGTCCTTCTTCTTAAGCTCTTCAGCTTTGATCTTCTGCCTCTCAAAATAGTGATATGGCTTAGGAAATTACTTGCTAGGCTCCACTACAGTAGGAGGTAGCTTTCCCATCTTTGCCTTCCTTCTATACTGAACTATTGCTTTCTGCCTGATCTCATATTTTCTCCATTCTGCTTCAGAAAACCATTTGTTCCTGTCATGAGTATTGTCCTTGGCAGCTTTCCAGGCAGTTAAAATTATATTCCTAGAGGTAGGGCTCCACTGTTCAAAGTCTGGCCTTTGTTATGCTTGTTCCCTAAACCTCTTCTTAGACAACCTTGTCTCTTCCTCCTTCTGTAATGCCTCTTGCATGCCTTCAGTAATAGGCTGAACCACTTTATCCAGAATAACATTAGACTTTCCCTCAGTTGGGCTATACATCTGCTAAATGTCAGCTTGCACCATGTCAAAATCTGGTGGAGGATATATCACTTGAGCTACCTCTGGTTGCTCACCTCCAAGATATGCAGTTTGAATCCCAGATTCAGCAACATTGTCATCATCACAGAGTGGAGGATAGCCCAGTGTAGCTCTGATGGAATTTGATATCCACTTTGCATGGTCAGAGCTAGCTTTGACTAAAACCCTCTCCCCCTTTATGACTTCTCTAGCCATATGATCTCTGACATCATCCTTTTGAAATCTTATTTGACTATCCAAGTATCTGATTCTCTCTTTGAAGAATGGTTTGAGCTTTTGAAGTTGTTCAGAGATGGCTTTCTGGGAGGCTTGGATTGCAGTCTTGACAGCAGTAATTTCTTCTTGAAATACTTTATCAAAATCAGCTTTAGCAGCAGCAGTAGATGTAGAAGGTTCAGCAGCCTTGTTCTTCAACTCAGTGACTATAGCATTATGGGAGGCAGTCAAATTGTCATTCATTCTTAATTGATTCTCAAGAACATATCCTTATTTCAATGCTATATCATCCACCTGTGCCTTGATCTTCTCTTGGTGTGTTGCCAAATACACCACTGCATTTCCACCTTTGTGGAAGCAATCAGTCATTTCCTTTTTGTTAAGGTTCATTTCAAACCTTATAGACTTTATATCTTGGGCTAGATCAAACTGCAAAGCTTTATTCCCTTCATCTACATAAGCCTCTATAGCTTTTCTCTGTTCATCCAGTTTTATCTGCATTGCAATCATTAATGCACTATAATCAACAGTTGGAGCTTGTTGAACTATAGGCTGTGGGGCTATAGATTGCAGAGCTTTCTTATAACTCTGACTTCTCCTTTTAAAGACATACAGTTTCTTCTTCTTTGCCCTAGCACTCTCCTCATCTTCAGAGGCAGAAGTGCTGGCTATGTCAACCCTATCCTTAGGGCTTTGAGGTCTTTCAGCTTGCACATCAGGTGCCTTCTCAGTTTCTGGCCTTAAAGGCTCTTCCAGAACTTACACTTGCTCCCCCTTAGCAGCAGCATGATCTTTTTCAGCAGCATCCTTGTCCATGTCAAAATCTGCTTGATCTAGATTTAGAAATAAATCTTCCATGGTGTATTCAGGGGGTGAAGAAGCTGGAGACATTCTTTGCTCTTCAACTACTGGATCAGGAATCTCTTCTTGTACAGCAGATGTGTCTTTTATAACAACATCTGGAGCTTGACTAGGCAGCTGAGTTTGTTGAGGAACATCAGACAAATCAGCATCTTCTTTAAGATATGCTAAAGTATTTAGGTCAGTGAGTACCTCTTGTATGATGGTGGTGGCTTGCTCACTGTCCAGTGTAGAGGGTTCTTCTACAACTGGAGGCTCCCCATGGATCTCAGCAATCTCTTGAGCAGCAGGAGATTTCACTGCAGGCTCTTCCTCATGCTCATCTGGAGTGAAGACAACATGTTCTTCACTCCCAGAACTGCTAGTGGACACTTGTTCCACAGGAGCTGTTTTCCTTTTCTTCTTTGGAGGAGTATCTTTCTTAGTAACTGTCTTCTCTGGGGTTGGCATTTCCTTGGACAACACCCTGTCCCATCTAGAAAAGATCCTTAGATCCATTTTCCTCATGTGGTTTATCTTGCTTCCTGCATCAGTACTCATTACCTCTGGTATCACACCAGCTAGGTATAGACTAATGATTCTGCCCAGATTGGGCTTCTTCAAGCTCTCCTTAATCTTCTCATAAACCACTAAAGACCAGTCTGTTTTCAGAGTGAAGATTATCCTTGTCATGATTCCAAACATATAGGCAGACACTCTGTCATGCCCTCCAGGCTTGCTGAGTAAGACCTTTCCCACAATCTCAGACATGAACTTTCCTTGATTATTCATGCCTTTCCTGTTAAAAACTGAACCTAGCTTCATCTTTGGATCAAGACCACACCAGGTAAGAGCTTCCCTGGTCTTGGATGCAGTAATTTCTTCTTCATCTTGAGTTTTGGTAGCTGGAGTACCTTCCTCAGATTTTTAGGTGAAACCTTGACCTTAGTTCCATGAACTCTGGATTTGATTCTGTATCCAGATTCATCTACTGCAGCTCCATTAAGGAATTCAAGCACCTCCTTCTTCCATATCTTAGTTGGTTCTGAAACTAAGTACTCTAACCCAGAATCGGCGACTAGGGTTACTACGGCCTTGATTTCTTGATCAGCATCGTCGAAGGCGCCGCGCACTAGCTCATATCCTTCGTTAACGTTCTCCTCAAGCTTAGGTGCCATTAGGGTTTGTAGAATTTGTCTTTAGAAAAGAGAGGTGTCGACACAGTAGTTTTGGTCTCGAAACTTTGAAAGCGTGTCGACAAACAAAGACTGAACCCTATTTATACCTTTCTAATTTTGAAGATGAACAGGCGGGACAGCTAACTTAAAATGTGTCGACACTGGCAATAAGTGTCGACACTGACTTATAATGTCTCGACACATATGTGTCGACACAAGTTTAGTCAACAGATTTTATGTGTCGACACTTGGTTATGTGTCGACACAACATAACTCGACACATTGTCGAGACTTTACTTAGAAAATTCTGAGTAAAACATAAGTGGCGACACCATATTGGATGTGTCGACACCTACTTGTCATGTGTCGACACTAACATTCTGAAGTGTCGACACCAACATCCTGGATGTGTCGACACCTTTTTCCTGAAGTGTCGACACCACTATTCTGTGTCGACATAGACTTGTCTATGTGTCGACACTTTTTTTTACTTAGCCAATTTTAATTCTGTAAACTTACTCTAAGTTTAACATTCCTAGTTCAATTTTGAATCTATTGAACTTAGCTTCTTCTAGGGGCTTAGTAAACATATCAGCTATTTGATTATCAGTTTTAACATATTCAAGTAAAATATCTTCTCTTTCTACATGCTCCCTAAGAAAATGATATTTAATTTCAATATGTTTAGTTCTACTATGTGATACAGGGTTATTAGCTATTGAAATAGCACTTGTAGAATCACAGAAAAGTGGAGTTCTACTTACCTGAAATCCATAGTCCTCGAGCTGATGTTGAATGCACAGAAGTTGAGCACAGCAACTTCCTGCAGCTACATACTTTGACTCTGCTGTGGAGATAGCCACACTGGTTTGCTTTTTGCTACTCCATGAAATTAGTCTCCCACCTAGGAATTGACAGGTTCCAGTAGTGCTCTTTCTATCTTCTTTGCATCCTGCAAAGTCTGCATCTGAATAACCTGTTAGATCAAAATCTCCATTCCTAGGGTACCAGAGGCCTAGATAGGGAGTGCCCTTTAGATATCTCAATATTCTTTTGACTGCTGTCAAATGAGACTCTTTAGGGCAGGCTTGATACCTGGCACAAACACATGTAGCATACATGATGTCAGGTCTACTAGCAGTCAAGTATAATAGGGAGCCAACTATCCCTCTATACAAGGTTTCATCTACAGGTTTCCCTGCATCATCCTTGCTAAGAGACATACTTGACCCCATAGGAGTCTTCATGGTACTGGATGAATCCATACCATACTTCCTTATGAGTTCTAGGGTGAACTTGGACTGACATATGGATAAACCACTTTCAGTCTGTTTAACTTGGAGACCCAAGAAAAACTTCAGCTCTCCCATACTACTCATCTCAAACTGACCTTGCATAAGTTTTACAAACTTTTTGCAAAGGCTGCTCTCAGTAGACCCAAATATAATATCATCTACATATATTTGGACTAGTATAACTTTGCCTCTAGATTCCCTAAGGAATAGAGTCTTATCTATTTTCCCCCTTGAGAACTTGTTCTCAATGAGGAAACTAGATAGGGTTTCATACCAAGCCCTAGGGGCTTGCTTTAACCCATATAAAGCTTTCCTAAGTCTATAGACATGATGAGGTAGAGTTGGATCAACAAAACCTGAAGGCTGCTCCACATAGACTTCTTCCTTAAGATTACCATTTAGGAATGCTGACTTGACATCCATTTGGTAAACCTTGAATCCTTGATAGGTTGCATAGGCCAAGAACATCCTTATGGCTTCCAGTCTGGCTACTGGAGCAAAGGTTTGATCAAAATCAATACCTTCTTCTTGCCTATATCCTTTAGCAACCAGTCTAGCCTTATTCTTAATGATGACCCCTTGTTCATCCATCTTATTCCTGTAGATCCACTTAGTTCCTATTATATTGTGGTCTTTAGGTTTAGGAACAAGTTCCCAAACCTTGCACCTTTTGAACTGATTAAGCTCTTCTTGCATTGCTTCAGTCCATTGTGGATCTTGTATTGCTTCTTCAAATTTCTTAGGTTCAACTTGTGACAGAAAGCTGGAGTAGATTGCTGCATTCATGTTTCTACTCCTGGTTTGAACTCCTTGTCTTGGATCTCCAATAATCAGCTCTACTGGATGATCTCTAAGATGCCTGTGGGCTGGAGGCATCCTAACTTCTGGTTGAACCACTTCAGCATCTCCATCATGCTGTACTCCTTGGATTTCTTCAGCAATTGGCACATGTAGTTCTCCCCCTGGACAACAGCTACTGTCTTCTACTTGCTGTCTTGCAGCAGGCACTTCTTCTATAGTAAGCTTGTCCATTTTCTTTGTCAAACCTGTGGGGCTGCATACACTACTAGACAACTCATTATTAATAAGTTTAGTCTCATCAAAAACTACATGCACAGATTCTTCTACAACTTGTGTAGTCAAGTTGTAGACTCTATAAGCCTTACTGTTATTGCTGTACCCAACAAAAATTCCCTCTTGGGACTTGGCAACAAACTTAGTTAAGTAAGACTTCCCATTATTAAGTATGAAGCATTTGCAACCAAAGATCCTGAAGTAGGATAGGTTTGGTTTCCTGCCTTTCACAACTTCATAGGGGGTCTTGTTAAGCCTTTTAGTGATGGTAGCCCTATTTATAACATGGCATGCAGTGTTAACTGCTTCAGCCCAGAAATATTCTGGCAGTGATGTATCACTTAGTAGGGTCCTACCAGCCTCTATCAAGATTCTATTCTTCCTCTCAGCAATGCCATTTTGCTGAGGTGTTCTAGGTGAAGAGAATTCTTGAAATATCCCAAAGTCTTCACATAGTTTTGTCATGCTATCAGACTGAAATTCAGTGCCATGGTCACTTCTAATCTTGACCACTGTACTATTTAGTTCATTCTGAATTTGCTTGACAAAGTTGTGGAAGACACTAGGTGTTTCAGATTTCTGTCTTAAGAAGAACACCCAGGAAAACCTTGAGTAGTCATCTACAACTACAAAGGTATAGACCTTCCTACCTAAGCTGTGAACTGGCATTGGACCAAAGAGATCCATATGCAAGAGGTATAAACACCTCACAGCATCTTTGTTTTCTATGCTTCTAAAGGTGGATTTAGTCTGCTTGCCCTTTTGACAAGCTGAGCAAATACCATCTTTAACACACTTAACTTGAGGACCATTCCTCACTAACTCTTTGCTAAAGAGTTTGCTAATAGTCTTGTAGTTAAGATGGGCAAGCCTCTTGTGCCATTTGACACAATGAGAGACTGTCTCATCAGCTACAAGACAAACTGGAGAACCATTGTTCTCAACCATAATGTCTAGGCAGTAGACATTCCTCTTCCTATAACCTGTCAAAATGATCTCTTGATCACTTGACCTCTTGATATGACAACCATTTTTAACAAATGAGATGTCATACCCTACATCACTTAATTGACTTATACTTATTAGGTTGTGTTTCAACCCTTTAACATAAGCCACTTGAGTAATGGTAACCAAGTTTGTAGAAATGTTACCAAACCCTTTGATGATTCCTTTTTCAGAACCACCAAAGGTGACTTTTGGACCATCTTTTACTGGAATGTAGTCCTTTAGTAATTCTTTAGTTCCAGTCATATGTCTGGAACATCCACTGTCCAAGTACCATGTTGGGGTATGGCCACTTGGACTCACCTGCAAAACAGATTAATGAACCTTAGAACCCAAAGAATTCTTGGGTCCTTGGTACTTGTTAGTCTGCAATCTGACAAAGCTACCCACTGGCTTTCCAACAGGTAGTTTGGTACTCACTTTGGCACTAGCATTGTGCCAAC
Source organism: Platanthera guangdongensis (assembly GCA_039583875.1). Lineage (NCBI taxonomy): Eukaryota > Viridiplantae > Streptophyta > Magnoliopsida > Asparagales > Orchidaceae > Platanthera > Platanthera guangdongensis. The sequence goes on along the minus strand of CM077147.1, from coordinate 131,192,544 downwards.
AGTCCACTACAAATGGCCAACTTTGCCACAGCACCAACATTCAAACTTATTGTACCTTTGCTTAGGTACTGCCTTGGCTGACTTGTCTACAGCAGGCTTGTTGAATGTTGGGGCTTTGCCCTTGGACTTAGACTTGGACTGCTCAGTCCCTGCAGGTCTAATAAAGCCCAGTCCAGCCTTGCCTTTATGATGAACAAATTCATCAATTAAAGGTAGCACTGACTTAGGTTTAGAAAACCTAGCAACAAGATCTCTCTCTTTCTGAAGATTGATCTCCAGACTCTTGATTTGATCATTTTTAAATGATATAGTACCCATTTGAATCACTGTTATGTGCTTCAACCTGGCTATCTCATTCAGTTTTTGATCAAAAGACTTCTCAAAATCTGTTGCTGCAGCTTTAAGAATAGCAATTTCCTTTGCCTGACTTTTGGCTAGGGTCTTGCTTTTCTTGTAAGCCTGCAACAGCACCTTATATTCATCTATAAGCTGATGAATATCACCCTCAGACTCAGATACACTTTCATCACTTGATGAAGAAGAATCTGAATCTGAACTAGAACAAGAAACTGAATTTAAACTTGAACTTTGTACCTGACTGGGTCCTGGCTGCTCCAGGATTTTGGCACTCTCTGTCAAAGCCATTAGCCCTTGGCCTTGACTGTCTTCTTGTTCATAAATAGACTCCATTAACTGCATGAATTCTTCCTCTTCTTCTTCAGCAAACAGCCCTATGTAGGCTTCAGCCTCAGACTCAGTTTCTGAAGAAGAGATATCAGATAGAGTCTTCTCCTTCTTGGCAACAAAAGACTTCTCTTTCTTGCCTTTGAAGTGAGCCTTTTTCCTGTCACCAGATTCCTTTCTCTTCTCTGGACAATCTGCAATAACATGACCCTGTCTATTGCAGCAATAGCACACTATCTTAGATCCAGTTGCCTTGCTTGACTTTGTCCTCTTCCTGTCTTTCTTTGAAGGCTTTTTCTCCTGATAAAAGACTTCCTTTCCCTTTGAAGTAGAAGGTCTTGACCTCCATTGTTTCTTCTTCAAGAATTTCTGAAAGTGTCTAGTGAAGGCAGCAAAGTCTTCATCACTTTCACTGCTCTCAGTCTTTGTGCTGACTGACTCATCTGATTCTGATTCAACTACCTCTGGAGGTGGAGTTGATGACTTATTCCTGCACTTTCTGGGAACTTCTGTCTTGAAAGCAACAGTTCTTTCCTTGTGCTCAGTCCTTGTTGATTTCTCCTCCTCCTTCCTTACTGTCAATTGCATTTCATATGACAACAACTTGCCAAACAGTGTAGGAGGAGGAATTTCTCCCAACTTAGCCATTTCTCTAATGGCACAGATCTTTGTGTCCCAATCTTTGGTTAGGGACCTTAAGAACTTATCATTTAGTTCATAGTTACTGAACTCTCTTCCATAAGACATGAGTTCATTAACTATTCTGTAGAACTTCTTGTAGCACTCAGTTATGCTATCACCTTTACCTTGTCTAAAACTCTCATACTCCTGATTTAGTAAGGATTTTCTATCTTGTCTAACTTCTTCAGATCCTTCCATATACACTATAAGAGTGTCCCACATCTCCTTGGCTGTCTTACAGTGTATAAGATTCTGAAAAGTTGCATCATCAATGACACTCACTATTATGTTTTGTGCCCTCTTGTCCATGGTAGCTAGGACAATCTCATCCTTAGTCATCTCAGAGAAATCCTTTGGAGTTCTCTGATTTGCATCTAGAACTGAAATCTTCATGGGCACATAAGGCCCTTCCTTTACTGTGATGTAGATTCTAGGGTCTGAGGCCTCCATAAACAGCCTTATCCTTTCCTTCCAGATCCCAAAGATCTCTTTCCTGCATATGGGTAATTTCATGGAACCCAATTCCTTGTGATTCTCAGAGGAACCCATGTTTCTTGAGTTTCTTGAATTTCTTGAATCTGTGTTTTGTCTAATACTGAATCTGCCAAACAGGATCTCCTCAGACTGTTAGTCCTTTTTGAGGAACCTCGCTTTGATACCACTTGAAAGATATGGTACCTAAACACCTAGAGGGGGGGGGGGGGTGAATAGGTGACCTAATCCTTTTTGAACTTTTATGGCAGCAAACAGTTAATATCACAGATTTCTAACTATTTATCACAGCAAACACATAGCATACACAACAACAATCACAGCACAACACAGCATACACAGTGGTTTATAGTGGTTCCCCAAGATATGGGTACATCCACTTTCCCCCTTCGCCTATCTAGCAGTGTACTAGATTCGGCCAAACTCCTCCACTGTCTCAGAACCCAAATTGGTTCCTACACCTCAGGCCCAAAGCCTTACAACTCAGCTTTATCCCAAAGCCTACACTCAGCCAATCAAGGCCTACACTCAGCCAACCAAGGCCTACACTCAGCCAATCAAGGCCTACACTCAGCCAACAAGGCCTACACTCAGAGATCTCAATCTCCTACACTCAGGCTCTCAAGCCCTACCCTCAGCCTTTATAATTATAGGCTTACAATTCACTCAGATCCAAAGGATCCTACAAGATAAAAATGTATTACAAATATTAACTCAACAACTCGGAAATAAAAGAGGGGAGTTGAGAGTTTCTTGATGAGTTCTTGGAAGAACTCAGCTGGATTCAATCTGACTTAGCTTTCTTCAAAGCTTCTTGAGTAGAACTGAATAAGACTGAATCCTCCTGTAGTAGTTCCTTGACCTCTGCCACTTAAGATCCAGAATGAATCTGAATCCTTCTTCTCAGCCTAGTTCCAGAGGCTGATTTCTTGGATGGAGCCCTCTCTCTCCAACTTCTTAGATCTGCACTTGGACTGCAAGATCTTCTTGATTTGATACTCTGTGTATCACTTTAATAACTTGTTCTTCAACAATGTGATCCACTTTGTCAACCACTTGAACAACGTTTCTGTAAACTGTATGTGCCTATTTATAGGCCTTCATCATGGTAACCGGCTGGTCCGGTCCATAACTGACTTCTGATATCTCTGACAGGTGCTGTAGACCGGCTGGAACGGCAGCTGTCAAGTCATCCAGTCATTTCTTGAAAATCTCTAACTGTCTGAAAGTGTCGAGACTTTCTGTCTTTAAGTGTCGACACTTATAGACCAAGTGTCGACACATGCTGTGTAAGTGTCGACACAAGTCTACAAGGTGTCGACACAACTCCTTGTATGTCTCGACACAGATTCTTCTTCAGGTGTCGACACTGAAATTGAGTGTCGACACAAGTACTTGATCTTCTATCTGTACTGAATTCTTCTAAGTGTCGACACATCACCTTTGTGTCGACACAACTTCTTGTGTTGAATCTGTCAAGTGTCGACACTACTTCTTGGTGTCGACACATAGTCTTCTATGTTGATACTTGCTGAGTGTCGACACAGCTCCTTGTGTCGACACACCTTCTTCTTGTTGAGACTTCAGCTGAGTGTCGACACATTCCCTTAGTGTCGACACTTGTACTTAGAATAATTTTGTTGATCTTTCTGATCTTTGCTAAGTGTCGACACAGCTCCTTGTGTCGACACTTTCTTCAAGTGTAGAGTCTTTAGCTAAGTGTCGACACATTGTGCTGGGTGTCGACACATACTTCATGTGTTGACTCTTCTGGTTGTGTGTCGACACATTGTGCTGGGTGTCGACACATACTTCAAGTACCGACTCATCTGTTGAGTGTCGACACATTGTGCTGGGTGTCGACACTAGTACTTAGTCTCTGCAGACTTTTGCTGAGTGTCGACACAGCTCCAAGTGTCGACACTTTCTGGTGTAGACACAGCTTCACTGGGTGTCGACACAGCTCCTTGTGTCGACACTTTCTGTCTGCACTTTTCTTCACTGAGTGTCGACACAGCTCCAAGTGTCGACACTTACTGTCTGGTGTCGACTCTGCATCCCAGGTGTCGACACAATGACTCCAAGTGTCGACACTGCTTGTCTGGGTGTCGACACAAGTCTACTTAAGTGTCGACACTTTCCCTCTGGGTGTCGACACATGGACTTAGAAACTTTTTGCTTCAGTCCAGTGATTACTTAACCTGCACAAGTAAACTCAACATTCATCAAATACATTATGATGTATATCATTGAGTTGGGTGAGGCTTCTTCAAATCAGGTACATTTAACCAATGTACCCAACAGTCAACGCATGTGCTAGCCTTCATGTACCATCATCACCCTTAGCTTCTATGATGATACTCGACCAGGGACCTTTTAAGAATGAAGCTTCAAATAAATCATAGGCTCTCACATTGAAGTCACGTACTTGATGTGCCATGGAAGCGAACATTCTAAGGGTATCTATTATGTTAACATTTAACTATCATATAAAAAAACTCATAATAAAAGAACTTGCCATTAATTGTAAGAGAAAAACTAGGTACACTGTTCATCATATGAACAAATGGCCAATAAAATACATGTTTACATACAATCCACAAGATTCTCACTAGAGTTGATCATTTAGGTATCGTATACCCATCGATCTAGTATTACCGTCATGCTTTCTCTACGCGAGAGGCTTTGTCAGTGGATCCGCAATATTCTCCTCAGTCGGCACTTTGCAAATGTCACATCTCCTCATTCGACAATCTCACGAATAAGATGAAACCGCCGAAGTATGTGCTTGGAGCTCTGATGAGATCTAGGTTCCTTAGATTGTGCAATTGTACAATTGTTATCACAGTAGAGAACTACGGGACCAACAATGCTAGGAACTACATCAAGCTCGCCGATGAATTTCCTAATCCATACAGCCTCCTTCGCCGTATTAGCTGCGGCGATATACTCGGCCACTGTTGTAGAATCAACAACTGTCTCTTGCTTGGAACTCTTCCAGCTCACAGTTCCTCCATTCAGGCAAAACATAAAACCTGACTGAGAATTGGAGTCGTCTCTATCAGTTTCGAAGCTAGCATCCGTGTAACCACTTACAACAAGCTCTTCCTCTCCACCATACACCAAGAACACATCCTTAGTCCTTCTCAAGTACTTCAGGACATTCTTGACTACAATCCAGTGACACTCATCGGGGTCTGACTGATACCTGCTAGTCATGCTCAAAGCAAAGGAGACGTCAGGTCGAGTACATAACATCGCGTACATGATTGATCCAATTGCCGAAGCATATGGAATCAAATTCATGCAGTCCTTATCTTCACAAGACTTTGAACATTGGTCCTTAGAGAGATTCACACCATGAGACATGGGCAAAAATCCTTTCTTGGACTCAAGCATGTTGAACCGCTTCAACACCTTTTCGATGTACGTACTCTGGGTCAAACCCAGCAACTTATTTGATCTATCTCTATAGATCTTAATAGCGAGTATATAAGTCGCTTCACCCAAATCCTTCATTGAAAAGCAGTTCCATAGGTTGTTCTTAACAACTTTCAGGGTAGGAATGTCATTCCCAATCAACAGTATGTCATCTACATACAATATCAGGAAGACAACAATGCTCCCACTGATTCGCTTGTAAACACAAGGCTCATCTTCATTCTTGATGAAACCAAACTCTTTGATTTTCTCATCAAAACGAAGATTCCAACTTCGAGAGGCCTGTTTCAGTCCATAGATGGACTTATTCAGCTTGCATATTTTAGTGGCTTCATCTAGGGATACAAAACCCTCGGGTTGTGTCATATACACTTCCTCAAGGAGGTTTCCATTAAGGAAAGCCGTTTTGACATCCATCTGCCAGATCTCGTAGTCATAATACGCAGCAATAACAAGCAATATTCTTATGGACTTTACCATGGCAACAGGTGTACAACCCCGTGTCCGGCGAGCGGGTCCCGCCAGGGAGGTCGAGCAGACCTAGTCCCGCGACCCGCACCCAAACGACAAAAAGGATATACGGCAGAAGGGCTGGCCCGCTCCCGCCCATTTCAAGCGAGCGAGCCGGCGAGGCGAGCGAGCGGGTCGCGCGGAGAATCACTGACCAAAGCGGATGGGTCCGGCGACCCGCGACTAGCGAGCCGATCGGGGGGTCGCGGTGGCCGCCGGCCAGCCCCCACACGCGACCTGGCCGCCGGTCCGCCCCGGCAGAAGACAGGCAGGTCGCGACGGTCCGGCTCGCGCTCGCCCAGGGGGAATAGGCGGGCAGCTGGAGCCAGGTCATGCTCGCCTCCCGCGGAAGAGGATTGGAGGCGAGCTGACTCCCAAGGGTGCGAATAGGCCCTCAGAACAGCGGAGCCACGCTGTTGGCAGACCAGGTTGGACTGCGCATAGCCCCTCAGAACAGCGGAGTTTGGCTGTTGGCAGACCCAACCAAGGGCTTTTTGGTATTTTCAGGTCAGTTCTTTCGATTATTGGCAGTTCAGATTCCAAAAAACTATAAATAAGACCCAAGGGGTACCTCAGAGGGCACGCTTTCAGTGCCTCCTTACTCTCGTTTTCAAGTGCTCTCTGAGAGTGCCTTAGCTCGGCTTCTGGCTAAGGAGGGGAAGCGCTCAGGGATCTTCCGGGTTTGTGGTGGGACCTCCCTGCCGAGCCCTTGGGTCTGTTTCTTCTTATCTTCTTTGTTGTTTTTGTTGCAGGAGCAAAGTAGGCGCGAGACCACCCCTTCCCCAAGGGTCGAACTCCACAAGAGGCCGGATTCCGGTTTCAACATCTTGGTGCAGGTGAGCGTGGAGAGTGGTCAGTGCAGAAAAGCTTCGGCGAGCTCAATGACAGGAGGACAAGGATCTGACAGGCAGGACTCGCCGCCCCCCCCCCCCCGCCTCTCGCAACGGTGGGGATGTTGGAGGACTTCAGGAACGAGGTGCTGGGCCTCGTCAGGATCGCACTCGGCGCGCGGGCCGAGTACTCGACTCCGGCAGCCCAGATTGCGGCCGCCCCCTCTTTGGGCGAGGATGCCCCTGGTCGTCACGCTGGGAAGGAAGTGGCCGAGGAAGGCCGAGGGGGCGAGCTCTCGGAGCGCGAGCTTTTCCCCGGCTCGGCAAGCCGAGGCAGGTTCGGCGAGCTGGGTCCGCGAGATTTGCTGGCTCGCCCAGTGGGGGGAGGCAGTCCTTTCAGCGAGCTGGTCTCCTCAGCACCAGTACCAGAAGGGTTCAGGGAGCCCGAGATGTCCTACTACACCGGGAAGGGAGACCCGGTCCAGCACGTCCCATGGTTCGAAGACGTGGTCTCCATCCGTCAGGTGTCGGACGGATTCAAGTGCCGTCTCTTCGCCATCAACCTCCGAGAGAAGGCAAGGGAGTGGTTCCACCAGCTCCCGACCAGCTCCATCTACTGTTTTGAGGACCTGCGCCGAGGATTCATGCTGAGGTTCACTACTTCGAAGAAGAGGAAGAAGGAGTCTGAGTCCTTGTTCCACATTAAGCAAGGAGTGAACGAGACATTGGAGAGCTATGTGGATCGGTTTCAGGAGGAGGTTACCCAGGTCCAGGAAATGTCGGGCCATAGTCTGATGATGGCTTTCACCCTGGGCATGTAGCAGGGTTTCTTCCGAATGGAGCTGAAGAGAGTTCCCCCTCTCTCCTACGAGGAGTTGATGGAGAGGGCGGCAAGAGAGGTCGACGGGGAGGCATCGAACCCGGAATTTGCAAGGAAGCTGGCCAGGTGGGCGACGGAGGAGGAAAAGGAGTCGAAGGGGGGAAGAGGATAGGAAGAGAGAAGAGGAGAGCCTAGGCAGAGGGAGCAGAGGCAGCTCCAGTGGCAGCAGCAGCCGAGGTGGGGGCACTAGGAGGCCGACCGCCGGCTCGGCTGGAGACCTGAGTGGTAGGGGCAAGGGCCACCAAGAGGGTACTACGGAAGGGGTCACCATCAGGGGAGGCAAGATCAGTTCCCCCCTCCAGGCTGGAGGCAGGGCCAGAGGCCCCGGCTCCCCGATCAGGAGGAGGCCATGGCCATAGCTTTGGGAGCAAGGAGGGGGATCATGAGGAGGAGGAGAAGGGAGTTCAGGGTGGAGCTGCCCTACTGCAACTTCCATCAGGAAGAGGGGCACGCAACAGCCACGTGCCCGGAATTCTTGGAGATGAGAGGGAATAGGGAGCGGCATCAGCAACAGGAGGAGGCGCAGCAAGAAGTGAGAATCGAGGAGGTCCTGCCTCGGGCAGAGGAGGATCGTTGCGAGGACCGGGTTGATGTCGGGACCCGAGGAGGGATCAGAGTGATCGACGGGGGAGTGGGGATCGAGGCTTCCCGCAAGGCAAGCCTCCACAACATGTACCAGCGGAGCGTCGCCTCTACATCCCAAAACCCGCCGCCGGAGGAGAGGACCACCTTCTCCAGAAGTGATATGCCAGACCACGAGGATCCGTTCTGTGATGCGCTGGTCATCAAGGCCGCCATCGAGAATTTCACTGTCTCACGAATCCTCGTGGACAATGGGAGCTCCGTCAACGTCGTCTTCAAAAAGGCGTTTGACGCGATGAAGGTGGAGGCTAAGAGGGTGTTGGCCTCGGATGGTCCCTTATTCGGGTTCTCGGGAGAGAGGAAGGAAGTAGAGGGAGGAGTTGGCCTCCATGTCACCCTGGGGGGGCAGTCCCGAAACTGCAAGTTCGTCATTGTGGATGCCCCCAGCAGCTATAGTGCAATCTTCGGGAGGCCCCTGATCAGCGCCTTCCGCTGCGTCCCCTCATCTTTCCATCAGTGCTTGAAGTTCAACGCTGAGGGGGTGCAGGTCAGGGTTAGGGGGGACCCAAAGGTGGCGCTGGAGTGTTATATCACTGCGGTGAACACCATCTCGTGGCAGGAGGGAGCCGAGGAGATGGGGCGGAGGATGGAGGAGGTCGAGCAGGAAGCAGGAGGGGAGGAGCTGGGAGTGAAGGACTTCGCAGAGAAGGCGGCAGGAGGAGATCTGCAGGAGGTGGCCGAAGTTAGGGCCGTGGGAGGAGAGATGGAGGTAGAGGTCCCTGTTCCGGAGGAAGGGGACGCCGAAGGATGGGGGGAGCGGTCCAGGATCGAGGCGGTAGAGGAAGTGGTGGAGCTGGAGGTGCTCACCCGGGGAGGAAGGATGGAGAAGGTTCGCGTCAGCGGAGGGCTGACCCCGGAGGACCAAGGCAGGATGCTGGAGTGCATCCAGAAGAACGTGGACATCTTCGCCTGGAACGCCGCGGAGATGCCGGGGGTTGACGCGGATGTGGCCTGCCATCGCCTCAACTTGGACCCGGGAACACGCCCCGTTCAGCAGAAAAAGAGATCCACGGCAGACAAGCTGGCGGAACCCATCAGGGAGGAGGTGGCGAAGCTTCTCAAGGCCGGCTTCGTGTCCAAGATTCAGTACCCCGGCTGGGTCTCCAACGTTGTGATGGTTAAAAAAGGAGACGGCCGCTGGCGATTGTGTATCGATTTTTCCTTACTTAATAAAGCTTGTCCTAAGGACTGTTATCCTTTGCCTCGGATCGACGCGCTGGTTGACTCAGCCGTCGGCTTTTCTGTAATGAGTTTTTTAGATGCCTTTTCAGGTTACCATCAGATCAGGATGCACCCCCCGGACATCAAGGATGTCTCATTCATCACAGGGGACGGCTGCTACTGCTACAAGAAGATGCCATTCGGGCTGAAGAACGCTGGGGCCACCTATCAAAAAATGATGGATAGGGTCTTCAAGGAGCAGAGGGGAAGGAACTTGGACGTGTACGTGGACGACCTCATGATCAAAAGCCGGGATGTGGACTCCCACCTCCGGGACCTGGAGGAGACCTTTGCCACCCTGCGCAGATACAAGATGCGGTTAAATCCCCTTAAGTGTGTCTTTGGGGCCAGCCGGGGAAAGTTCTTAGGGCATCTCCTCACCCCTGCGGGGGTCGAGCCGAATCCGGACAAGGTCAAGGCTATCTTGGAGCTGGCGTCCCCGCGGAACGCAAAGGAGGTCCAACGGTTGACGGGGAATCTAGCAGGGCTGAGTCGCTTCCTTTCTCGGGCAGGGGAGAAGTGCTCCCCCTTCTTCAAAACACTGAGGGGTGGTCAAAGGTTTGAATGGACCAAGGTGAAAGTGCAGCTAGATCTGATATACTCTAGAGGGGGTGAATAGAGTATATGGTGCTTTGAAACTTTTTACAACAATTGTTGTAATAAGAGTGAGCAGGGAAGAAGTTGAAAATCTAATCACAGAGCTAAGTTAATGAAAAGCTAAACACAGCAAAATCAAGGCCAGAAACAAACATAAACACAAGCAAAACCAGAAGACACAAGGAAATATAGTGGTTCCCCTAAACTTGGGTACATCCACTCTTCTACCACCCTAGGTAGGAATCCACTGCAGGATGAGTTGATCAGGTGTCCTGGGCACCAATGAGCTTTTGATAAGGTGCTCAAAAATCAAAGCAGATTTTTTGATCAGGTGTCTTGCCACCAATGAGCTTTTGACAAGGTGCTCAAAAACCAAGCTCAAACTTTTGAAGGGAGTTTGAGAAACCCTTTACAGAGAGGGGGTGAGAGAGTGATGGAAGTCTTCTCTTTCTCAAACAACTGAGAAGACTATGTGGATTGTTGATGTCAAAGCTCCCCCTGAATCCTTGAGATCTTCAGGAAGAAAAGCTTTGCTGAGGGTGATAGGCCTTCAAAGATTGAACTCCAGCAATAGATGATTTCAGCAATAGCTGAAATGTTGAATGTCTGGAGTCTGGAAATATGTTGGCCTTGAACACTTTGAAACTAAAGAGATCTGAAGATTTCTGAAAAGATTGATCTCCTTGGATGAGTATTCTTGAGAATTCTTTGAGACAGTATATGATGTCTGATTGTGTGTCTGTCTCTCTGTAATCTGTATTCTATGAGTGATTCAAAAATTCTTCTCTTTTATTCTCTAATACAGAATAGAATAACATTCTCTTTCAAGTATAGCCGTTGGCCTGCATTAATTGCATCCTTAATTGCACAATCTCTTCTGGAGGAAAGTCCACAGAAATATTCCTCGAAAAATCCCTTGAAACTTGGTCCAGAAATGAATGAAAACGGCTAGGAAATCTCTGAATTAATTGCAGAATAACTGCTTAACTGATTTGAATTTGAATCTAGAAACATCCTTGAAGTTATCTAAAATCGTTGGACTGAGCTCTGCTATCGTCGAGCTGGGCTCAGCGATCTGGAAATATACAGCAGCAAAATATCGTCGATCTGAGCTCAAAGATCGTCGAACTGAGCTCAGAGATAAAGATCCAAAGCAGAGTCAAAATCATCGACCTGAGCTCACCGATCGTCGAATGGAGTTCGATGATATAGTGAAGTTGAGCTCAGCGATCGTCGAATGGAGTTCGACGATCAGTCGAAGTTGAGCTAGACGATCGTCGATCGGAGTTCGACGAATCGTCGTGCTGAGCTCGACGATATGACTTAGTCTGCAAATAGAAAGTTCTGGTCTTCAGGGCAGCTTCCAAACCTAGACTTCTAACCCTTAGACTCAATTCTAATTGACCTATAGAGCTATACAGGAGGTCAAGCATTGATTCCTATAGACATAGTGATCCTGACCCAAATTAGTAATAGGGTGTTCCAACAATCTCCCCCTATTTGGGTTAGGATTACTATTTACAGACTTTGGAAAAATTTAAATAACAACAAACAATCAGCAAAACATAAAAATAGCAAGCTAGACATAGCAGAACCACAAAAATATATATCATCCAGATAATCAGAAATCAGAGAATGTCACCTTACAATATCATTTCTTTTCCTTGCCCTTAACAAGTTTAATCTCTCTGTTAGGATTGAGAGCTTCTTTGTTTGATCTGGTATCATCTGCTGCACCCAAATATGTTTGCTTTTTAGGCCTGGGAACTACAGTTTCAGGATGTAATTCCATATATCTGTCAGAATCAAAGAATTTACTTGATGCATATCTCTCTAGCTCTTTCTGTCTCTGTTCAGACATGGTCAAAATGTTGGAAGAATCTTTTCCTTGCTCTCTAGCCTTTTTAATCTGATCCAGTGCAGCTAATTCTTTTAATCTAGCAGTCCAAGCAGCTGGATTATTTTCAGGATCCTCAAAAGGTACATGTGGTTCATATCTATTGGATGGATTGTCTTGAGAAGGCCTGGCAGACACAGTTTCTTTCAGCTTATAAGGGAAAGGACCAGATGTTGTGTCAGTTGAAATTTGTCCTCCCCTAGAATATGGGTGTTGCCTTGAGTACCCTTTGGAATAGACTTGGAGATCTCTTTGATTTCCTCTATATCCTCCTCTCCTGGATTGAGATCCCCTTGATTGGCTTCCCCTATTATAAGATCTAGCATGAGGCTGATAGGGAGCCTGACTTCTGGCTGGGGGTTGAGCTGCAGAGCTTCCACCTGCACCTGCATCAGGAGGAGGTGGTGGAGGAGGATGAGTGTGCTGGAATTGGGATGAACCCTTCTCATATTTTCTCTTCTTCTTCATTGCTTTCAGCTGGTTCTTGGAGTACTGCATCCAGTGCTCAGTAATAGGGTAGTCATGTAGAATGTAATATGGAATATCATTGTTATCCTTAACTTTGGCAGGAGGTACCCTCTTCATGGCTTTGCTCCTTGCCTTTCTTTTCCTGGCAATGGTAGCAGAAGAGTCATCAGAGTCTGTTCTAAATTCATCACTTTCAGAACTCTGGTCATCATAGAGAGCATCAATTTTCTTCATTAAGTCCTTCTTGAGCTGTACAGAAGCAGATGAGGCAGAGGTTGTAGCAGCAGGTGTTGAAGTAGTAAGAGCAGAAATGACAGCAGCAGATGGAGCAGAAGCAGAAATGACAGCAGCAGATGTTGAAGGTGTTGCACTAGGAGTAGAAGCAGAAACAACACCAGCAACAGATACTGGAGAGGTGACAACAGCAGTAACAACAGATTCACTAACAACAATATCAACAGCAGGAATAACATCAGAAACTGCAGAAGGCTCAAATTCAGGTGCCTCTGACATCAGAATTTCCTTGGAAATTGGTTCATCAGAAATAACAGAGACTTCAGCAGCAGTAAAGGCAATAATATCAGAAGCAACAATAACACATTCTGCAGAAGAAGTAGCAACATCAACATTTACATCAGCAGCATACACTAAATTTACAAAGGAGGTTATAATGCTTGGGTCACAGCAAGAAAATGGCACAAGTGCCTTGGATAGATCCTCTGGAGGCTGGACAGCATTGACCTCTGGCAGACAGCTGAAGTATGCAGAATCAAAAGTTGAAAGCAAAGACCTGAGGTCTATTGCAAGGATTACAACAGGAGGACTTTGTGCTTGAGGCACAACAACAGCAGTAAGAGGAGGAGCTGAAGAAGCAGCAAATACAGCAGCAGCAGCAACAGACAGGCTCATAGAAGCAGTCATAGAAGCAGCAGCAGCAGCAGCAGCATGAAGACTCACTTCATATGGCATCTCGCCCTGCCTAGATGCAGACATGTCTGGATCAAGGCACACTGCTGTAGGTGCTTCCCGAGGGAAGAGGGAAGAGAGCCTGGCAGAGAGGGCTGCCACTGACAGGTGTAGTGGAGCCAAGGAGGTCTCCAACAGCAGAGAGAGCCTGGGGGCAAGCAACTCATACAGCCTGTCAGCAAGGGCTGGGAGGTCTACTTCTCAAGGGTGACTGGAGCAGAGGTAGAAGATATAGGAGCAGCTGAGGGTTCTGGTAGAGGAGAGATGGAGAATGGTGGAATGGATGGCTGAGGTGTTGGTGAGGTGGAAATGGAGGATAGAGGGATGGAGATAGATGGGGTGAATGTTGGTTAGTCAATGATTTGGTGTAGAAGGTCTTGAAATGAAGTGGAGGAAGAGAGTAACTCAGGAGGAGATGATGGGGAATCATCCATAAAGGAATCATCAATTATGGTGAAGGATGGAATGGAGGGTGATGAGGTGACATCTGGTGGAGGGTAGGAGAATAATGGGTGGAAATGTTCTTCTGGTGTTGGTAGATTAGGTACTGGAGATGGTGTGGATGTTGGAGATGGGCTGGATATGATGATGGTGGATGGAGCTGGGATGGTAGAGGGTATGGGAAGGGATGGAATTGGAGGAGGAGGAGGAGAGGCAACAACAGCAGCCAGGTCATCTGCAGGAGCAGAGACCTGTGGAGGAGTGACTCTTAGAGTCCTTGTGCCTGAAGGAGTACTGGAGGAGGGCCTGCTGGGCTTGCTGATTAGTCTGTCCCACTTTCCAAAGAGGGCACAAGACAGTCTCTTGGAGGCATTTATGTGAATTCCAGAGGAGACCAGCAAGGCAGGGCACCTGTGCTGCAGAAACACTCCAATGATTCTCCGAAAGTTAACAAAACTTTTGTTGATTTTCTTCTTGATGAGGTTAAAGAAGATTTATCCCCAGTTCAGATTTTTCTTGTCTACAAGAGCTCCCATGAGGCAGAGCTGATACCTAGAAATTGTGTCATGGGCAGAGTGCTTAGCCAGGAGCACTTTCCCAACAACATCTGCCATAAATCTGTATTTTACAGAAAGGTTCCTTTTAAAGAGCTTGCTAGGGTTTCCCTCTGAATGACCCATTCTGGCAAGCAGTTCAGAATACTCATCTCCAGATAAATCAGCAGTATCTTCTCCATTCCTCAACTCAAAAACTTCTGATAGAATTGCTGGGGTTAGAGGTACCTGAGTTCCAGATATAGACCCTACAATGGTGGAGTTATCTTGATTGTGGGCAGTATAAACCCATTCCTTTATCTCATCAGAAGCCAGCTTGATCCTGGTGGTCATTATTGCTGTCAGTTTCTGGTCTTTGAACAATCCCAGAATATCTTGAAAAACCTGGCAGTTGTGCTGAATGATTCCATGTCGATGTCAAAACCAGCATCAAACTTCATAGCAGCAAGAACAGCAACTGACACAGCCATGGGTACCTGCAAAAATTCAACAAATAAAACGACCAAGTGTAGAACTGTTTGGAGGGAAAGAAAATTCTTGCAGAGAAATCGAAAGCGCAAGGGAGAACGATGGCGAAAAAAAGAGTTTTATATTAGGGTTCGACGCAGAATTGGAAAGATCGTTGAACTCAGTTCGACGATCGAGGCCACTAAAGGAATCTGAAGAGTCTTCAACATCGTCGATCTCCGTTCGATGATATTGGAGAGCGTCGAGCTCCGTTCGATGATCGTTCAGAGAACAAAATCGTCGAGCGCCGTTCGACGATCGTTGACCGGAAGAGATAGTTCATACTATCTGAGAGACGCTGAACTCAGTTCGACGATTTAGGAAATCGTCGATCTCCGTTCGACGATCTTCGGGCAAAACGTCGAGCGCAGTTCAGAGACCAGAAAAATTCTAGACACTAAGAAAAATCAGAATGTTTGCCTAGTGTTGGTCTACATTTTTAAGCTTTCAGGAAAAGGTGTGTTTCTTTAAGACTTCCTCCATCTAACATTCCTAACTGATTTAGGAAGAAGGTGTGTTTCTTTTCATCCAATGGCTTGGTGAAAATATCTCCCCTTTGTAAATCAGTTGGGATATAATGTAGTTCAATTTTATTCTTTTCAACATTATCCCTTAAGAAATGATGCCTAATCTCTATGTGTTTTGTCCTACTATGGAGGACTGGATTTTGAGCTATAGAAATAGCACTGGTGTTGTCACAAAAAATTTTAGACTTCTCTAAGTTGTAGCCATAGTCTAGGATTTGGTTTTGAATCCACAAGATTTGTGAACAACAACTGCCTGCAGCCATATATTCAGCTTCAGCAGTTGAAGTTGACACAGATGTTTGTTTCTTACAAAACCAAGAGACAAGTCTGTCACCAAGGAACTGACAAGTTCCACTAGTGCTTTTCCTGTCAATTCTGCATCCAGCATAATCAGCATCAGAAAATCCAGTTAATTCAAATGCTGAATCTTTTGGATACCAGATACCTAGATTTGGACAACTTTTAACATACCTGAGAATCCTCTTTACTAATGTTTGGTGTGACTCTCTAGGGCTTACTTGGAACCTAACACATATACATATAGCAAACATTATATCTGGTCTACTAGCTGTAAGATACAGTAAAGAGCCAATCATTGCTCTATATGTTGTCTGATCAACAGGTTTCCCATGCTCATCAGCATCCAATACAACATTAGTAGGCATGGGTGTTTTCATACAAGATGCCTCAGACATACCAAATTTCTTAACCAGTTCATTTGCATATTTGGTTTGAGAAATAAAGATGCCTTCAGCATGTTGCTTGACTTGCAATCCTACGAAGAAGGATAGCTCAACCATGCTACTCATCTCAAATTTAGAATGCATCAGGTTGGAAAACCTTCTGCACAATTTGGAGTCAGTAGAACCAAAAATAATATCGTCTACATAAATCTGTACTAGTAGGGTATGAGACTTATGGGTTCTAATGAAAAGAGTTTGGTCTACTCTACCCCTAATAAAACCATTTTCCAAGAGAAAGCATGCTAGGGTCTCATACCATGCTCTAGGAGCTTGCTTGAGACCATATAATGCTTTGTTCAATCTAAAAACATAATCAGGAAAAGTATGAGAGATAAAACCTGGAGGTTGTCTGACATAAACTTCCTCTTTGATGTATCCATTTAGGAATGCACTTTTGACATCCATCTGATATACCTTGAAGCCTTTGTGTGCTGCATAAGCTAAAAATATCCTGATGGCTTCTAATCTTGTAACTGGTGCAAAGGTCTGGTCGTAGTCGATTCCTTCTTCTTGAGAGTAGCCCTGAGCAACTAGCCTTGCCTTGTTTCTTATAATTACTCCTTGATCATCCAGTTTGTTTCTGAATACCCATTTTGTTCCAACAATGGAATGATCCTTAGGCTTTGGCACTAGTTCCCATACTTTGTTTCTCTCAAATTGATGCAACTCCTCTTGCATTTCAATGATCCAGTGTGGATCTTGCTCTACATCTTGAATGGACTGAGGTTCAATTTGAGATAGGAAGCAGGTGTGCAACAGGTTTTGGTTGACCTGATTTCTGGTTTGCACACCAGCTGAGATTTCTCCAATTATTTGGGAAATTGGATGGTCTCTTGATGTTACTAAATCAATAGGGGTTGTTGATTGTTCACCAACCTGTGTTGTTGTTTCCTCTTGTGGTACAACAACTTGCTCTTCAAGTTGTTCTTCAATATGTTGAGCATTTTCTTCATCTTCACTGCTTTCATCCTCTTGAGTAACCTGTAACTTGTTCAAGTCTTCAACTAGAGAATGTTCCTGCAAGGGTTCTATGGTAGAAGAAATCTTCTCCTTGAAAGACATGTTAGATTCATCAAATGAAATGTGAACAGATTCCTCAATTTTTAAAGATGATTTATTATAGACCCTATAAGCCTTGCTGATCATGGAGTATCCCAGAAACACTCCTTCATCAGCTTTGGCTTGAAATTTTGCTAAATATTTCTTGTCATTATTATGAATGTAGCAAATACAACCAAAGACTCTAAAATAATCAACTTTAGGTTTCTTCCCTTTGAGTAATTCATAGGGAGTCTTTCCCTTTAGTTTATGTATCAGACTTCTATTCAGCACATAGTTGGAGGTGTTCACTGCCTCTGCCCAAAAGGATAGAGGTAGATGAGCATCTGACAACAATGTAGTGGCAGATTCAATAAGGGTTCTATTTTTCCTTTCAGCTACCCCATTTTGTTGAGGAGTTCTAGGAGCTGAGAAAGTATGCCTGATCCCTTCACTCTGACAGAACTCTTGCATAAGAAGAGAATCAAACTCTGTCCCATGATCACTTCTGATCAGGGCAATGTGAGTATTGAACTCAATCTGTATACATTTGAGAAACTCTGTCAGACACTTAAAGTTATCAGACTTCTTCCTTAGAAAGAACACCCAAGTGAATCTAGAGAAGTCATCTACAACTACTAAAGTGTAAGATTTCCCTCCTAGGCTTTGTACTGTGATGGGTCCAAAAAGATCCATGTGTAACAGATATAATATCCTAGGTGAATCACTCTTATTAAGTGACTTAAAGCTGTTTTTAGTTTGCTTGCCTAATTGACAAGCCCTGCAGAGTCCTTCCTTCTTGTAGGGGCCAGAAGGTAGTCCTCTAACAAGGTTGTCTTTAGATAGCCTAGCAATAGTTCTAAGGTTTAGGTGTCCTAATCTCTTATGCCATAAAATATTTGGTCTACAGACAGAATTGAACAAGCAGATATCTACATCAGTTGAAAGAAAATCTACTAGATAGATGTTACCTTATCTTTTACCTATCAACACAGTTGTGTTGTCCTCTGACTTGATTTTGCATAAGGCTTTGCTGAAGGTCACCTGGTAGCCTTCATCACACAGCTGACTGATGCTAATTAAATTGTGCTTCAGTCCTTCCACATAAGCTACCTTCTTGAAAGTTACTGATCCAATCTGGACTGCACCATATCCTTTAGTCTGTCCAAAGTTTGAATCACCAAAGATAACTTTGGGTCCAAGCTTGGCTCTGAAGGATGTGAGGTTGTCCTTGTTCCCTGTCATGTGCTTAGAGCACCCACTATCCAAGTACCATTGTTTGTTAGATGTTGGATAGGTCTTCACCTGCACATAAGACAATTCATTTGTTTTTGACCCAGTTTACCTTGGGCCTACGTTGATAACCTTTAAATTCTGAAATGAAAGACATCCCAGGTTGACTCTTATATCCTTCAGGATGATATCTCCTTGGAGGTATAATCCATTCAGTATAAGGGTTAAAGATTTGGGATGAAGGACCCTTACGATTCAATTTTGATTTGCCCTTGAAAATTTTTCCAGAGCTCTGACCTATGTTCGACGATCTTGGAGCTGCGTTCGACGATCTTGGGTCAGATAGTCGAGCTCCGTTCGACGGTCGACTATGGCTGAGGTCAGGTATTTGAGATCGTCGACCTGCGTTCGACGACTTTGGCTGAGATCATCGATCTGCGTTCGACGATTGTGTCTGAGATCGTCGAGCTGCGTTCGGCGATCGTCGAACTTCATTCGGCGATCGTCGATCTCCGTTCGATGATTTCTGCTGGGACTTAGTTTTCTGAGGCAGATCAGAATTTTTCCTAGCAACCTCTACAACTCCCTTTCCTTTGTCAGAAATGAATTTGATTGGAGTTGTTAGAACTATAGGTTGGCTGGATGAAGCACCCAAGCCCAGTGTACTGTTGAATCTGGAGTTCACTGTGCTTGTGATGTCCATCAGCTTGATGCTTCTCCCATTAAGGGATTCTTCAAGCTTTTTGGCCTCAGAGAGCTCACTTTTCAGTGAAGCTATCTGTTCCCTACAGCACTCCAACTCCTGAGAGAGTTTGAGGTTTTCTGACTTTAAAGTATTGTGTTCAGATAATTGATTTCTGAGAGAGATAATTTCTTTCTCAGACTTTAGCAGGTCTAAATACAGTGCTTTAAATTCAGATTTAAAATCCGCTGAACTAAAATCAAAAGAACCAATTACCTGATCTTCTTCAGGTTGAGTCTCTGAGTCTGACTCTAACTCCTCTTCTTCTGAATTATGCTGTGAGGCATTGATTGCCATCATGCAGAACTCCTTTTCTTCTGCATCATCTTCATCATCACTAGAACTGGATGAGGCTTCTGACTCTTCTTCAGTCTCACTCCAGGATTCAGCAACAAACCCCTTTCTTGTATGTTTATTTTTACTTGATGAGGGTTTGTCATTGCCATTCCTTTTGGAGTCTTTCTCCTTTCTTCTTTCTTTCCTGTCCCTTCTGTCCTTGTTCTTGTTCTCTGGACAGTCAGGGACTATGTGCCCTGGTTTCCTGCAAACAAAGCAAATAATGTCTTTATTATTACTAATGGACTTGTCATACCTTGGCTTATCCTGCTCCTTGTATGATCTCCTTCTGAAATCCTTTCTGGCCATTTTGTAAAATCTTTTGGCCAGCAGACTGAGTAGTTCATCATTGCCTGTGGCTTTATCTTCAGGCAGATCTTCAGTTGCCTTGAAGGCTATGGTCTTCTCTTTTCTTGTGGCTGGTGAGGCAGCCTTCTGTTCTTCCTCTCTATTTTTGATGAGTAGCTCATAAGATTTGAGCTTACCCAACAGAGCTTCAGTAGTGATCTCATTCAGACTTCTGGCATCCTTAATTGGCCAGATTCTTGAATCCCAAGTACTGGGGAAGCACATTAGGATCTTGTCATTGAGTTCAGTTAGAGAGATCTCTTTATCCAATGTCCTGAGTTCACTGACAATTAGGCTTAGCCTGTTGTACATGTCTCCCACTGACTCAGTTTCTCCCTTTTTGAAATTCTCATATTGAGAGATGAGATGAGATCTCCTATCCTTTCTCTCATCAGCTGAGCCTGAGACTATTTCTGAGAGTTTGTCCCAAATTTCCTTTACTGAATTGCATTCAGCCACCTTTTCAAATATGTCATCTGACATTGTCTGGGCTAGGATGTTCATAGCCTTGGCATCAGCTACCTTCCATCTCTTGATATCAGCATCTGTTCCTGATGGAGGTGGAACAACATTTGTACTTGTGTTCTCTGGGGGTCTTGGACACAATGTCAAAACAGAATTAAAAATATCTTCGTCAATAGAATTCATGTACAGTCTAATCCTTGCTTTCCAAAGTGCAAACTTGGATAGATTGCACACTGGAGGTCTGGTGCTAGCATAATCTTTGTTTTGGGACATGATTTGTGAAGGCAAATCTAATAATAAACTACAGAAGCAAAATAGATCTAACTTGGGATCTTTGGGTTCAGGTGTTAGCCTGTACAACCAATCAGGTATGGTATGTTTTAACCAACCTCCCTCTGATACCAATTGAAAGTGAAGCTAGATCTGATATACTATAGAGGGGGGTGAATAGAGTATATGGTGCTTTGAAACTTTTTACAACAATTGTTGTAATAAGAGTGAGCAGGGAAGCAGTTGAAAATCTAATCACAGAGCTAAGTTAATGAAAAGCTAAACACAGCAAAATCAAGGCCAGAAACAAACATAAACACAAGAAAAACCAGAAGACACAAGGAAATATAGTGGTTCCCCTAAACTTGGGTAATCCACTCTTTACCACCCTAGGTAGAAATCCACTGCAGGATGAGTTGATCAGGTGTCCTGGGCAAAAGCTTTTGATAAGGTGCCAAAAACCAAAGCTTTTTTGATCAGGTGTCTTGCCAAATGAGCTTTTGACAAGGTGCTCAAAAACCAAGTCAAACTTTTGAGAAACCCTTTACAGAGAGGGGGTGAGAGAGTGATGGAAGTCTTCTCTTTCTCAAACAACTGAGAAGACTATATGAATTGTTGATGTCAAAGCTCCCCCTGAATCCTTGAGATCTTCAGGAAGAAAAGCTTTGCTGAGGGTGATAGGCCTTCAAAGATTGAACTCCAGCAATAGTTGATTTCAACAATAGATGAAATGTTGAATGTCTGGAGTCTGGAAATATGTTGGCCTTGAACACTTTGAAACTAAAGAGATCTGAAGATTTCTGAAAAGATTGATCTCCTTGGATGAGTGTTCTTGAGAATTCTTTGAGACAGTATATGATGTCTGATTGTGTGTCTGTCTCTCTGTAATCTGTATTCTATGAGTGATTCAAAAATTGTTCTCTTTTATTCTCTAATACATAATAGAATAACATTCTCTTTCAAGTATAGCCGTTGGCCTGCATTAATTGCATCCTTAATTGCACAATCTCTTCTAGAGGAAAGTCCACAGAAATATTCCTTGAAAAATCCCTTGAAACTTGGTCCAGAAATGAATGAAAATGGCTAGGAAATCTCTGAATTAATTGCAGAATAACTTCTTAACTGATTTGAATTTGAATCTAGAAACATCCTTGAAGTTATCTGAAATCGTCGAACTGAGCTCTGCTATCGTCGAGCTGAGCTCAGCGATCTGGAAATATACAGCAGCAAAATATCATCGATCTGAGCTCAAAGATCGTCGAACTGAGCTCAGAGATAAAGATCCAAAGCAGAGTCAAAATCGTCGACCTGAGCTCACCGATCGTCGAATGGAGTTCGACGATATAGTGAAGTTGAGCTCAGCGATCGTCGAATGGAGTTCGACGATCTGTCGAAGTTGAGCTAGACGATCGTCGATCGGAGTTCGACGAATCGTCGTGCTGAGCTCGACGATATGACTTAGTCTCCAAATAGAAAGTTCTGGTCTTCAGGGCAGCTTCCAAACCTAGACTTCTAACCCTTAGACTCAATTCTAATTGACCTATAGAGCTATACAGGAGGTCAAGCATTGATTCCTAGAGACATAGTGATCCTGACCCAAATTAGTAATAGGGTGTTCAAACACAAGTGTTGGGTATTGTATCCACAATGTACCTGATTTGAAGAAGCCCCTGGACAAGCTAAGGTCAATAGACTATGTATTTGATAAAATCCTTCTAGTTGTGCTTGCAGTTTTTCCACACTAAGTGCACACCAATGTCAGGGTGCAGTAGGTCAATATACACGGGTCTGCACGACGTAATCCCTCGTTGAGCAGATCAGTGTGTTGGCCTACGTGTACTCTCTCTATTGGAGTGCACTTATTTTCAAGCACAGGGCTGTAAATATGCAGGAGCAGACAAGGAGCAAAGATGGGTCAAGGAGCATCTCATAGGTGGAAAGACGAAAATTCGTCTAAGTTAAAATCGACGAGAATCACCAAGTGATTCTCGCCGATTCGGCGAGAATCACTTGGGATTCTCGCCGATTCGTCGAGAATCAGAAGTTGATTCTCACCGAACTCGATCCAGCAACTTCTAAGCAAGCACCTCTGCGTCTAAGTAAGAATCGACGAGAATCACTTAGTGATTCTCGCCGATTCGGCGAGAATCACTCGAATCGACGAGAATCACTGGTTGATTCTCGCCGTCTCGACCTGGCCTAAAGCAGTGCGTGCAACCATGGCAAATTCGACGAGAATCATCTTTGATTCTCGCCGAATCGTCGAGAATCACCTTTGATTCTCGGCGACTCGGCGAGAATCACTTTCGATTCTCACCGATTTTGACTTGGCGTTTTTCTGGAACTTCCTGAACCGGATTCTGCCGCTGTTAATTTTCTGGACCGGGATTTGGGGATTTCTTTTGTGGGTCCCACAAACGGTCATATTGGAGTCAACTACAGTATTTATACAGGGGTATTTTGAACGGAATACCTAGACAGAAAGAAGCCGAGCGAGTGCAACCCTAAAATCGCGAAATCTCTCCGCCGCCTCCGTCGCCGCTCGCGCAAGTCCGTCGCCGCTGCTGATCGCATTTCTTCCCGATCTCCGGCGACAGAAGCTTAGCAAAGCTTGAGTCTCACGTGTCTATCCAGAGATCCCTTGTCTCTCGATTTGTTGACCGGGAAAAACTCCCCCGTCCGAATCGATCGAGACGACCGATCCTAGAGTGACCGTTGGTAGACCTAGTTTGCTTTGCAACGAAGATTGGATCTCAGAAGTACTGCTGCCGCGCATCGTCGTTGCCGTCGATCCCGAACCAAGCTGCCGCTCGGATTGCCGCCGCCGGTTTCGGGAAGATCCTTTCCAAGAGAGACCAAGGTTGTAAACTTTTCGTTGACTTCACGAACACGTTGTCGAACGAAGAGGAACACCGTAGTCTCCAAACGAAGTTTGTATCTCGTGTACTTTCTATATTTAATTTTGTTGTAAAGGAACTTTTGTTCCGTGTTGTAAGGGTTGGGTGCAACCCGTTTTGTGGGAGTGTTGACTCTCACGTGTGGAAGGGTTCCTTCCGTTAGTGCAGGGATTGGATTTCAATCCCATTGGAGAAGTGACCGAGTCATCCCTTGTTGGGGAGATAGGTCGAAGGGGGAAAGTGGATGTACCCAAGTCGGGGAACCACTATAAATTTCCTGTGTATTCTGTGTGCTGTGCTCTTTATTTTTATTGTGCAGGTACGTTCGTAAATTCCGCAAAAGCGCTACTCGTCACCTATTCCCCCCCCCCCCATAGGTGCACATAGCTGACACTAGGTGGACTTTCAAGTGGTATCAGAGCCAGGTTGCTCATCAAAAAGGTCAACACCTTGAGTTGAATCCTGCCCCTAGTGTCAAGAAGAAGACAAATATCTACTATGGACGGGCTCAAGTTCTCCGGCAAGATCCCAGTTTGCACCAGGCTAAACTTTCCGATCTGGAAGGAAAGAATCAGGTTTTACATGGAAGCAGTCGATCCTCGACTCTTCATGATCGTGGAGGAGGGACCTTATGTCCCCACCAAGGCCTCCACCATCGATCCCACCAAGAAGGTGCCGAAGACACTTTCTGAAATGGACAAAGACGAGATGGTGCTCGTGGGACTGGACAAGAAGGCACGAAACATTCTGGTGAGCGCAGTTGATGATTCCATGATGCAAAATTTCAGCAACTGCAGGACTGCTCAGGAGATCTGGCAGTGCCTGATCATCCTAATGGAGGGCACGGATGAAGTGAGGGATGATCGGAGATCCCTCCTGAACCAAAAATATGAGGCCTTCAGACAAGGGCCTAAGGAAGAGATCGGAGTCACATACGAGAACTTCCTAAAGATTGTCAACGCCCTCAAGGGCTACGGAAGAGTGTTCACCAATGGTGAACTCAATGACAAATTCCTTAGGTCCCTTACTAAGGAATGGGACACAAAGATCTGCGCCATCAGAGAATTTGGCAGACTAGCAGAAACTGATCCACAAATCCTGTTTGGGAAGCTGATGTCCTATGAACTTCAGCTGAACACCAGGAAGACAGAGGAAGAAGCAGAGAAGGCTGCTGCAAAAGAAAAGACTGTGGCCCTAAAAGCCAGTTACTCCAGAAAGGGCAAGGGTGCGATGTCATACCGTGCGAGGAATAAGGAAGAGGAGGAGGACTCTGAACCATGCTCCTCTAGCTCAGAGCTGTCGGAGGAGGATTTCTCCCTCATCACCCGAGAGTTCAAGAAGTTCCTCAAGATGAGGAATCAAAGAAAGAAAGACAGCTCCTCCTCCAGGCATCAGAAGAAAAATTATTCTTCTGACAGGTATGCATCTAAACCTAACAAACATCGTTCTTCTGATATTATTTGCTTTGGATGCAATAAGCCAGGACACGTCGTGGCCGACTGCCATCAAAGCAAAAGAGAAAAAGGGAAAGGAGAGGAGCTCAAATCCTCCAGAGATAAGAAGAAGGAGCGGAGCTACATCGCAAGAAGGCCAAAGACACTAAGTGAGTCTGATTCCTCAGACTCCAGTGATGATGAGGAAGCCTACTTCGGGCTGGTGGGTCGCTCCGACTCAGAAGGAGAATGTCCCCCATTTACTGGGAAGGTAAAAGCTCACACCCCTCTCTCCGACTCCGACTCTGATCCTGAGTCTCAGGATGATGAACCTGAGGATGGCCCTTCAGCCCGTGAAGCTGAGCTCCTCGAGAAGTATGAGCTTCTGCTCAACACTTTCGATGAGTGCCGAAAGAGACTGAAGGCTGAGAAGAAGGAAGTAAAATTCCTTAAGGGTGAGTGTGTATCCTTAAGGGAAGAGGTCACTAGCTTGATTTCTCTCCGACAGGAACACCTTGACCTGACTTCCAAGCATTCAGAGTCTTTGAAGCTCCTTGATCTAAAGCAGTAGGAAGTCGACAAGTTCGAAGAACTACTTACGGCAGAAAGGAAGATCGTCAAGAGCTTCTCCATGCCAAAAACAGTTCTTCCAATCGTTGATACCTTCTCTGCTCAGGCCAAAGGAGCTGGCTTGGGGCATATAGGGGTATCTGATTCTTCATCTAGGAGAAACAAGAACCAGAGGAAGAATAAGGCCGCCAAGAAGGCCTCTGCTGATGAAAAGGGTAAGGCTCCTCTTAGTCCTGTTGCGTTCAGAAAGCCTGGCTTTCCTTGCAACCAACACGACTTTGAGTCAACATTTGGGCATCATTTCCGGCCCTCGGTTGCAAAGCCAAAGAGCCGGTATGACGGTTGGAACTTTCCCCGGAACTTCGGTGAGAGTGCCTTCAAGGCACCTTATGAGGAAATCCACGTAGGAAATTATGATCCGTTCTCTAGCGGCCATAATGGAAAGCAGGCACCAAAAGCCAAGCCTGTTATACAGAAGGTGACAAAGTCATGCGACTGTTGTCACCATGAGGCCTCCACCTCCAGATCCAAGGCCCCAGCAGTACCCACCGTTCCCAGGGTAAGGCAGGAGCCTAGGAAGAGGTACAACAGATTTGACTGTTGGTGCTGTGGCAAAGTCGGTCACTTTGCCGTGGATTGTTGGTTTAATCCAAGGAACTACGAGACTCCCCATGTTAGCAATGCGAGACCGACCACTCGTAGGGTTAACCAACCGAGGGGGAGTGTGCTAACCAGGAATCTAGGACCCAAGTTCGATTGGGTTTCTAAGGCAAATTAATTTTGTTTTGCAGGAATGTCCAAAGGCCACCAAAACGCCGATCTGGTATTTGGACAGTGGATGCTCCCGGCATATGACCGGGACAAGAAGCCTGCTGCGTGATTACACTCCAGTCGAGAATGGACCAAAAGTCATCTTTGGAGGGTCAGATCGAGGAGTCACTAGAGGTTATGGTATGATTTCCAACGGTATAATCTCTATCACCGACGTGGCTTATGTTGAAGGGTTAAACCATAACCTGATCAGTGTAAGTCAGTTATGTGATAAAGGTTATGACGTTAAGTTCTGCAAGGATAAATGTCTGATAATTTCACGTACCTCTTCTGAAACGGTATTATCAGGCATTAGGAGAAGAAATATCTTTTGTTTAGATTTTCTCAGTTTAGATTCATCTACCCCCGTATGCCTTGTGGCAACAGGCAGTGCATCTCTTTGTGAACAATGGCACAAGAGATTGACACATATTAATTTCAAGACAATTAGTATGCTGTTTTCTAAGGACTTGGTAAGGGATGCTCCCAGTATCAAGTGCATCAAAGATAGCCCATGTCCTGCATGCCAGATGGGCAAATAGACTCGGGCTACCTTTAAGAGCATCGCTGACAAAGACTCTTCCCGATGTCTTTACCTTTTACATATGGACTTGTTTGGTCCAATGCAAGTTCATAGCTTGGGAGGCAAGTCCTATACGCTAGTGATAGTTGATGATCATTCTCGGTTTATATGGGTGTTCTTTTTGAAACGAAAGTCAGATACGTTTGACATCTTCACTGATTTTGTCAAGCAGGTTCAGAACGAATTTAACTGCTTCGTGGTCAAAATCAGAAGTGACCATGGAACAGAATTTGAATCTGGTGCAATGACAGAATTTTGTGAAGAACAAGGTATCTTTCATAAGTTTTCCTCCCCGCGCACTCCTCAGCAAAATGGAGTTGCGGAGAGGCGAAATAGAACTCTCATTGAAGCCTGCACGACAATGTTGAAAGACGCTTCTCTCCCGGAACACTTCTGGGCAGAGGGTGTCAATACGGCGTGTCATGTACAAAACCGAGCATTGATCAACAAGCATCATCGTAAGACGCCCTACGAGCTACTGAAAGGCAGGAAACCAACCATGTCCTACTTGAGGAGTTTTGGTTGCAGATGCTATGTACTGAATAATGGGAAGTACCCGCGTACTAAATTCGGTGAAAAATGCTTCGAAGGCATATTCATGGGCTATAGTTCCTATAGTCGGGCATATATGGTCTTCAATAAGAAAACCCTAGTGGTAGAAGAATCAATAAATGTTGTATTTGATGAAGGAAGATTGCTTAACAGCAATTCTTCCAGTAGTATTCTTGAAGATGCAGGTGCTAGACTTGAACAGCTGAGTCTGGATGAGACCGCTAAAGATGACGCTCCCAAGTACGTCAAAGTTTCCACCTCCACGTCGTCTGAAAATGTTGAAGATCAAGATGAGACAAATCTCTTAGAAGAAAGAGAAGCCCAAGAAGTAGTTGAAGCTCCAGACGCCAGACTTCTAGAGCTCCGGCACATGAGAGATCATCCTAGAGATCAGATCATCGGGGATCCTCGTGTTGGTGTCAGAACTCGAAGAGGTACAGTTAACGAAGTATTGCATCTTAGCTTCCTGTCACAGGTTGAGCCAAAGAAGTTCGACGAGGCGAACAAGGATGCGGCATGGATTCTGGCCATGCAAGAGGAACTACATCAATTCGAACGTTGCAAGGTTTGGATGCTGGTTCCCAGACCATACAAGCAGAATGTGATTGGCACGAAGTGGATCTTCAGAAACAAGCTGGATGAACATGGTGTCATCGTAAAGAACAAGGCCAGGCTGGTGGCTCAAGGCTACAGACAGGAGGAAGGGATTGACTTCGACCAGACCTTCGCACCAGTAGCAAGGCTCGAGGCAATCAGGTTGTTCCTGGCGTATGCTTCACACAAAGGATTCACAGTCTATCAAATGGATGTGAAATCGGCATTCCTGAATGGAGACCTGAAAGAGGAAGTATACGTCGCTCAACCCCCAGGTTTTGTCGATCCTACTTATCCCAATCACGTTTATTTTCTTAATAAGGCCTTATATGGGTTGAAACAAGCTCCACGAGCTTGGTATGAGACTTTATCTAGTTTTCTTCTTGAGAACAAGTTCTCCAGAGGTAAAATAGATAAAACATTGTTTCTCAGGGAAGTCAAAGGCAAGATTTTGCTGGTGCAAATCTATGTCGATGACATAATATTCGGCTCAACGGACAACAATCTTTGCAAAAAGTTTTCTAAACTGATGCAAGGAAAGTTTGAAATGAGCAGTATGGGAGAGCTCAAGTATTTCTTAGGACTTCAAGTGAAACAGTCTGAGGATGGAATCTTCATCTCTCAGACGAAGTTCACAAATGAACTCCTTAAGAAATTCGGTATGGAGAGTGCAACCTCTATGAGGACTCCAATGGGATCCACCATGTCTCTGGATAAGGATGAGAAAGGTAAACCTTTCGATGAAACCAAATACAGAAGCATCATTGGATCCCTGCTCTACCTTACTGCCAGTCGACCGGATATTATGTTCTCCACATGTGTCTGTACCCGATATCAGGTGAACACTAAGGAATCTCACTATGTTGCTGCAAAGCGAATTCTGAGATACCTTCAAGGTACTCCTAATCTTGGCTTGTGGTACCCGAGAAACAATGATTTCGAGCTAATAGGCTTTTCAGATGCTGATTTTGCAGGGAGCAGGGATGACAGGAAAAGCACCTCCGGGACGTGTCAATTCCTCGGCAGGAGGCTTATCTCATGGAACAGCAAGAAACAGAATTGTGTTGCAACCTCCACAGCAGAGTCACAGTACATCTCGGCAGGAAGCTGTTGCGCACAACTTCTATGGATCAGAAACCAGTTAGCCGACTACGACCTTCAGTTCAAGGAAGTACCCATGTACTGCGACTCCTCCAGTGCAATTGCCATTGCCAACAATCCGGTGTCGCACAGCAGAACGAAGCATATTGAAGTACGCTACCACTTCATTCGGGAGCACGTGGAGAATAAAGATATCTCTCTCTGTTATGTCCCCACGGACAAGCAGATTGCTGATATATTCACAAAGCCCCTAGACGAGGCCAAGTTCAATCTTTTCAAGACTGAATTGGGGATGCTCAATTATGAGGAATGAAGACTACAGAGGCTCCAGGCCCGTGCAAGAACTGAGGGGGAGCAAAGGGTAAAACGCTACAGACCCCGATTTGTAGAAGCCGAAAAGGGGGAGATTACCCTCTCGGCTAAGGCTAAGGTGGCTCCAAGCTTGCTCCCAAGAAATTGGTATTGGTAATGGATAACTCACTCAACTCTCTTTTCAGTTTATGGTTTTCATTCTCATTTGCTCTATTCACCTTAGCTTGTAGGGTTTAGGCTTCTTCAAATAGGGGGAGATTGTTGGGTATTTTATCCACAATGTACCTGATTTGAAGAAGCCCCTGGACAAGCTAAGGTCAATAGACTATGTATTTGATAAAATCCTTCTAGTTGTGCTTGCAGTTTTTCCACGCTAAGTGCACACCAATGTCAGGGTGCAGTAGGTCAATATACACGGGTCTGCACGACGTAATCCCTCGTTGAGCAGATCAGTGTGTTGGCCTACGTGTACTCTCTTTATTGGAGTGCACTTATTTTCAAGCACAGGGCTGTAAATATGCAGGAGCAGACAAGGAGCAAAGATGGGTCAAGGAGCATCTCATAGGTGGAAAGACGAAAATTCGTCTAAGTTAGAATCGACGAGAATCACCAAGTGATTCTCGCCGATTCGGCGAGAATCACTTGGGATTCTCGCCGATTCGTCGAGAATCAGAAGTTGATTCTCGCCGAACTCGATCCAGCAACTTCTAAGCAAGCACCTCTGCGTCTAAGTAAGAATCGACGAGAATCACTTAGTGATTCTCGTCGAATCGACGAGAAGAATCACTGGTTGATTCTCACCGTCTCGACCTGGCCTAAAGCAGTGCGTGCAACCAAGGCAAATTCGACGAGAATCATCTTTGATTCTCGCCGAATCGTCGAGAATCACCTTTGATTCTCGGCGACTCGGCGAGAATCACTTTCGATTCTCACCGATTTTGACTTGGCGTTTTTCTGGAACTTCCTGAACCGGATTCTGCCGCTGTTAAATTTCTGGACCGGGATTTGGGGATTTCTTTTGTGGGTCCCACAAACGGTCATATTGGAGTCAACTACAATATTTATACAGGGGTATTTTGAACGGAATACCTAGACAGAAAGAAGCCGAGCGAGTGCAACCCTAAAATCGCGAAATCTCTCCGCCGCCTCCGCCGCCGCTCGCGCAAGTCCGTCGCCACTGCTGATCGCATTTCTTCCCGATCTCCGGCGACAGAAGCTTAGCAAAGCTTGAGTCTCACGTGTCTATCCAGAGATCCCTTGTCTCTCGATTTGTTGACCGGGAAAAACTCCCCCGTCCGAATCGATCGAGACGACCGATCCTAGAGTGACCGTTGGTAGACCTAGTTTGCTTTGCAACGAAGATTGGATCTCAGAAGTACTGCTGCCGCGCATCGTCGTTGCCGTCGATCCCGAACCAAGCCGCCGCTCGGATTGCCGCCGCCGGTTTCGGGAAGATCCTTTCCAAGAGAGACCAAGGTTGTAAACTTTTCGTTGACTTCACGAACACGTCGTCGAACGAAGAGGAATACCGTAGTCTCCAAACGAAGTTTGTATCTCGTGTACTTTCTATATTTAATTTTGTTGTAAAGGAACTTTTGTTCCGTGTTGTAAGGGTTGGGTGCAACCCGTTTTGTGGGAGTGTTGACTCTCACGTGTGGAAGGGTTCCTTCCGTTAGTGCAGGGATTGGATTTCAATCCCGTTGGAGAAGTGACCGAGTCGTCCCTTGTTGGGGAGATAGGTCGAAGGGGGAAAGTGGATGTACCCAAATCGGGGAACCACTATAAATTTCCTGTGTATTCTGTGTGCTGTGCTCTTTATTTTTATTGTGCAGGTACGTTCGTAAATTCCGCAAAAGCGCTACTCGTCACCTATTCCCCCCCCCATAGGTGCACATAGCTGACACTAGGTGGACTTTCAACAAGGAATGCGAGGAGGCGTTCCAGGCCCTCAAGGCGCAGTTGACACAGGCTCCGCTGCTCCAAGGACCGAAGGAGGGGGAGGATTTGTTCTTATATCTCGGAGTCGGGACAGAGGCCTTGAGCTCCGTCTTGGTGCGTGAAGAAGGGAAGAGGCAGCTCCCTATTTATTACGTCAGCCGGCTCCTGAGGAAGGCCGAGCTCCGGTATCCGATCTTGGAGAAGCTTGTATTCGCACTAATCATCTCGGCTTGGAGGTTGCGACCTTACTTCCAGGCACACTCAATCCGAGTGGTGACCGACCATCCTCTCCGTAACATCTTCGAGGGGGTGGAGCATTCAGGCCGGCTGGCCAAGTGGTCGGTGGAGCTGAGTGAGTTCGATGTCTCCTTCGTTCCGCGGCTCTCGATCAAAGCTCAGGCGATGGCCGACTTCCTGGCCGACTACGTGGGGAGAAGTAGCAGAGGAGGAGCTCACCCGCCCGACTTCTTGGAAGGTGAGGGTGGATGGAGCCTCAGGAAGGCATTCTCTTGGAGTGGGGGTGGTTCTGGAAAGCCCTCAAGGGACTCAGATTGAGCAGACGGTGGTGGTGCATTTTCCCATTACCAACAACCAGGCCGAGTACGAAGCAGTGATAGCGAGGCTGCGCCTAGACAGGGAGCTGGGGGTGCGGGATGTGGAGGTCCTAACCAACTCCATGGTGGTGACTTCCCAGATCAACGGGGAGTTCGAAGCAAGGGAGCCCACCCTGAAGTTATACTTGGCCAAAGTGAAGGGGTCATAGGGACCTTCCAGACCTTCTCCATCCGACACGTGCCAAGGGGAGAGAATGAACAAGCCGACCAGCTAGCAAAGCATGGCCCCCGGGTGGGGGGAACCATCACCGACCTGTTCCGCCCCTCCATCGAAGAAGGGGAGCTCATGGAGATCGACCAGCAGGCTTTGTGGATGGATCCAGTAATAGTTTTCCTCTCCACAGGAGAATATCCGGAGGGGGTAGACAGGAAGAAGCTGAGGCACAAGTCCGCTTACTACCTCCTTAAGGACGGGCAGCTATACAGGAAGACCCTCTCCGGGATGCTGGCTCGCTGCGTAGCCGAGGGTGAGGCATAGAGGATCTTGGAGGAAGTCCACTCTGGGGAGTGCGGGAGTCATTCCGGGAGTCGGACCCTGGAGGGAAGGATAGTCAGGCAAGGGTATTTCTGGCCCACCCTGGGCCGGGATGCCGCGGAGTTCGCAAGGAGATGTCATAAGTGCCAGCTGTTTGCCCCCCTCCAGCTACAGCCGGCCCAATAGCTCAAGAGTATCACGGCCCCATGGCCCTTTATAATCTGGGGAATGGATTTGGTTGGACCGTTCCCCCAGGCCAGCGGTCAGAGAAGGTTCCTCCTAGTGATGATCGACTACTTCTCGAAGTGGATGGAGGTGAAGGCGTTGGCCAAGGTGACCTCCCAAGTGATCAGGAACTTTGTTTGGGGGGAGATCATCTGTCGCCATGGGCTGCCCCAGGCCATCGTCACAGACAACGGACCCCAGTTCGCCAGTGCCGAGTTCACCAGCTTCTGCGAACAGCTTGGAATCGACCTCAGGTTTGCCTCGGTCCACCACCCCAGGAGTAACGGGCAGGTGGAGGCCGCGAACAAGATCATCGTCAATCTCCTCAAGAAGAAGGTGGAAAATTTGAGGGGGAGCTGGGTAGACCAGCTCCCCGCAGTCCTTTGGGCCCTAAGAACCACCCCTAACACGGCTACGGGGGAGACCCCCTTCAAGCTCTCCCATGGGTGCGAGGCGGTGCTCCCCATAGAATTTGAAGTCCAAACGCCGCGAGTCGGGGCGGCCAGGGAGGGCCGAGAGGAATGAAGAGCCGAGAACGAGGGGGAGCTGAGACTCTCCCTTGACATGGTGGAAGAATTGAGGGACCTTTCGGCCATCCGACAGGAGGAGGTCAAAAGGAGGATGGCAAAATACTTTGACAAGCATGCCACGGTCAAGCAGTTCGCAGAAGGAGACCTAGTGCTGAAGAAGGTGGACGCGGCAGAGAGATCAGCATCCGTGGGGAAGCTCAACCCCAGCTGGGAGGGGCCATTTATTGTGAAAGAAGCTTTGAAGTCAGGGGGCTATCGGCTCCAAAATGTAGAGGGCGAGACCTTGAGTCTCACCTGGAGTGGAGACGACCTGAAAAGATTTTTTCCCTAAGCACCTGTAAGCAACACGTTGGTTATAATGAATTCTTCCCCCCCCCCCCAGTATTGCCGCAGCCAGCTAGCATAGAGAATTGGAATGTGTTTAAGATCCAGCTGCCAGGCTCCCACCTAGCTGGCAGGGCCGGAAGTCACTCGGTGTCATCCCTAGCCTCGAGAAGATCCCGCTACCAGGCTGTCACCTAGCTGGCAGGGCCGGAAGTCACTCGATGGAATGTGTTTGGACCCCGAGAAGATCCCGCTGCCAGGCTCCCACCTAGCTGGCAGGGCCGGAAGTCACTCGGTGTCATCCCTAGCCTCGAGAAGATCCCGCTGCCAGGCTCTCACCTAGCTGGCAGGGCCGGAAGTCACTCGATGGAATGTGTTTGGACCCCGAGAAGATCCCGCTGCCAGGCTCCCACCTAGCTGGCAGGGCCGGAAGTCGCTCGGTGTCATCCCTAGCCTCGAGAAGATCCCGCTGCCAGGCTCTCACCTAGCTGGCAGGGCCGGAAGTCACTCGATGGAATGTGTTTGGACCCCGAGAAGATCCCGCTGCCAGGCTCCCACCTAGCTGGCAGGGCCGGAAGTCACTCGGTGTCATCCCTAGCCTCGAGAAGATCCCGCTATCAGGCTCTCACCTATCTAGCAGGGCCAGAAGTCACTCGATGGAATGTGTTTGGACCCCGAGAATATCCCGCTGCCAGGCTCCCACCTAGCTGGCAGTGCCGGAAGTCGCTCGGTGTCATCCCTAGCCTCAAGAAGATCCCGCTGCCAGGCTCTCACCTAACTGGCAGGGCCGGAAGTCACTCGATGGAATGTGTTTGGACCCCGAGAAGATCCCGCTGCCAGGCTCCCACCTAGCTGGCAGAGCCGGAAGTCACTCGGTGTCATCCCTAGCCTCGAGAAGATCTCGCTGCCAGGCTCTCAGCTAACTAGCAGGGCCGGAAGTCACTCGATGGAATGTGTTTGGACCCCGAGAAGATCCCGCTGCCAGGCTCCCACCTAGTTGGCAGGGCCGGAAGTCACTCGGTGTCATCCCTAGCCTCGAGAAGATCCCGCTGTCAGGCTCTCACCTAGCTGGCAAGGCCGGAAGTCACTCGATGGAATGTGTTTGGACCCCGAGAAGATCCCGCTGCCAGGCTCCCACCTAGCTGGCAGGGCCGGAAGTCACTCGGTGTCATCCCTAGCCTCGAGAAGATCCCGCTGCCAGGCTCTCACCTAGCTGGCAGGGCCGGATGTCACTCGATGGCAATGATTTGCGACCCAGAACGAATCACGCTGCCGGGCTCCACCTAGCCGGCCAAGCCAGGAACTACTCGAATGGCATTAATAGCAGATTGGAATCACGAAGATAAACCAAAAAGGGGGGCTAACACGACCGCCTAGCCCCAAGAAAGACGGCCGAATGAAGGCAGGCACCTAGGCGAGAACCCGCAAGAGATTTGATAACTCAGGCAGAGGGAGAGCCAACTCGCCTCGCTTGGTGGGTGAGCAGCCGCATCATCAGGGCTTGGGCCGCAGAAGCAGGTCGCCCCGCACGGCAATAGCAAATATACGAATAAGGCGTGCGCGAGAGAGCATTTATAAAAGCAATAACAGGTGAAAATCGCGAAGTCTAGGCGCAGCCCGCGCGTACATCTCAAAACAGGTAAACATACATGATAATATACATCTAAAAAACAAATGTCAAAAAGCGGGGGAGACGCGAGATCCGGGGCGAGAAGTCCTAGATGGGCTGGAAGGATTTGTCCCCAGGGTCCGGCATGGGAAGAAATAGCGCCGGCACCACGTTCTCCGCCGAGAGTTCCGCCGCCTCGCTCTTGAGGAGATCCGCGCGTCGCAGCATTTACATCGTGTACTTCGCGGCGCTGGCGGCGTTCTTTTGCATCAGCACCTCCAATTCGTAGTCGGAGAAGTGCTCGAGCGGACAGAACGTGCTGTCCGGAGGAGGGACAGCGGCGGCGGCCTCCAGCTCGCGTACCCGCGCCTCCAACGCCGACTTGTCCTGACCAAGGGTGGCGATCTCAGCGCCCATCCGACTGGCCGTCACGGCATCCTGACAAGAGGAAGAGAAAATTATAAGGTGGATTCGCGAGAAAGGGCGGTTGTCGAGGGTGAGCACATACCACCCCGCCCAAGTACTGCGCGAGGGACTCCTCTGCCGCGTCGGCCCGCCTCCTATGAAGGTTCGCGTCCTCCTGAGCGAGCTTTTGGGCCTCCTCCCTCTCTTCCGCCAGCTTCTTCAGGGAGGCGGCGTTCCGCTCCAGTTGGGTGCAGCGCCTCCCTACCATATGAGCTAGCTCCAGGCCGCGTAGCTGGGCCCGCGCGCTCTCGTGAACCAATACCCGCGTCACCTCTTTGTCGTAGATGGCGGCGTCTTCTCGCTAGTACAGGCCGAACGAGAAGTTGTAGGCCTCCCCGCCAATGGTTTCCTGCTCCATCCAACTTGGCAGCAAGGTCGAGATCGTGGCACGATTTGACTCCTTGTCCCACGACAGGAGCGGGGCGTCGAGCTCGTCCAGATATCTCTCGTCGTAGCCAAAGTTGCGGTGACCCCTCGGCACCGGCTTCGCGGCAGCTTGAGACCCGTCCGGCGGCGCGGAGGTGCCCGCCGCCCTATCCGGGGTGTCGCTGGTCGAAGCAACCAGCGGGGGTGAAGGACCCTCGGCCGGAAATCCCGCAGGGGCCTTGCCTTTCCTTTGGCTCGCAGCGGGTTGTGGACCCGCGGTCTTCGCCACCTTCGGCGGAGGGGTGGGCTGTCCGCCACCCGGCCGCTTCTTGGTCGGGACCGACGGGATGTCGCGCTGAGCGGCATCCGCAGCCTGAGCTCGGGCGAGAACCCCGGGGGGGATCCGAGCGCTCTCGTAAGGGGGGTGAAGAGGGATGTCATGCTCGCCTGCCAAGGAGAAGGGGTGA
The DNA here is from genome assembly GCA_039583875.1 of Platanthera guangdongensis. Classification (NCBI taxonomy): domain Eukaryota; kingdom Viridiplantae; phylum Streptophyta; class Magnoliopsida; order Asparagales; family Orchidaceae; genus Platanthera; species Platanthera guangdongensis. Next base: position 131,156,166 of record CM077147.1, on the reverse strand, counting down.
GATAAAGGAAAAAGGGGGGGGGGGGTAAGTCAGAATAGCGACAAGTGGCAAACCTCCCCCTGGGGGGACGGCGGCGAGGTCATCAAGATGGCGGCGCAGGTACGCGACCTCGAAATTCTTCCCGGCGAAGAACCCACACAAGTCGGCCTCATGGACCCCTAGGCTGGGCGGACGGTAGCTCGCCTCGCTAAGCTACACCGGCGAGAAGGGGACGTTGCCGAAATCCCCTTTGACGAACAGGAACTTTTTGAGCCAGTTGTGACTCTTATTTACTGTCTCCCGCACCTTGAGGTGGGCGCTGGAGAAGTAGGCGGTCCCATCCCGGTTCGCCCGGAAGGAGAACAGTTTCCGGAAAACGGCGAGGCTGAACTCGACTCGCTCCTCTCGCAGGAAGCAGACGAACCCCACCATAACAGCTATGGAGTTCGGGGTCATCTGGCCTAGGACGACCCCGAAATACTTCAGCACCTGGAGCACCTCGGGCCACAGGGGAAGTCGCAGGCCCACCTCAAAGTGAGCTAGAGGGATAGCGAGCTCGTCCCTAGATAAATCGTTGATCTTTTCTCCATCCCCGGGCCGTCTCGCAGAAAAGCCCGGCGGAACGTGGTCGCCAAGAGCATCCAGGTACTCGCATTCCGAGATGCCGGCGTGAGGGAAGTCGTACTCTGAGAAGGTCCAGGCGCACTTACTTCGTCCGTCCACGTCGCCGCCGCCTCCGCCCATTCCCACCGAATCGCCGCCGAACGCGCGAGACAGATCCAGAAGGCGAGCACGAGTCGTACTTCGCGGGGAACAGGAAGCGAGAGAGCGTTTGGAATCGGTGAGGGAATAAGGGCCTGCAAGGCCTATTTATAGGGAAAGAGAAAGGGCGGGAAACTTCCCGCCGAAAGAGGGGGTGCAGATAACAAAACTCAGCCCGACGTTTCGACTTCACGGCGGCGGCCGTGCCGCCGAGGCCAGTCAGGCGTGGTTCTCGCCCGGCCGTGTCCGCGCAAAACTTGAGCGGGCGACTCTCGGCCCGCACCCATCCGGGATTCCGCGCGAGTCGGGAGACACCCGGCTGGCGAGCCCCTCGGCTCGCCCCCGCCCCGATCGGCAGGTCAGGCAGAATGAAACTCTCCCCTGTCCTACCCCGCAGAGAGCAAAAGCAACAGCTTTGTAATTTCAATACACCTCAGCAGTAAAATATTAGGCCCATAGGCGGGCAAAGAGAGCTGCGAGTCGTTACAAATACAAGATAACTTTGCAATAACCGTAGAAACCCCGCGATATCCCGCGAGCGGGGGAAAAAGGCTGGATCAGTACTCGACCCACTTCCACCTGTGCCGCCGCTTCGTTCCCGATCGCGGCGGCACGCGAGGATTGTGGTAATCGCGAACCGCCACCAGCTCCCGCTCAGCCAGGCCGACTTGCTCTGTGGCGCTCCTAAGATGCCCCTCGGCTCGCGTAATGTGCACGCCCGGTGAAGTGACATCGTCGTCTTCTACTGCGCGCGGGGGTCCCTCAAGGCCGCGAGCCGGGCCGCGGTCTCGGCCTTGTCTAGATCGACCCTCTTCACAATCTCCTGAAGCATCAGCGTGTGTTTCTGGAACAGCCGCGTCACCTGCCTCTTCATCCCCACCGCATCGGTCGGGTCGCCCAGGTAATCAGAAACACTGTCCACGTCGGGCGGAGGCGAATACCCTTCGCTCGTCTCAGTTTCGGAGGAAACCATGTTGTAGCCTACAAAAGGGCGATTCAGAAGGAGCGAGCGAGGACAAAGCCAACGGTGAGTACTAGCTTACCAGGGGTTGGCACGTCACCCGCGCCGACGGATGGGCGAGAGGAGCCCGGCCGACCCTGAAAGGTTTCTCCCTCGAGGGTCTAAAGAGATTTTCCTAGTCCGTGGGGAGCCGGCGAGCGGGGGGTTTCCGGAGGTGGGCGGTCCAGACCGGGGGGACTAGCAACCCTCTCAGACAACAAGGGAGGGGGGCGATCCTTTCCCCCGTTCCCCACCTCTTCACAAGGAATTGCGTGCAAGACAAAAGATCAGAGATACAGCGATAATCCGAGGAAGGTCACGTACCCCAGGGACGACCTCAACACCCGCCGCCGAGCTGGAGCCCGGACAGTTACCCGCCTGAGACCGCCTAACAATCTTTCCCTTCGCCGGCCTAAAGAGAGGGCCGGGAGACCCACGTGCTAGCCAAGGGGCGCCCTCGAGGGCCTCCTCCTGAGTCTTCAGGCCCGCTGCCACCAGGAGAGCTCGCACCTCTTCGCTGACCGGCATCTAGAAACCGGTCTGTTCAAGGAAAATGAGGGGATATGGGGAGCCCCCTCCTGGGCTCAGCGGTATATTTATAGCCGGACAGTGGGGCCCCACTAGAAGATTCTCTGCCAGCTCAGCACAGTACTCGCCGAACACGCGTGTTGGATGATTCTTTCCGAGCTTGAATCAAGCTCAAAAAGAGCGGGGATGGTGTACAACCCCGTGTCCGGCGAGCGGGTCCCGCCAGGGAGGTCGAGCAGACCTAGTCCCGTGACCCGCACCCAAATGGCAAAAAGGATATACGGCAGAAGGGCTGGCCCGCTCCCGCCCATTTCAAGCGAGCGAGCCGGCGAGGCGAGCAAGCGGGTCGCGCGGAGAATCACTGACCAAAGCGGATGGGTCCGGCGACCCGCGACTAGTGAGCCAATCGGGGGGTCGCGGTGGCCGCCGGCCAGCCCCCACACGCGACCTGGCCGCCGGTCCGCCCCGGCAGAAGACAGGCAGGTCGCGACGGTCCGGCTCGCGCTCGCCCAGGGGGAATAGGCGGGCAGCTGGAGCCAGGTCGTGCTCGCCTCCCGCGGAAGAGGATTGGAGGCGAGCTGACTCCCAAGGGTGCGAATAGGCCCTCAGAACAGCGGAGCCACGCTGTTGGCAGACCAGGTTGGACTGCGCATAGCCCCTCAGAACAACGGAGTTTGGCTGTTGGCAGACCCAACCAAGGGCTTTTTGGTATTTTCAGGTCAGTTCTTTCGGTTATTGGCAGTTCAGATTCCAAAAAACTATAAATAAGACCCAAGTGGTACCTCAGAGGGCACGCTTTCAGTGCCTCCTTACTCTCGTTTTGAAGTGCTCTCTGAGAGTGTCTTAGCTCGGCTTCTGGCTAAGGAGGGGAAGCGCTCAGAGATCTTTCGGGTTTGTGGTGGGACCTCCCTGCCGAGCCCTTGGGTCTGTTTCTTCTTGTCTTCTTCGTTGTTTTTCTTGCAGGTGCAAAGTAGGCGCGAGACCACCCCTTCCCCAAGGGTCGAACTCCACAAGAGGTCGGATTCCGGTTTCAACAAAAGGGGAAAAGGTCTCATCATAGTCAATACCATTAATTTGCTTGAAACCCTTAGCCACCAGTCGCCCTTTGAATGTCTGTACATTCCCATCCATGTCGGTCTTCTTCTTGAAGACCCACTTGCACCCTATAGGTCATACCCCTTCAGGTGGTTCCACCAAGTTCCAAACTTGGTTTGCATACATGGAGTCCATTTCAGATTTCATAGCCTCAAGCCATTTGTCGGAGTCCGGTCCATTCATAGCCTCTTGGTAGGTTGCTGGTTCATCATCATGATCCATAAGCAACACATTACCTATTTGAGACACGAGAAATCCATATCTCTCAGGCTCAAACCTCGGTCTACCAGATCTACGTAGGCTTGTGTTTCTTGAGCAGGTTCTCTAGCTACAACATCTTGTAGTCCTGTCTCAGAATCCAATTCCAGTTCATTCACTACATGTGGTTCTTGAACTTCTTCAAGCTCTACCTTTTCAGTCTTTCTTAATAAGAACTCTTTCTCCAAGAAGACACCAGTCCTTGCGACAAACACTTTGCCCTCAGACGGTAGATAAAAGTAATACCCTTTCGTTTTCTTAGGATATCCCACCAGATAATATTTATCCGATTTGGGTTCCAGCTTGTCAGGCATTTGACGTCTCACATATGCCTCACAGCCCCAAATTTTAATGAATGACATAATAGGACGCTTCCCAGTCCATATCTCATATGGCGTCTTCAGAACCATTTTCGTTGGAGCGCGATTCAATGTCATTGCAGCAGTCTCTAAAGCAAAACCCCAAAAGGAAACAGGCAAGTCTGCATGACTCATTATCGAACGTAGCATGTCTAACAGAGTATGATTTCTCCTCTCAGACACACCATTATGTTGTGGTGTTCTAGGTGGAGTGAGCTGTGATACAATACCACACTCTTTCAGATGATCACAGAACTCATGACTCAGGTATTCGCCACCTCGATCAGATCGGAGTGCTTTAACCCTTTTACCCAACTGGTTTTCTACTTCATTCTTGAACTCTTTGAACTTTTCAAAGGTCTCGGATTTGCACTTCATAAGATACACATATCCGTATCTACTGAAATCATCAGTAAATGTAACAAAGTAGAAATACCCACCTCTAGCCATGTAACTCATGGGTCCGCATACATCACTATGTACAACACCCAAGAGATCCTCAGCCCTCTCAGTATAACTAGTGAAAGGAGCTTTAGTCATCTTGCCTAACAAACAAGATTCACATCGCTCAAATGATTCATAATCAAATGAGTCCAAAAGTCCATCTCTATGGAGCTTGGATATGCGCTTCTCGTTGATATGGCCCAAACGACAATGCCAGAGAAATGTAGGGTTCGAGTCATTTGTTCTTAGTCTTTTATTATTTTCAACATTACAGATCAGATGGTCCAAGTTCAAAACATAAAGACCATTAAACAATTGGGCTACAACATAACAAACATCATTCTTAAATATAGAACAATAGTTGTTCTTAATTATAAAAGAAAATCCAATCATGTCCAAACATGAAATATATATAATGTTTCTAGTTATGGCCGGAACAAAATAACAATTATCTAGTTCTCTTACAAGCCCACTGGGCAAAAAAAGACGGTAAACCCCTACGGCTACAGCAGCAACTCTTGCTCCATTGCCGACGCGGAGGTCCACCTCCCCTTTACTCAGCAATCCTCTCCTTCCCAGTTTCTGCACATTTGTACAAATGTGAGAACCACATCCGGTATCCAATACCGAAGATGAAGGAGCAGAAATGTTTATCTCTATAACGTGAACATTTGAAGCGGAAGTCATACCTGCCTTCATTTTCTGCAGACCTTCAATGTACGAAGGACAGTTCCTCCTCCAATGACCAGCCTTGCCACAGTGGTGGCATTTCCCTTCCTTCAACGTGCTTTTCTTTTTCATCAGTGCAGAAGACTTGGGCTCAAGATATGACTTAGGTCCCACCTTCGTCTTCTTAGAGCCCTTGACCTTCCCCTTGCCCTTATGCACCATCAGTATGGGGCTGGCAGGCTTGGCCTTCTTCATATTGATTTCGGCAGTTCTCAACATGCCTAGGAGTTCGGGCAGTGTCTTGTCTATTTCATTCATGTTATAGTTCAAGACGAACTGCTCATAACTGTCTGGCGACAATTGTAGGATCAGATCTGTGGCCAACTCTTGACCAAGAGAAAAACCCAGCCTTTCAAGGTTCTCTATATACCCAATCATCTTGAGTACGTGAGTCCCTACTTAGTCTCGAACTCCCATCTTGCACTGAAACAACGCTTTTGTAACGTCGAACCTCTCTTGATGAGCCTGCCCTTGAAACATTTTCTTGAGATTCTCGTCAATCTCCTTGCACCCCATGTTCTCATGTTGCTTCTGAAGCTCAGAGTTCATAGTGGCAAGCATAAGGCATTCGACATCTAAAGCATCATCAGTATACTTCTTATAAGCATCCTTCTCAGCACGGGAAGAATTCCCGGTCGGCACCTCGGGGGCTTCTTCTTCCAAGACATAGAGCTTTCGCTCTTGCCTGAGAACAATTCTCAGGTTCCTGTACCAGTCCATGTAATTAGTCCCACTGAGCTTATCCTTCTCAAGGATGGCTCTCAGAGACAACGTGGAGTGTGAAACACTTGCCATGGAATCCTACAAGAATTTATGCAGAATAAAAATAGTACCAAAATTCCAAATACAATTTATTTTAATTTGGACTTCAATTAAAACACTCCCACTATTTTATTCGAAATGATAGCCCTCACTAACAAATCGGAGAGTTCATGCGAGCTACTCTCTTAGTGGACAAGATCCGTATTTCACCAACACAATGAGTCAGCTTTGGATTTCCTCTCACGATGCGGTTATTTAGGTAGGCAACGTTTGCCAATTGCATCCTCATGCAATTCTTGTATGGTTGGTGAATAACTCCTTACTCGCATCCATCATATGGTGCATGCCAACCCTATGCCTCTAGGCACTCAACCATTGAGGTCACCTAGTTAAGCTGGACCCGATGTCGACAGTGGGATATCACAATTATCCTCTCGCACTCTTACCAAGATAGATTAATGCACCTTGCTTTGGCAAGCCCACACTTCATCGATCGAGGCAGGAAGAGTGTCATCCATCGGAAGGCATCCGAACACTTAATATTTGATGAAGGGATTTTGATTATAGGTTAACAATTAACCATGATCAACATTTGATCAATGTGCACATCCAAAGAAAAACAATTTTTCTAAAACCACATGCATCCCTTATGTGCACAACCTGACACCATCAACATTTGATAGAAGGAAGGGATAAATCTGAACATCCGGAAACTTCCAAATCCTCAGATTTACATGCATTGGACAAAAGCAAAGACAACTCAACTTAAAGCAGTAGACAAGCTCATCTCTCTATGTTGGATTCAAAATCCAAAACAAACTCGAGGGATGGTTACTGCTAAGGAGACTACAATTTCTAACACTTAGAAATTTCCACGAAATTTCAGACGTTCTTGGCGGGGTACCAAGACTAAATCTAGACATTTAGAACACTTCTAAATCCCTAGGTTTACATGCACTGGAATAACAAAACTTCCAATACAACAATCATGGACGTATCCTCCCTCTGATACCACTGTTGGGTTTCTCTATGAGGATGGCACAACACTTGTGCACGCAGCGGAAGAATAAAAACATCAAGAAAACTCAAAAGAGATGGGATCGGGCCATGGTAGTTGAATCAAGAAGTTAACATACAACTAGGCAAAAATTACCTCAGTGGCGTTGAGTCACAACTCAACGAAGATGCTCCAAGCTTCGTCTTCTTGCCGGTGGCGAGTTCTACGTGGAATGATATCCACGTCTCTGCAGAAATCCACACGAGCAGGAGAACACCGATCTTTCCATCGCACGGATAATCGGGAAGGAGAGTGACCGCACCTTGCTTTCCCACGGACTGCTAGGTCCGCGCCAGGGATAGCAACACCAGTGACGATCGCCGGAGAGGAGGAGGTCGACGGAGCGAGCACGGCGGCGGAACCCTTCCGTCGGCGGATTCGGGATCGGCGGAACGAACAAACGAAGAACGGAACTGAAAGAAAACTGTTGTCGACCTAAATCACCTAGAGGGGGGTGAATAGGTGGTTTGTGCGTCTTTTGCGGAATAAAAATTAATTAGAGCACTGCACAGAAATATCTACCAATATCACAGACGACACAAGATGTATAGTGGTTCCCCAACCTTGGGTACATCCACTTTCCCTCAACGATCTAGCAATCAACTAGACTCGGCTACTCCACTATCTCGGATCAAAATTAGATCCTACCCTCGGAACAAAGTTCCTACAAACTCGATCCAACAAAACGGATCTACACCTCGGAAGATAACACTTCCTACAAACTCGGAGTGAAAAACTCCTACACTTGGAGAAGATTTCTCCTACAAAATCAATAAAGAGTTTACAAGAATACAAACAGTAAATCACTCAGATCTGAAGGAAATGGCCAGGATCTTCTTCTTTTCAACTTTGTAGCTTTTTCAGAAATCAGTGAAGAAGGTCTCGGCCTCGATCTAGATCTACTTCCTTTTACAGAAATCGAGAGAGAATGTGATCAGTGAAGTCGATCTCGATCTGTAACTTTTCTTCAGAATAGTCCTCTGAAAGTAGAAGCTTTGGCCGGAGAAGAAGGCGGCGGCGGCAGCTTCCGATTCGCGAGAGTCAGAGAGAGGCGGCTGAGGAATATTTCTCGAAAAAGGGATTACAAGAAAGCTTTGAGAAAAACTTAGGGTTTGTCATTTTCTGATAAGACCTTATATAGGAGAGACTAACGGTCATAATCGGTCTTAATGATGTACACGTGGACCAATCATGTCGCGTGATTTGAAAAGTCCCGTCAGAAAAATGACTTAGAAAATTTTCGGAAAAATTTGGCCAACTACACGAGTAAGTCAATAACTACTCGAGTAGTTGAATAGCTACTCGAGTATATGATGGGAAACATACTCAGGTAAGAATAAACAGACTACGCGAGTATATAGAGATCAGCTACTCGAGTATATAGACAAAACTACTCGAGTATACGAAGTGACCTACTCGAGTATATTGAGAATCTACTCGAGTACTAGGAGAGCTACTCGAGTATATTACATAACCTACTCTAGTATATGAAGTACTACTCGAGTGGAATACTTAGAAAAGAATTCTGAAGAGGTCTGCTGGCACCTACTCGAGTAGTTGAACTAAACTACTCGAGAGGAAGTAACCTACTCGAGTAGGTGAAGGTTCTACTCGAGCAAAAGACTTAGAAAAAAATCTGGAGTAGGGAAATTGCAAGGTACACGGGTGACACAAGAACTACTCGAGTAGGTAAAATGAACTACTCGAGTATGTATCTATCTACTCGAGTATGTGAGTTTACTTACTCGAGTATATGACTTAGAGAAATTTAGATGAGAGAAAAAAAACCTTATGGTACTCGGGTATAACGAGTAATCTACTCGAGTATGTAAGCATGCTACTCGAGTATATGACTTGGTCTACTCGAGTAGGTGGCTTAGCTACTCGAGTATATTACTATGTCTACTCGAGCACAAGATTCCTTAACTCGAGTAACTTATACCCAGACTACTCGAGTAGGTGAAAGCTCTACTCGAGTAAAACACTTAGAAACTTTCTGAAGCTAGAAAAACTGATTCTTCTAGAGTAGCCAACTTCCAATGCCTTTCCCATAGTCCAATAGCTTGAATATGAAGTGTATCCCAATAGAGAGACCACACATGAGTCAACACCTTGGAATATGCAATGAGGGATTACATTGCACAGTTCCTGTGTTTGGTGACCCACTGTGGGCTGACATTGGCCTACACTTCCCAGTGAAACTCCTGCAAACATATAGCTCAAACCAAGCATCAAATACAACTTAATTCATCTTAGTTCCAGAGTGACTTCATCAAATCTGGGTTCATGTGGATGAGATACCCAACAATCTCCCCCTATTTGTTGAAGTCAGAACCCTTTACACTAAGGTGAATTATGGACATAAAAGAAATTAAGTAGAAAAATATGAGCAGGTAAGCAAAGGGTAATGAAAAAGATAATTAGACAGGAATGAAGAATTGTATATATATGAGTTTACAAAAACATCAAGTCTACAATTTGTCATTTCAATTTCTCATCATCTTTTAGGTTTGGGCTTGGGATTGCTGCTTGTCCATCTTCTCTTGTTGTCTCCTTAGGTAGCTGAATGGATTTGGGAAGTACTTCGGAGGCCTTGGAGGAGCAGCAGGGTTATTTCTCCCAAACTCTCTGTCATGGATCCTTCTTTTTAGCATGGATTTCTCATATAACTCTCATTCCTGGGAACTGTAGTGAAGGCTTCTGTTCTCACTGTGATCCATGATCAGCCTGAGAGTGTCCAAAATGAGAGACTTTGAAGTTGGAGACCAGACTTCAGCATGTTCAGGGGCCTTAGAAGGAGCTGTCCTGCTGGCAGAGGGGCCTTCACCATATTTCCTTTTCTTCTTGGTTCTGATCTCTGGAGGAGCTTGAAGGAATATATCAGCAGGATCGTCTTCCCAGCCTGGAACATAAGTATCTGGTGGAGCAACTGAGTCTCCAGGCCTGAGAGAGAAGGTGGGTTGAGGAGGAATAGCTGGAGCAATGACATCTGTGGCTAGAGGATTGAGATGATGGGGAATAAGGTTTGGGTCAAATGCAAGATCTGGCAAGATTTGGTTGTGCATCCAGACAGCAGTGTCATAGGTGTGAAATTTGACACTCTGTATCTGGTCAAGCACATCATCATGAATGGTCTTTATATGAGCTTCCCATTCAACTGTCTTCTGAGCATTAGATTTTTCTACCTATTCTTTGAGTTCTTTTATCAAGCCCTCCCCCTTTCTGATTTCAACAGATACTTTCTCTATGGTGTCATCTTTGAAGGTCCCAACTTCTTCACAGATTGTCATCTTGTTGGCTTCAGTCCTCTTGTCTAGCTCAATCTGATTGTTTGCCAAGGTTACACCTTGTTCCATGATATTGCCAATACTAGTGATAGTATGGTCAAGAGCTTTACCACCAAGTTGGAACAGGTACTTTAGCTTGTCAGTGTTATGCTGAATTTCAGCAAAACCTCTGCTCATCTCAGTTTCAAGAGCAGTGACCTTGTCAGTGACCACCTTTAGAGAAGTGTCAAAATAATGTCTTTGTTCTTGAAGAAGAATGGTAATACTTTGCAGCAGATCTGAGGAGGAAGAAACTGGAGCAACAGCAGTAGAGGGAGCAGCAGTAGGGATAGGAGGAGTTACCCAAGGAGCTATTTCTTCAATAAGCACTGAGCTGAGAGCTCTGGTGGTAGGAATGACAGCATCCAATTCTTCTGTTGCATGGGGAATGGAGAAGTCGATGTTTCTGAGAGGGGCCTCAGCTAGCTCAGGAGAAGGCTCATCAGAAATAAAAATGGTGTCTGGCTTATCTGCTGGAGGAGGAGGAGAAGGTGTTGGAGTTCTGGCTGGAGAAAGGGCAGGGGACTGTGCTGGAGACAAGTCTTTGTGAAGTTCAGTGGTTGGAGCTGGAGGAGATAGAGGAGGAGGGGGAAGCACATCTTCAGTGAGCTCTGCAATCATGGCATCTATGGCAGCAGCTATGGACAGAAGAGTTTCTTGAGGTACTTGATCTGAGGAAGTGGCTGGACTCTTTGGAGTATGAGGTGGGGATGGAATCTCTGACTGAGGAGAGGGTTGCCGGACTGGGTGAGAAGGAGCAGGCTCCCCCTCACTTGGTGCACCAGAGGAGCTGGCCACATGATGAGGAGAGGGAGATGGAGCCCTATCCTCTGCAGCTGGAACTCCTGAAATTTCTGAAACCTTTGCAGCTTGGGCAGAGTTCTTGAGCTTGAGATCCCATCTCTGAATTGAAGAGATGGAGACCTTCTTCATGTGGTGAAGAGGAATCCCTTTTGAGAAGTTGAATACTTCAGGATTGGTTTCATGAAGGAGCAGAGATATAATTCTTGCGTAGTTGGGGGATTTCATGCTATCCTTTATCTTGTCCAGAATCAACATACCAAATTGGTACTTCTTGTGGCATACTATGGCTTGCATGATATCGAAGAAGTATAAGGGAATTTCTCTGATGGAGTGAGTCTTGCACAGGAGAATTTTACCAATAACATCAACCAGGAATTTGCCTTCTGCATTCATATCGGACCTCTTGATATACTGATCGTCAGGAGAAATGCCACAGAAGAGAGCTGTTCGGTCAGAGTCTTCATCATCCAACTCATCTTCCTCATCGACCAGCGGCAAATGGAGAAGTTGAGAGACAGAGGTCTTAGTGAACTTGAGTTTCAAACCCTTGACTGTAGATTTTAGGACTTTTCCATTCCGTCGAACCTGAAGATTTGAGAAGAATTCTGCAACGTCGGGGAAGAGAACGCGACAGGGTTCTTGGAGGATGAAGGAGAGGCCGACGGTGTCGAGAAGAATGAGGAGGTTATGGAAATCGTCGGAGAGCTCTGCAATACCGTCGGTGACGAGTTCGGAGCCGACGCCAATCTTGTGAGAAGTCTCCATGGATGCGAATGTCGTGAGGAAATTAGAGAGAGAGAGCTCTACAACTTCGGCGGAGGCGAGTCGGCAGGGTAGCCGAAGAGACAGGGAGGGTACTCGAGAGATAGAAATGAAGTCGAGTAGGTTTGATGTTTCGGAATTTCATATATATATAACTCTTGATTTCCGCTAATTAATTTAAATAAAGAGGCGGCATATTGCCTTGGGAGGCGAATAGAACAAACTTTGAAAAACTGGAAATCAGGACACGAGAGAGAGACAGGCTACTCGAGTAGATAAAGGAGCTACTCGAGTAGGTTGACTGGAGCTACTCGAGTATGAAGGACTTACTCGAGTAGGTGAGAGACTTACTCGAGTAGGTATTGACTTACTCGAGTAGGTCAGAAACTTACTCGAGTAGATCTTTAGGTACTCGAGTAGGTCAGTGCACGTACTCGAGTAGGTTCATTCATATACTCGAGTAGATCTTTAGATACTCGAGTATGTTTCATACTTCTCGAGTGGAATTTTGAAAAAGTTGAGGAGTAGAGTTTGACTAACCCTTTGCAATTACTTGCTTCTGAGTCATTCAGCCTTCTTTAGTCCTCTTTGTTGAGCATCCCAAGCTCTGTCTTGAAGAACGAGAACTTGGTCTCGTCCAGCGGCTTGGTGAAGATATCTGCAACTTGCCTATCTGTAGGCACATATTGGAGATCTATGTCTCCATGCTCCACATGTTCCTGGATGAAGTGGTACCTTAGCTCAATGTGCTTTGTCCGGCTGTGAGAGACTGGATTGTTGGCTATTGCAATTACGCTGGAGGAGTCACAGTACAAGGGTTTATCCTTGAACTGCAGGTTGTAGTCCTCGAACTGATTCTTTATCCATAGCAACTGTGTGCAACAGCTGCCTGCAGAGATATACTCTGACTCGGCCGTTGAGATTGCGACACAGTTCTGCTTCTTGCTACTCCAGGAAATTAGCCTTCTTCCGAAGAATTGGCAAGTCCCTGAGGTGCTTTTCCGATCGTCTTTGCTACCTGCAAAATCTGCATCTGAGAATCCAATTAGTTCGTTGTCATTACTTCTTGGGTACCATAAGCCAAGATTTGGTGTGCCTTTAAGGTATCTCAGGATCCGCTTTGCAGCAGCGTAATGAGATTCCTTAGAGTTCACCTGAAATCTAGCACAGACACATGTTGAGAACATTATGTCAGGCCTACTAGCAGTAAGGTAGAGCAAGGATCCAATTATGCTTCTGTACTTGGTTTCATCAAAAGGTTTCCCTTTCTCATCCTTGTCCAGAGACATAGTTGAACCCATTGGAGTCCTCATAGAGGTTGCGTTCTCCATTCCGAATTTCTTAATTAGCTCTTTGGTGAATTTGGACTGTGAGATGAAAATTCCATCTTCAGATTGTTTCACTTGAAGCCCTAAGAAATACTTCAGCTCGCCCATACTACTCATTTCAAACTTCCCTTGCATAAGTTTTGAGAACTTTTTGCAGAGGTTGTTATCTGTGGAGACAAAGATAATGTCATCGACATAGATTTGCACTAGCAAAATCTTGCCTTTTATTTCCCTAAGAAATAATGTCTTGTCTATCTTTCCCCTTGCGAACTTGTTCTCAAGTAGAAAGGTAGACAGCGTTTCATACCAAGCTCGAGTAGCTTGTTTCAGACCATATAGGGCCTTGTGCAGAAAATAGACATGATCGGGAAAGTTAGGATCAACGAAACCTGGAGGTTGTTCCACATACACTTCCTCCTTTAAGTTACCATTCAGGAAGGCCGACTTCACGTCCATCTGATAGACGGTGAAGTCTTTGAAGGCAGCATATGCTAGGAACAACCTTATTGCCTCCAGTCTGGCCACTGGAGCATATGTCTGGTCGAAGTAGATTCCTTCTTCTTGACGATAGCCTTTAGCGAAGAGTCTGGCCTTATTCTTTATGATAGTCCCATCTTCATCCATCTTGTTCCTGAAGACCCATTTTGTTCCAATGATGTTCTTTCCCTTGGGTCTTGGAACCAGTATCCACACATTGCAGCGCTTGAACTGATTTAGCTCTTCTTCCATTGCCATTATCCACGATGCGTTTGAGTTTGCTTCCTCAAATTTCTTTGGTTCAACCTGTGAGAGAAAACTCAAATGAAGATTCTCATTAGTTGAACCTCTCCGAGTTCTGACACCATTCCGGGGATCTCCTATGATCTGGTCCATGGGGTGATCCTTCAGATGTCTGAGCTCTAGAGTCCTTGTATCTGGATTATCTTCAAGCACCGGAGTGATTTCTTCATCCTGGATGACTTCTTCATTTTGATCATCATCCTCTCCAATAGGAGTGGGAGTGGTGATCTTAATGAACCTCTTGCCTTCTTCTTCGGACAGATCATCCAAGCTAGTTTCTTTTAGCTTTTCACCTGCATCTTCAATGAGCACACTAGACGGGATGCTTTGCAGCAAGCTCGTCTCATCAAATACAACATGTATCGATTCTTCCACCACCAGGGTTTTTCTATTGAAAATCCTGTACGCCTTACTATGGCTACTATATCCTACAAAAATACCTTCAAAGCTCTTTTCGCTGAACTTGGTGGTATGATACTTGCCATTGTTAAGTACGAAGCATTTGCAGCCAAAGATTCTAAAGTAAGAGACTGTTGGTTTTCTGCCTTTCAGAAGTTCGTAAGGAGTCTTATTGTAGTCTTTGTTTATGAGTGCTCGATTTTGCACGTGGCATGCGGTGTTGACGGCCTCGGCCCAGAAGTACTCCGGTAGTGAAGCATCACTCAACATGGTCCTGCAGGCCTCTATGAGTGTTCTGTTCCTTCTCTCAGCCACTCCATTTTGTTGTGGAGTACGAGGAGAGGAAAACTCATGAAAGATACCTAAGATTTCACAGAATTCTGTCATGTCCCCAGATTTGAACTCTGTTCCGTTGTCACTTCTGATTTTGACTATGGAGCAGTTGTATTCATTCTGGACTTGCCTGACAAAATTGGTAAAGATATCGAAGTTATCTGACTTGTGTTTCAGAAAGAACACCCACGCAAAGCGCGAGTAGTCATCAAAAATTACCAATGTATATTCCTTGCCTCCCAAACTTCTAATATGCAGTGGACCAAACAAGTCCATGTGCAATAGATGGAGACATCTGTTATAGTCTTTGGCAACAGTGCTTTTAAAGGTAGCCCTTATTTGCTTCCCTTTTACGCATGCATGACAAGGTATGACTTTGACGCATTTGACATTTGGGGCATCACGTACCAAGTTCATTGAAAATAGTTTATTAATTGTTTTGAAATTAATATGTGCTAGTCTCTTGTGCCATTGGTCACAAAGAGACGCACTATTTTTTGCCAAAAGACACACTGGTGTGGAGGAATCTATACAGATGAAATTTAAACAGAAAATATTCCTGCTTCGAGTGCCGGATAGAATCGTTTCCATATTGTCAACGGATTTTATCAAGCACTTATCAGCATGGAACTCAACTATGTATCCTTTATCGCAGAGTTGGCTTATGCTAATGAGATTGTGTTCCAATCCTTCAACATAGGCCACATCTGAGAAGGATACATTGTCGTTAGTGATCATACCATAGCCTCTAGTAATTCCACGGTCTGAACCTCCAAAGATGACCTTTGGTCCGTTCACGACTGGAGTAAAGTTCTGAATGAGGCTTCTTATCCCGGTCATATACCGAGAGCATCCGCTGTCCAAGTACCAGATAGGCATTTTGTTGGCCTTTGGACATCCCTGCAATCACAATCAATTTGCCTTAGGAACCCAAACACGTTTGGGTCCTTGGTCTCGGGTTAGAGTGCTCCCCCTGCGAGTGTTGGCATTATGAGCGGTCTTTCTCATATTGCTGACATGAGGGGTTGCAGCATTCCTGGAATTGAACCAGCAATCTATGGCGAAGTGACCAACTTTGCCACAGCACCAACAGTCAAATCTGTTGTACCTTTGCCTCAAGATCTCCTGCTTGACCTTTTGGAACTTTGGTCTAGCAGGGGTAGTGTTGGGTACATTGGTTTAAATGTACCTGATTTGAAGAAGCCTCACCCAACTCAATGATATACATCAAAATATATTTGATGTGTTTTGAGTTCACTTGTGCAGGTTAAGTATTTGCAGGAAAGATGGAAAAGTTTCTAAGTCAATGTGTCGACACCCAGGGGGAAAGTGTCGACACTTAAGAAGACTTGTGTCGACACCCAGGCAAGCAGTGCCGACACTTGGAGTCATTGTGTCGACATCAGGGATGCTGAGTCGACACCAGACAGAAAGTGTCGACACAAGGAGCTGTGTCGACA
The DNA here is from genome assembly GCA_039583875.1 of Platanthera guangdongensis. Classification (NCBI taxonomy): domain Eukaryota; kingdom Viridiplantae; phylum Streptophyta; class Magnoliopsida; order Asparagales; family Orchidaceae; genus Platanthera; species Platanthera guangdongensis. Next base: position 131,140,001 of record CM077147.1, on the reverse strand, counting down.
CTCAGTGAAGAAAAGTGCAGTGAAGTAGTGTCGACACTTAGCAGTTGTGTCGACACCCAGTGAAACTGTGTCTACATCAAAAAGTGTCGACACTTGGAGGCTGTGTCGACACTCAGCAAAAGTCAGCAGAGACTAAGTATAAGTGTCGACACCCAGAAGAATGTGTCGACACACAGCAGAAGAGTCAACACTTGAAGTAAGTGTCGACACCCAGAACAATGTGTCGACACTCAGCTGAAGACTCAACACTTGAAGAAAGTGTCGACACAAGGAGCTGTGTCGACACTTAACAAAGATCAGCAAAATTCTATGTACAAGTGTCGACGCTAAGGAGTTGTGTCGACACTCAGCCAGAGTCTCGACAGAAGAAGAATGTGTCGACACAAGGAGATGTGTCGACACTCAGCAAGTATCAACATTGAAGACATGTGCCGACACCAAGAAGCAGTGTCGACACTGACAAGTTCAACACATGAAGATGTGTCGACACTGACAATTTCAACACATGAAGATGTGTCGACACAAAGGAGTTGTGTCGACACTTACAAGAATTCAGCAATATACTGAAGTACAAGTACTTGTGTCGACACTCAATTTCAGTATCGACACATGAAGAAGAAGCAGTGTCGAGATATAAAATCTACAACACAATAAGTTGTGTCGACACCTTGTAGGCTAGTGTCGACACTTAGACAACTTGTGTCGACACTTGGTCTATATGTGTCGACACTTAAAGACAGACAGTCTCGACACTTACAGACATTTACAGAATTTTCAAGAACTGACTGGATGACTTGACAGATGCCATTCCAGCCGGTCTACTACACCTGTCAGAGTTGTCAGAAATCTGTTATGGACCGGACCAGCCGGTTACCATGAAGAAGGCCTATAAATAGGCTTATACAGTCTACAGAAACTGTTGTTGAAGTTGATCAAGTAATTGCCCAAGTACAAGTGATCAATATACAAAGCAGATCTAGCTATTCCTTGAAGAATCTAGTGAAGATCTAAGAAGTTGGAGAGAGAGAGCTCCATCCAAGAAATCAGCCGTTGGAACCAGGCTGAGAAGAAGGGTTCAGATTTATTCTGAATCTTAAGTAGCAGAGATCAAGGATCAACTGCAGAAGAGGTCAATCTAATTAAGTTCTACATTCAAGAAGCTTTGAAGAAAGCCAAGTCAGATTGATTTCAGCTGAGTTCTTCCAAGAACTCATCAAGAAACTCACAACACTTCTCTCTTTTCTCTAAGTTGTTGAGTTACAATATTTGTATTCATTTTATCTTGTAGGATCCTTAAGGATCTGAGTCTTGTAAGCCTGTAATTATAAAGGCTGAGTGTAGGGCTTGAGTGCCTGAGTGTAGGAGATTGAAATCTCTGAGTGTAGGCCTTGGTGGATGAGTGTAGGCCTTGGTGACTGAGTGTAGGATTTATGAAGAAGCTGAGTTGTAGGGCCTTGGGCCTGAGGTGTAGGAACCTGTGTTGTGGGTTCTGAGTGTAAGATCTGAGGATCTGAGATAGTGGAGAAGTTGGGCCGAATCTAGTACACTGCTAGATAGGCGAAGGGGGAAATTGGATGTACCCAAACCTTGGGGAACCACTATAAAACTGTGTGTCTACTGTGTGCTGTGGAATGCTGTGATTGCTGAATGTGTGCTGTGATAAAGTAGATAGAATTCTGTGTTAGATTCTGTATTCTGCCTTAAAAAGTTAAAAAGATTCAAGTCACCTATTCACCCCCCCCCCTCTAGGTGTTTAGGTACAATATCTTTCAAGTGGTATCAGAGCCAGGTTACTCAAAAAGGGACATAACTATCTGAGTAGATCCTGTTGGCAGATTCAGTCTAAGTCAAATTACAGAATCAAGAACAGAAAGAACCATGGGTTCCACTGAGAATCACAAGGAATTGGGATCCATGAAGCTACCCATTTGTAGGAAAGAGATCTTTGGCATCTGGAAGGAAAGGGTGAGACTGTTTATGGAAGCCTCAGACCCTAGGATTTATATCACAGTGAAAGAAGGGCCATATGTGCCCATGAAGGTGTCAGTCTTAGATGCAAATTAGAGAACACCTAAGGATTTCTCTGAAATGACAAAGGATGAAATTGTTCTAGCCACTATGGATAAGAGGGCTCAGAACATCATAGTGAGTGTCATAGATGATGCAACTTTTCAGAATTTGATACACTGTAAGACAGCTAAAGAAATGTGGGATACTCTTATTGTGTACATGGAGGGTTCTGAAGAAGTGAGGCAAGACAGAAAATCCTTGCTAAACCAAGAATATGAAAGTTTTAGACAAGGTAAGGCTGATAGCATAACTGAGTGCTATAAGAAGTTCTACAGGATTGTGAATGAGCTCATGTCCTATGGCAGAGAGTTCAATAATTATGAACTCAATGATAAGTTTCCAAGGTCCCTAACAAAAGATTGGGACACCAAGATCTGTGCCATTAGGGAAATGGCAAAGTTGGGAGAAATTCCTCCACCAACACTATTTGGCAAACTGCTATCCTATGAAATGCAGTTAATGGTAAGGAAAGAAGAGGAGAAATCAACAAGAAGTGAACATAAAGAAAGGACAGTGGCCTTCAAAACAGAAGCCCCCAGAAAGTACAGAAGTAAGTCACTAACTCCACCACCAAAAGTACCTGAAACTGAGTCAGATGAGTCAGCAAGTAGAAAGTCTGAAAGCAGTGAAAGTGATGAGAACTTTGCTGCCTTCACAAGACATTTCCAGAAGTTCTTAAAGAAGAAACAGTGGAGGACAAGGCCATCTACTTCACAGGGAAAAGAAGACTATTATCAGAATAAAAAGTCTTCAAAGAAAGACAGGAAAAAGACTAAGTCTAGCAAGACAACTCTTTCAAAAATAGTTTGCTATTGCTGTAATAGACAAGGTCATGTTGTTGCAGATTGTCCAGAAAAAAGGAAGGAGTCTAGTGACAAGAAAAGGACTCAATACAAGGGCAAGAAGGAAAAGTCTTTTGTTGCCAAAAAGGACAAGAGCCTGTCAGATATTTCTTCATCAGAAACTGAGTCAGATGCTGAGGCATATATAAGACTGTTTGCTGAGGAAGAAGAAGAAGAGTTCATTCAGATCATGAACTCTATATATGAACAAGAGGACAGTCAGTGCCAAGGACTAATGACATTGACAGAAAGTGACAAAATCCTGGAGCAGCCAGGACCTAGTAAGGTACAACATTGTTCTTTTAGTTCAATTTCTTGTGCCAGTACAGAATCAGATTCATCATCATCAATTGATGAGAGTGCATCTGAGTCTGAAGAGGATATTCATCAGTTGATAGATGAATATAAAGTTCTGTTGCAAGCTTATAAGAAGAGCAAGTCCCTAGCCAAAAGTCAGGCAAAGGAAATTGCTAATCTCAAAGCTGCTACAACTGATTTTGAGAAGTTATTTGATCAAAAGCTTAATGAGATAGCCAGACTGAAGCACATAACTGTGATTCAGATGTGGACTATATCATTTAAGAATGATCAAATCAAAAATCTGGAGATTAATCTTCAGAAGGAGAAAGACTTAGTTGCTAGGTTTTCTAAACCTAAGTCAGTTCTACCCTTAATTGATGAATTTGTTCATCACAAAGGTAAAGCTGGACTAGAATTTACTAGAACTGCAAGGACTGTTCAGTCCAAGTCCAAGTTCAAGGGCAAAGCCCCAACACTCAACAAGCCAGCTGTGGATAAAACAGCTAAGACTGTACCTAAGCAAAGGTACAATAAGTTTGAGTGTTGGTGCTGTGGCAACGTAGGCCACTTTGCAATGGACTGTTGGCACAATGCTAGTGCCAAAGTGAGTAGCAAACTGCCTGTTGGAAAACCTGCAGGTAGCTTTGTTAGGATGCAAACTAACCAATACCAAGGACCCAAGAATTCTTTGGGTTCTAAGGTTCACTAATCTGTTTTGCAGGTGAGTCCAAGTGGCCATGCCCCAATATGGTACTTGGACAGTGGATGTTCCAGACATATGACTGGAACAAGGGGTTTACTAAAGGACTACACACCTATAAAGGATGGTCCAAAAGTCACCTTTGGTGGTTCTGAAAAAGGGATCATCAAGGGTTTTGGTAACATATCTAACTCCTTTATTACAATTACTCAAGTGGCCTATGTTAAAGGTTTGAAACATAACCTTATTAGTATAAGTAAATTGAGTGATGTAAGATATGACATCTCATTTGTGAAAGATGGTTGTCATATCAGGAGGTCAAATGATCACGAGATCATTTTGACTGGTTATAGAAAAAGAAATGTCTACTGCTTAGACATTATGGTTGAGAACAATGGTTCTCCAGTGTGTCTTGTAGCTGATGAGACAGTCTCTCATTGTGTCAAATGGCACAAGAGGCTAGCCCATCTAAACTACAAGACAATTGGCAAACTCTTTAGTAAAGAGTTAGTGAGTAATGGTCCTCAAGTTAAATGTATTAAAGATGGTATTTGCTCAGCTTGTCAAAAGGGCAAGCAGACTAGATCCATCTTTAGAAGCATTGAAAACAAAGATGTTGTGAGGTGCTTATACCTCTTGCATATGGATCTCTTTGGTCCAATGCCAGTTCACAGCCTAGGTAGGAAGGTCTATATCTTTGTAGTTGTAGATGACTACTCAAGGTTTTCCTGTGTGTTCTTTCTTAGACAGAAATCTGAAACACCCAGTGTCTTCTATAGCTTTGTTAGACAAATTCAGAATGAACTAAATAGTACAGTGGTCAAAATAAGAAGTGACCATGGTACTGAATTTCAATCTGATAGCATGACAAAACTATGTGAAGAATTTGGGATATTTCAAGAGTTTTCTTCACCAAGAACACCTCAGCAAAATGGCATTGCTGAAAGGAAGAATAGAACCTTGATTGAGGCTGGTAGGACCCTATTAAGTGATACATCACTACCAGAATACTTCTGGGCTGAAGCAGTTAATACTGCATGTTATGTTATTAATAGGGCTACCATAACTAAAAGCCACAACAAGACCCCTTATGAGGTTGTGAAAGGCAGGAAACCAAACCTATCCTACTTCAGGATCTTTGGTTGTAAATGTTTTATACTTAACAATGGAAAGTCTTACTTGACTAAGTTTGCTGCCAAGTCCCAAGTGGGAATTTTTGTTGGGTACAGCAACAACAGTAAGGCTTATAGAGTGTACAACTTGTCTACTCAAGTTGTAGAGGAATCTGTACATGTAGTATTTGATGAAACTAAACTTATTAACAATGAGTTGTCTAGTAGTGTATGCAGCTCCACAGGTATAACAAAGAAGATGGACAAGCTCACTATAGAAGAAAAACCTACTGCAAGGCATCAAGTAGAAGATAGTGGCTGCTGTCCAGGGGGAGTACTACATGTACCTAATACAGATGAAGTTCAAGGAGTGCAGCAAGATGAAGAAATTGAAGAAGTTCAACCTGAAGTCAGGATGCCTCTAGCCAATAGGCATCTTAGAGATCATCCAGCAGAACAAATCATTGGTGATCCAAGACAAGGGGTACAAACAAGGAGCAGAAATCTAAATGCAGCAATCTACTTCAGTTTTCTATCCCAAGTTGAACCAAAGAAGTTTGAAGAAGCCATCCTAGACCCTCATTGGATTGAGGCAATGCAAGAAGAGCTGAATCAGTTCAAGAGGTGCAAGGTCTGGGAACTTGTTCCTAAACCTAAAGACCACAACATAATTGGGATCAAGTGGATCTATAGGAACAAGATGGATGAACATGGAGTCATCATTAAGAACAAAGCTAGATTGGTTGCTAAAGGATATAGGCAGGAAGAAGGTATTGATTTTGATCAAACCTTTGCTCCAGTAGCCAGACTGGAAGCCATAAGAATGTTCCTGGCCTATGCAACCTTTCAAGGATTTAAAGTTTACCAAATGGATATCAAGTCAGCATTTTTGAATGGTAATCTAAAAGAGGAAGTCTATGTGGAACAACCATCAGGTTTTGTTGATTCAACTCTGCCTAATCATGTCTATAGACTTAGAAAAGCATTGTATGGGTTAAAGCAAGCCCCTAGGGCTTGGTATGAAACCCTGTCTAGTTTCCTCATTGAGAATAAGTTCACAAAGGGGAAAATAGACAAGACTCTATTCCTTAGGGAATCCAGAGGCAAAGTAATACTAGTCCAAATATATGTAGATGACATAATATTTGGGTCTACTGATTGCAAAACTAATGCAAGGACAATTTGAGATGAGTAGTATGGGAGAGCTTAAGTTCTTCTTGGGTCTCCAAGTAAGACAGACTGAGAATGGTTTATCCATATGCCAGTCTAAGTTCACCCTAGAACTCATAAGGAAGTATGGTATGGATTCATCCAGCACCATGAAGACTCCTATGGGGTCAAGTATGTCTCTTAGCAAGGATGATGCAGGGAAACCTGTAGATGAGTCTTTTTATAGAGGGATAGTTGGCTCCCTATTATATTTGACTGCAAGTAGACCAGATATCATGTATGCTACATGTGTCTGTGCAAGGTATCAAGCCTGCCCTAAAGAGTCTCATTTGACAGCAGTCAAAAGAATATTGAGATATCTAAAGGGCACTCCTTATCTAGGCCTCTGGTACCCTAGGAATGGGGATTTTGAACTAACAGGTTATTCAGATGCAGACTTTGCAGGATGCAAAGAAGATAGAAAAAGCACAACTGGAACCTGTCACTTCCTAGGTGGAAGACTGATTTCTTGGAGTAACAAAAAACAAACAAGTGTGTCTATCTCCACTGCAGAGTCAGAATATGTGGCTGCAGGAAGTTGCTGTGCTCAACTTCTATGGATACATCATCAGCTTGAGGACTATGGAATTCAGGTAAGTAGAACTCCACTCTTTTGTGATTCTACTAGTGCTATATCAATTGCACATAATCCTGTTTCCCATAGTAGAACTAAACATATTGAGATAAAATATCATTTTCTTAGGGAGCATGTAGAGAAAGAAGATATTTTACTAGAATATGTTAAAATAGATAATCAACTAGCTGATATGTATACTAAGCCCTTAGAAGAAACTAAGTTCAATAGGTTTAAAATTGAACTAGGCATGATAAACTTAGAATAAGTTTATAAAATTGGCTAAGTAAAAAGGTGTCGACACATAGAGATATCTGTGTCGACACAAAAAATTGGTGTCGACACTTCAGGGAAAAGGTGTCGACACATCTAGGAAGTTGGTGTCGACACTTCAGAAAATTAGTGTCGACACATGACAAGTAGGTGTCGACACATCCAAGGTGGTGTCGACACTTAGGTTTTACTCAGAATTATCTAAGTAAAGTCTCGACTAAATGTCGAGTTATGTGGTGTCGACACTTCAGAAAATTAGTGTCGACACATGACAAGTAGGTGTCGACACATCCAAGGTGGTGTCGACACTTAGGTTTTACTCAGAATTATCTAAGTAAAGTCTCGACTAAATGTCGAGTTATGTGGTGTCGATACATAAACAAGTGTCGACACATAGATATGTTGACTAAACTTGTGTCGACACATAGGTGTCGAGACATTATAAGTCAGTGTCGACACTTATCGACAGTGTCGACACAATTTAAGTTAGCTGCCCGCCTTTTCATCTTCAAACCTAGAAAGGTATAAATAGGATTTTGCCTTTGTCTGTCGACACGCTTTCAAAAGTTTCGAGACCAAACTTGTGTGTCAACACCTCTCTTCTCTCCAGTCAAATTCTTCAAACCCTAATGGCGCCAAAGCTTGAGGAGAACGTCAACGAAAGATACGAACTGGTGCGACAAGCGTTTGAGGATGCAGACCCAGAGATCAAGAACGAGATAACCCTAGTTGCAGACTCAGGGTTAGAATTCCTAGTTTCTGAGCCAACTAAAATCTGGAAGAAGGAAGTTCTAGAATTTCTAAATGGAGCTGAAGTGGACGAATCTGGATACAAGATCAAATCCAGGGTTCATGGAGAAAAGGTGAAGGTATCACCTAAAAGTTTGAGGAAAGTACTACAGTTACCAAGAACTAAGGAAGAGGAAGAAGTTACTGCTTATAAAACCAGAGAATCTTTAACTTGGTGTGGACTGGATGCAAAGATGAAAATTGGTTCAGTCTTCAATAGAAAAGGGCATGAACAGCCAGGGGAAATTCCTTTCTGAAATTGTTGACAAGGTCATCTTAAGTAAGCCTGGAGGGCATGATAGGGTATCAGCCCATATGTTTAGTATTATGACAAGGATAATCTTCACTCTGAAAACTGACTGGTCTGTAGTGATCTTTGAAAAGATTAAGGAAAGCCTAAAGAAGCCCAACCTGGGCAGGATCTTAAGTCTATACCTTGCTGGTATTATACCAGAAGTTATGGGTCAAGCTGCTGGTAGTAAAATCAACCACATGAGAAGAATGGACATGAGAATCTTCTCAAGATGGGACAGAGTTTTGACAAAGGAGATGCCTACTCCTGAGAAAGAAACCCCACACAAGAAGAAGAAAACTGCTCCAGTAGCTCAAGAGTCAACTAGCAGCTCTGATAGTGAAGAGCAAGTTGTCTTCACACCTGATGAGCATGAAGAAGGGACTGTTGAGAAGTCTACAGCTCAATAAGATGCTACTAAAAGGCAGGGGGAGCTACCACCAACTAGCCCCTTACACCAGGATCAAATCCAGGGGGAGCCACTAGTTGTGGAAGAGCCAACTCCTCTTGAGAGTGAGCAAGCAACCAACATCATCCTTGAGGTAATCACTGAGCTTAATGCTTTAGATTTCCTTAAAGTGGATACTGTTTTATCTGTTCCATTAAGTAATGTTAATCAGCAAACTCAGCTGGATAGCCAACTCCCAGATGTTGTCATGGAAGACACATCTGTTGAAGTTCAAGTTGTATCTGATCCAGTGGTAGATGAGAAAAGAGTTTCTCCAGCTCATTCTCCACAAGAATTTACTATGGAAGGTCTATTTCTTAATCTGGATTAAGAAGACTTTGGAAAAGAAAGTACAGCTGCTGAAGGAGAGAATGCTCCAATTGAGGGGGAGCAAGTGCCATTTCTAGAAGAAACTGCAAGGCAAGAGCCTGAGAAGCCCCAAGCTGTTGAGGAGCTACAAAAGGAGAGGGTAGAGATAGCAAGCACCTCAGCTTCTGAAGATGAAGAGGCAACAAGGGCTAAGAAAAGAAAGTTTCAAGTTTTCAAAAGAAGAAGTCAGAATTACAAAAAGGCTCTCCAAACCATAGCACCACAGCCTATATCACAACCAGCACCAACTGTTGATTACAGTGCTTTAATGGTTGCAATGCAAATTAAGCTGGATGAGCACAGGAAAGCCATTGAAACTTATGTGGATGAGGGGCACAAGTCTCTACAATTTAATCTAGCCCAAGATTTAAAGTCAATAAGATTTGAGATGAATCTTAACAAGAAGGAGATGACAGACTGCTTCCACAAGGGAGGGAATGCAGTGGTGTACTTGGCTACACATCAGGAGAAGATAAAAGCTCAAGTTGATGAACTTGCAGTCAAGCAAGGATATGTACTTGAAAATCAAATTAGAATGAATGATAACTTGACTGCTTCACACAATGCCATAGTAACAGAGATGAAGAATCTAGCTACAGGGCTGACTCCAGTTAATGCTACAGCTAAAGCAGATTTTGACAAAGCATTCCAAGAGGAAATAGCTGCTGTTAAGACTGCCATACTAGACTCTCAGAAGATCATCACTGACAAACTCCAAAGGTTGAAACCTTATTTTAAAGATGGAGTCAATTATTTGGATAACCAGGTTAGATTTCAAAAAGATGATGTAAGAGATCACATAGAAAGAGAAGTCATAAAGGGGGAGAGAGTGTTAGTCAAGGCTAGCTCTGATCATGCTAAGTGGATATCTAATTCTATCAGAGCAACTCTTGGATATCCTCCTCTTTGTGATGATGATAATGTGGCAGAATCTGGAATTAATCCTGCATATCTAGGAGGGGAGCAACCTGAAGTGGCTCAAGTCATCTACCCTCCTCCAGATTTTGACATGATACATGCTGATATACAGTCCATGTATAGCCCACCTGGGGGAAAGGACAATGTCATTATAGAGAAAGTTGTTCAGTCAATATCTGAAGCTATGCAAGAAGCACTGCAAAAAGAAGAAGAAACTAGATTGTCTAAGAAAAGGTTTAGGGAACAAGCTGAACAAAGACCAGACTTTGAGCAGTGGAGCCCTACTTCAAGAAATATTATCTTAACTGCATGGAAAGCTGCAAAAGATAATATACAAGACAGAAATAAATGATTTTCTGAACTTGAATGGAGAAAATATGAGACAAGGCAAGAAGCAATAGTCCAATATAGAAGGAAGGCCAAGAGGGGAAAGCTACCTCCTACTGCCCAGGAGCCTAGCAAGTACTTTCCCAAGCCTTATCATTATTTTGAAAGGCAAAAGATTAAAGCAGAAGAGCTAAAGAAGAAGGAGCTGAAAGGGAAGAAAACAGTTGATACTGAAGCTGCTGAAGCTCCTATGCAAGCCAAGATTCAGTCTGGAAAAGGGATTGTGATTAAAGATGCTGAACAAAAATAGCATAGAAATTTTCTTAAGTTTACTATGTAATCTTTTGATATTAACATTCTGTAAAACTTTTGGAAATATGAATATGACAAAGCTGTTAGAACAATATGTTGTGTGATAAATTTGCTATGTGATAAATTTTTTTCATAATTATTCTAAAATGTTATCTGTGTATACATGTTTATGATTTCCCTGCTATATACAATCCTGCTTTACATCATTTTGTAATTTTATTATGAATGGTGTATATCATTGACTAAGGGTTATGACTTCTCCAAATAGGGGGAGATTGTTGGGTACATTGGTTTAAATGTACCTGATTTGAAGAAGCCTCACCCAACTCAATGATATACATCAAAATGTATTTGATGTGTTTTGAGTTCACTTGTGCAGGTTAAGTATTTGCAGGAAAGATGGAAAAGTTTCTAAGTCCATGTGTCGACACCCAGAGGGAAAGTGTCGACACTTAAGAAGACTTGTGTCGACACCCAGGCAAGCAGTGTCAACACTTGGAGTCATTGTGTCGACATCAGGGATGCTGAGTCGACACCAGACAGAAAGTGTCGACATAAGGAGCTGTGTCGACACTCAGTGAAGAAAAGTGAAGTGAAGCAGTGTCGATACTTAGCAGTTGTGTCGACACCCAGTGAAACTGTGTCTACATCAAAAAGTGTCGACACTTGGAGGCTGTGTCGACACTCAGCAAAAGTCAGCAGAGACTAAGTATAAGTGTCGAAACCAAGAAGAATGTGTCGACACACAGCAGAAGAGTCAACACTTGAAGTAAGTGTTGACACCCAGAACAATGTGTCGACACTCAGCTGAAGACTCAACACTTGAATAAAGTGTCGACACAAGGAGCTGTGTCGACACTTAGCAAAGATCAACAAAATTCTAAGTACAAGTGTCGACGCTAAGGAGTTGTGTCGACACTCAGCCAGAGTTTCGACAGAAGAAGAATGTGTCGACACAAGGAGCTGTGTCGACACTCAGCAAGTATCAACACTGAAGACATGTGTCGACACCAAGAAGCAGTGTCGACACTGACAAGTTCAACACATGAAGATGTGTCGACACAAAGGAGTTGTGTCGACACTTACAAGAATTCAGCAATATACTGAAGTACAAGTACTTGTGTCGACACTCAATTTCAGTGTCGACACATGAAGAAGAAGCAGTGTCGCGATATAAAATCTACAACACAAGAAGTTGGGTCGACACCTTGTAGGCTAGTGTCGACACTTAGACAACTTGTGTCGACACTTGGTCTATATGTGTCGACACTTAAAGACAGACAGTCTCGACACTTACAGACAGTTACAGAATTTTCAAGAACTGACTGGATGACTTGACAGCTGCCATTCCAGCCGGTCTATTGCACCTGTCAGAGTTGTCAGAAATCTGTTATGGACCGGACCAGCCGGTTACCATGAAGAAGGCCTATAAATAGGATTATACAGTCTACAGAAACTGTTGTTGAAGTTGATCAAGTAATTGTCCAAGTACAAGTGATCAATATACAAAGAAGATCTAGCTATTCCTTGAAGAATCTAGTGAAGATCTAAGAAGTTGGAGAGAGAGAGCTCCATCCAAGAAATCAGCCGTTGGAACCAGGCTGAGAAGAAGGGTTCAGATTTATTCTGAATCTTAAGTAGCAGAGATCAAGGATCAACTGCAGAAGAGGTCAATCTAATTGAGTTCTACATTCAAGAAGCTTTGAAGAAAGCCAAGTCAGATTGATTTCAGCCGAGTTCTTCCAAGAACTCATCAAGAAACTCACAAAATTCTCTCTTTTCTCTAAGTTATTGAGTTAAAATATTTGTTTTCATTTTATCTTGTAGGATCCTTAGGGATCTGAGTCTTGTAAGCCTGTAATTATAAAGGCTGAGTGTAGGGCTTGAGTGCCTGAGTGTAGGAGATTGAAATCTCTGAGTGTAGGCCTTGGTGGCTGAGTGTAGGCCTTGGTGGCTGAGTGTAGGCTTTGTGAAGAAGCTGAGTTGTAGGGCCTTGGGCATGAGGTGTAGGAACCTATGTTGTGGGTTCTGAGTGTAAGATCTGAGGATCTGAGATAGTGGAGAAGTTGGGCCGAATCTAGTACACTGCTAGATAGGCGAAGGGGGAAGTGGATGTACCCAAACCTTGGGGAACCACTATAAAACTGTGTGTCTACTGTGTACTGTGGAATGCTGTGATTGCTGAATGTGTGCTGTGATAAAGTAGATAGAATTCTGTATTAGATTCTGTATTCTGCCTTAAAAAGTTAAAAAGATTCAAGTCACCTATTCACCCCCCCTCTAGGTGTTTAGGAACAATATCTTTCAGGTAGCATTCTTGGAGGAAGATGCCTCATGATGATGGAAATCACATGGCTTCTTCTCCTTTTTGGGCTTCTCTACAACAGGCTTGTCTTTGGTGCATTCTTGAAGTTATGCCCATGATTGAAAGGGCCATAGCTCTGAAGAACAACTTCTTCATAAGGTGCCTTAAAGACACTTTCGCCAAAGTTTCGGGGTCGAGCCCATCCTTGATAGCGGGACTTTGGCTCTACATAAGTAGGCCTGGCAAAGTGCCCGTATTATGAGTCAAAATCAAACTCATTTGTTGGAATGATGACCTTTCTGAATGTGGTTTGACTTTGAGGGGCTTTTCCCTTTTCTTCTGCTGAGGCCTTTTTGGCGGCCTTATTTTTCCGTTGATTCTTGTTTCTCCTAGAGGGTTTACTAGGAGCTTCTTCATGGCCTAGTCCAGCTCCCTTGGCCTTTGCTGAGAATTCAGCAACGAATGGAAGAACTGTCTTGGGCTTAGAGAAGCTCTCAACAAGTTTCCTTTTAGCCGCAAGTTCGGCTTCCAAACCTTTGATGATCTTCTCCTTCAGGTCAAGGTGATCGAGAGCCTTGTTGTATTCTTCAATAGCATTATTGAAGTTTTCCTCGAGGGAGTCAGTCTTTGCGACTTTCTCTCTCAAGTTGCTCTCTTCGGCTTTTAGAGATTTGATCTCTTTAGCCTGAGTCTTCACGACTCGACGACATTTGTCGTAAGCCATGATTAACTCCTTATACTGGGCCATTAATTCTGACTCATCGTCAGAGGAGCTACTCTCGCAATCATGTTCAGAGACTTCAGACTCAGAGAGAGGGGTGTGAGAGTTTACCTTCCCAGTGAACTGGGGCTCTTGTTCATCATCTGTTTGAGCCATTAGCCCAAAGTAAGCTTCTTCTTCTTCGCTTGACTCTGAGGAGTCGGAGTCGCTAAGAGTCTTGCTCCTTTTGGCTATTAGGCTCTTCTCTTTCCTCTTTCTGTTGTGCGAGGATTTCTTGTCTTCCCTTCTGCCACCCTCCTTCTTCTTGTGAGAGCAGTCAGCAATGACGTGACCTGGCTTATTGCAACAATAGCAAATGATGTCAGTTGAAACATATTTGTTCTGTTTAGTGTTATACCTGTCGTGGCTGCTTGAGCCTTTTCTTTGTCGATCGTCATCGCGCCGCGATCTTCTGTGTGAGGCATCCTTGCCTTTCCATTGTTTCTTTTTATTAAGAAACTTCTTGAATTGCCTTGAGAGTAGGGAGAACTCTCCTTCAGATAGTTCAGAGCCTGAGGTGCTGGGCTCTGATGTTTCTTCTTCTTCATCAACTTCTGGAGCTGGAGCGGGGGAGGCAGCCTTAGTCTTTCTGGAGGTGTCTGCCTTCAGAGCGACAGGTTTCTCCTTCAGAGCAGACCTGCCCTTCTCTTCTTCAGCTTTTCTTGTATTGATTTGGAGTTCATAGGACATAAGCTTTCCAAAGAGATTTTGCGGGTCCGTTTCAGCTAGCTTCCCGAACTCCCTGATGGCACATAACTTGTTATCCCATTCCTTGGTTAGGGATCTCAAGAATTTGTCGTTTAGTTCTCCGTTTGTGAAGACACGGCCATACACCCTTAGGCCATTTACAATCTTGAAGAAGTTCTCAAAGGTGTCGGCAATTGTTTCCTTGTTCCCTTGTTGGAACGCTTCATATTTTTGATTGAGAAGGGATCTCCGATCATCCCTTACTTCTTCAGTCCCTTCCATCAAAGTGACTAAGGAGTGCCACATCTCCTTAGCTGATTGACAGTGAATCAAATTCTACAGCATCGAGTCATCGACTGCACTTGCTATGATGTTCTTAGCTTTCTTGTCAAGAGAGACAAGTGCAATCTCGTCTTTGTCAAGATCCATTAGCTTTTTGGGAACTCTCTTGGTAGGGTCGATAGTGGACATAGTCATGGGAACGTAAGGACCTTCTTCAACGATCATGAAGATCCTTGGATCCACAGCTTCCATGAAAAATTTTATCCTTTCTTTCCACATGGGAAAGTTGTTTTTGTTGCACAGAGGAAGCTTGGCGAAATCTTTGCCCTTGTCCATTTTATGGTAGACTCTTTCAACCAACAGATCTGGATCTGATCAAGGTGTTAACCTTCTAACGATCAACCTCCCTCTGATACCAATTGAAAGAAAACTGTTGTCGACCTAAATCACCTAGAGGGGGGTGAATAGGTAGTTTGTGCGTCTTTTGCGGAATAAAAATTAATTAGAGCACTGCACAGAAATATCTACCAATATCACAGACGACATAAGATGTATAGTGGTTCCCCAACCTTGGGTACATCCACTTTCCCTCACCGATCTAGCAATCAACTAGACTCGGCTACTCTACTATCTCGGATCAAAAATCGATCCTACCCTCGGAACAAAGTTCCTACAAACTCGATCCAACAAAATGGATCTACACCTCGGAAGATAACACTTCCTACAAACTCGGAGTGAAAAACTCCTACACTCGGAGAAGATTTCTCCTACAAAATTAATAAAGAGTTTACAAGAATACAAACAGTAAATCACTCAGATCTGAAGGAAATGGCCAGGATCTTCTTCTTTTCAACTATGTAGCTTTTTCAGAAATCGGTGAAGAAGGTCTCGGCCTCGATCTGGATCTACTTCCTTTTACAGAAATCGAGAGAGAATGTGATCAGTGAAGTCGATCTCGATCTGTAACATTTCTTCAGAATAGTCCTCTGAAAGTAGAAGCTTTGGCCGGAGAAGAAGGCGGCGGCGGCGGCTTCCGATTCGCGAGAGTCAGAGAGAGGCGGCTGAAGAATATTTCTCGAAAAAGGGATTACAAGAAAGCTTTGAGAAAAACTTAGGGTTTGTCATTTTCTGATAAGACCTTATATAGGAGAGACTAACGGTCATAATCGGTCTTAATGATGTACACGTGGACCAATCATGTCGCGTGATTTGAAAAGTCCTGTCAGAAAAATGACTTAGAAAATTTTCGGAAATATTTGGCCAACAACACGAGTAAGTCAATAACTACTCGAGTAGTTGAATAGCTACTCGAGTATATGATGGGAAACATACTTGGGTAAGAATAAACAGACTACTCGAGTATATAGAGATCAACTACTCGAGTATATAGACAAAACTACTCGAGTATACGAAGTGACCTACTCGAGTATATTGAGAATCTACTCAAGTACTGGGAGAGCTACTCGAGTATATTACATAACCTACTCGAGTATATGAAGTACTACTCGAGTGGAATACTTAGAAAAGAATTCTGAAGAGGTCTGCTGGCACCTACTCGAGTAGTTGAACTAAACTACTCGAGAGGAAGTAACCTACTCGAGTAGGTGAAGGTTCTACTCGAGCAAAAGACTTAGAAAAAAATCTGGAGTAGGGAAATTGCAAGGTACACGGGTGACACAAGAACTACTCGAGTAGGTAAAATGAACTACTCGAGTATGTATCTATCTACTTGAGTATGTGAGTATACTTACTCGAGTATATGACTTAGAGAAATTTAGAAGAGAGAAAAAAAACCTTATGGTACTCGGGTATAACGAGTAATCTACTCGAGTATGTAAGCATGCTACTCAAGTATATGACTTGGTCTACTCGAGTAGGTAGCTTAGCTACTCGAGTATATTACTATGTCTACTCGAGTACAAGATTCCTTAACTCGAGTAACTTATACCCAGACTACTCGAGTAGGTGAAAGCTCTACTCGAGTAAAACACTTAGAAACTTTCTGAAGCTGGAAAAACTGATTCTTCTAGAGTAGCCAACTTCCAATGCCTTTCCCATAGTCCAATAGCTTGAATATGAAGTGTATCCCAATAGAGAGACCACACATGAGTCAACACCTTGGAATATGCAATGAGGGATTACATTGCACAGTTCCTGTGTTTGGTGACCCACTGTGGGCTGACATTGGCCTACACTTCCCAGTGAAACTCCTGCAAACATATAGCTCAAACCAAGCATCAAATACAACTTAATTCATCTTAGTTCCAGGGTGACTTCATCAAATCTGGGTTCATGTGGATGAGATACCCAACAGGAACACTTCTGTCGATTCGATCAGCTAGCTCGGCGGGATTCGATCTGATCTCTAATTCCCGAAAACCCTAAGGGTCTATTTATACCAAAGGCATAAACAGACTTAGGAATATCGCTATCCGCAGACCACCCAGAAAATTAGGGTTCTAGAATCGGCGAGAATCACCTAGCAGATTCGGTGAGAATCAATCGGCGAGAATCAGGTAGGATCGGCGAGAATCAGTCGGCGAGTATCACCTAGGATCGGCGAGAATCGGAGTACAATACTCGACGATTCTCGACGATTCACATCGAACGTGAGTTGACGATACACGTCGACTCATACCAATCCTTCAAGGCAACATTTGCCCAACCCGACGATCCTTTAAGGCAACACTTTGCCCATAACCCCATTCAGGTCGGTGATTGGTAACCTTTACCAACACAGTCAATCATCCAACTACTCCACATCTCTTATGTGCGACCCTGCAGGCTCATATCGTGTTGGCAGAGAGATTACATGTTTGACCACTTCTAGATCACCATGGTAACTCCAACAGTCTCCCACTTGATCTCAAAAGTATCAAACCAAAAACCTCACAAACAATGA
Organism: Platanthera guangdongensis; assembly: GCA_039583875.1. Lineage (NCBI taxonomy): Eukaryota > Viridiplantae > Streptophyta > Magnoliopsida > Asparagales > Orchidaceae > Platanthera > Platanthera guangdongensis. The sequence goes on along the minus strand of CM077147.1, from coordinate 131,122,530 downwards.
GCGGCATCTAACAATGCATCATTGCTCCCCAAACAATAAGAGTTTATAACTCATAAGCCTTTATGACCAATGTATCAGATTTGTCTTTGTCCCTTTGTCCCTTACATCCGGAAAGAACTAGAGGCATGGACCGTGTCACCCTCGTAATAGCTCAATCCAAGTTTCTTGATCCAGGACGGACTTCCAGAGAATGGTGAGTCCAATATCACATATTGACTCAACCAAGCATGGCCATGCATTTCTCAGTACAGTTCCATCAAGGGGCCCATGGATGCAACTCCTGTCATACAGGAGGACAAATCTCATATCTGGTCACACACAAACACTCAAATGATCCGTAACATGCCCAACAACCACCCTTATCATCAACCTTTCTTAAGGAAGACTTTAGATGGCATCAAAGCACGCTCTTCCTCACTTGATGAATGCTGTGACTTCAGGTCAAAGGACCACAACACCATTGTCAATTGAGACCTACTCGTGACACGATTGTATGACAATCCACAGAGTAGTCTCAGGTTGGGTCTGTCCAGTACAACTTGTTCACTAACAAGTACCCACGTGATGACTTGATATCACAATATCATGACCTGTGAGAACCGGTCATCAGTCAACGCACGTGCTAGCCTTCATGTACCATCATCACCCTTAGCTTCTATGATGATACTCGACCAGGGACCTTTTAAGAATGAAGCTTCAAATAAATCATAGGCTCTCACATTCAAGTCACGTACTTGATGTCCCATGGAAGCGAACATTCTAAGGGTATCTATTATGTTAACATTTAACTATCATATAGAAAAACTCATAATAAAAGAACTTGCCATTAATTGTAAGAGAAAAACTAGGTACATTGTTCATCATATGAACAAATGGCCAACAAAATACATGTTTACATGCAATCCACAAGATTCTCACTAGAGTTGATCATTTAGGTATCGTATACCCATCGATCTAGTATGACCATCATGCTTTCTCTGCGCGAGAGGCTTTGTCAGTGGATCCGCAATATTCTCCTCTGTCGGCACTCTGCAAATGTTCACATCTCCTCGTTCGACAATCTCATGAATAAGATGAAACCGCCGAAGTATGTGCTTGGAGTGCTGATGGGATCTAGGTTCCTTAGATTGTGCAATTGCACCATTGTTATCACAGTAGAGAACTACGGGACCAACAATGCTAGGAACTACATCAAGCTCGCCGATGAATTTCCTAATCCATACAGCCTCCTTCGCCGCATTAGCTGCGGCGATATACTCGGCCTCTGTTGTAGAATCAGCAACTGTCTCTTGCTTGGAACTCTTCCAGCTCACAGCTCCTCCATTCAGGCAAAACACAAAATCTGACTGAGACTTGGAGTCGTCTCTATCAGTTTGGAAGCTAGCATCCGTGTAACCACTTACAACGAGCTCTTCCTCTCCACCATACACCAAGAACACATCCTTAGTCCTTCTCAAGTACTTCAGGACATTCTTGACTGCAATCCAGTGACACTCACCGGGGTCTGACTGATACCTGCTAGTCATGCTCAAAGCAAAGGAGACGTCGAGTCGAGTACATAACATCGCGTACATGATTGATCATATTGCCGAAGCATATGTAATCAACTTCATGAGGTCCTTATCTTCACAAGACTTTGGATACTGGTCCTTAGAGAGATTCACACCATGAGACATTGGCAAAAATCCTTTCTTGGACTCAAGCATGTTGAACCGCTTCAACACCTTTTCGATGTACATACTCTGGGTCAAACCCAGCAACTTCTTCGATCTATCTCTATAGATCTTAATACCGAGTATATAAGTCGCTTCACCCAAATCCTTCATTGAAAAGCAGTTCCCTATGTTGTTCTTAACAACTTTCAGGGTAGGAATGTCATTCCCAATCAACAGTATGTCATCTACATACAATATCAGGAATACAACAATGCTCCCACTGATTCGCTTGTAAACACAAGGCTCATCTTCATTCTTGATGAAACCAAACTCTTTGATTTTCTCATCAAAACGAAGATTCCAACTTCGAGAGGTCTGTTTCAGTCCATAGATGGACTTATTCAGCTTGCATATTTTAGTGGCTTCATCTGGGGATACAAAACCCTCGGGTTGTGTCATATACACTTCCTCAAGGAGGTTTCCATTATGGAAAGCCGTTTTGACATCCATCTGCCAGATCTCGTAGTCATAATACGCAGCAACAACAAGCAATATCCTTATGGACTTTACCATGGCAACAGGGGAAAAGGCTCATCATAGTCAATACCATGAATTTACTTGAAACCCTTAGCCACCAGTCGCCCTTTGAATGTCTGTACATTCCCATCCATGTCGGTCTTCTTCTTGAAGACCCACTTGCACCCTATGGGTCGTACCCCTTCAGGTGGTTCCACCAAGTTCGAAACTTGGTTTGCATACATGGAGTCCATTTCGGATTTTATAGCCTCAAGCCATTTGTCGGAGTCCGGTCCATTCATAGCCTCTTGGTAGGTTGCTGGTTCATCATCATGATCCATAAGCAACACATTACCTATTTGAGACACGAGAAATCCATATCTCTCAGGCTCAAACCTCGGTCTACCAGATCTACGTAGGACTTGTGTTTCTTGAGCAGGTTCTCTAGCTACAACATCTTGTAGTCCTGTCTCAGAATCCAATTCCGGTTCATTCACTACATGTGGTTCTTGAACTTCTTCAAGCTCTACCTTTTCAGTCTTTCTTGATATGAACTCTTTCTCCAAGAAGACACCAGTCCTTGCGACATACACTTTGCCCTCAGATGGTAGGTAAAAGTAATACCCTTTCGTTTCCTTAGGATATCCCACCAGATAACATTTATCCGATTTGGGTTCCAGCTTGTCAGGCATTTGACGTCTCACGTATGCCTCACAGCCCCAAATTTTAATGAACGACATACTAGGATGCTTCCTAGTCCATATCTCATATGGTGTCTTTAGAACCGTTTTCATTGGGGCGTGATTCAATGTCATTGCAGCAGTCTCTAAAGCAAAACCCCAAAAGGAAACAGGCAAGTCGGCATGACTCATCATCGAACATACCATGTCTAACAGAGTACGATTTCTCCTCTCAGACACACCATTATGTTGTGGTGTTCTAGGTGGAGTGAGCTGTGATGTAATACCACAATCTTTCAGATGATCACGGAACTCATGACTCAGGTATTCGCCACCTCGATCAGATCGGAGTGCTTTAACCCTTTTACCCAACTGGTTTTCTACTTCATTCTTGAACTCTTTGAACTTTTCAAAGGTCTCGGATTTGCACTTCATAAGATACACATATCCGTATCTACTGAAATCATCAGTAAATGTAACAAAGTAGAAATACCCACCTCTAGCCATGGAACTCATGGGTCTGCATACATCACTATGTACAACACCCAAGAGATCCTCAGCCCTCTCAGTATAACCAGTGAAAGGAGCTTTAGTCATCTTGCCTAACAAACAAGATTCGCATCGCTCAAATGATTCATAATCAAATGAGTCAAAAAGTCCATCTCTATGGAGCTTGGATATGCGCTTCTCGTTGATATGGCCCAAACGACAATGCCAGAGAAATGTAGGGTTCGAGTCATTTGTTCTTAGTCTTTTATTATTTTCAACATTACAGATCAGATGGTCTAAGTTCAAAACATAAAGACCATTAAACAATTGGGCTACAGCATAACAAACATCATTCTTAAATATAGAACAACAGTTGTTCTTAATTATAAAAGAAAATCCAATCATGTCCAAACATGAAATAGATATAATGTTTCTAGTTATGGCTGGAACAAAATAACAATTATCTAGTTCTATTACAAGCCCACTGGGCAAAGAAAGACGGTAAACCCCTACGGCTACAGCAACAACTCTTGCTCCATTGCCGACGCGGATGTCCACCTCCCCTTTACTCAGCAATCTTCTCCTTCCCAGTTTCTGCACATTTGTACAAATGAGAGAACAACATCCGGTATCCAATACCCAAGATGAAGGAGCATAAAGGTTTATCTCTATAATGTGAACATTTGAAGCGGAAGTCATACCTCCCTTCATTTTCTGCAGACCTTCAATATACGAAGGACAGTTCCTCCTCCAATGACCAGCCTTGCCACAGTGGTGGCATTTCCCTTCCTTCACCGTGCTTTTCTTTTTCATCAGTGCAGAATACTTGGGCTCAAGATATGACTTAGGTCCCACCTTCGTCTTCTTAGAGCCCTTGGCCTTGCCCTTGCCCTTATGCACCATCAGTATGGGGCTGGCAGACTTGGCCTTCTTCATATTGATTTCGGCAGTTCTCAACATGCCTAGGAGTTCGGGTAGTGTCTTGTCTATTTCATTCATGTTATAGTTCAAGACGAACTGCTCATAACTGTCCGGCAATGATTGCAGGATCAGATTTGTGGCCAACTCTTGACCAAGAGGAAAACCCAGCCTTTCAAGGTTCTCTATATACCCAATCATCTTGAGTACGTGAGTCCCTACTGAGTCTCGAACTCCCATCTTGCACTGAAACAACGCTTTTGTGATGTCGAACCTCTCTTGACGAGCCTGCCCTTGAAACATTTTCTTGAGATGCTCGTTGATGAATTGTAAATATACCTATTTTTCTGTACATTAATTTAGTTATTTTCATTTATTTTTGTCATTTTTATTTATAAAATGCTCCTTTTATTGTAAATATTATACTAACTTGTATTATTTTATTTTTCAGAAAATATGAAAAATCTACCAAAAATTGACATGTCACGCCCGTGACATATTGGTCACGCCCGTGACCATGGCGTGACACGTCAAATTCCAGTCAATTAGCAAATTTTGAAGAGCAAAGCTTGACACGCCCCCTGTCACGCCCGTGTCACCCGACATGGGGCGTGACCAAAGCCCGTGTCCACCCGCTCAACGTTTTCATCTCAACGATCGTCGACACCAGCCGACATGCCTAGCGTCACGCCCGTGACCTAGGGCGTGACACCTCTTTCCGCTCGACGATTTTCAACTCGACACTTTCAGCTCGACATTCGTCGAGTGTCGACACCAGCCAACACGCCCAGAGTCATGCCCGTGACCTGGGGCGTGACCACTGCGCCTGGCCGACAAGACCTGCCCGAAGACTTTCAGCACGCACTGCGCCCAGATCTACCTGCTTGACACGCCCAGCGTCAGGCCCGTGACCTGGGGCGTGACCACTGCGAGACCGACACGTGTCCAGTTCGAAGTCCACTTTCCCGTCAAATCGTCGGCCGCCTTCTCAAATAGTACTTACACGCCCCATGTCACGCCCATGACCGAGGGCGTGTAGTTGTAAATTTTTCCCTATAAATTCAGAGCTTCTGCTTGAGTTCCTGTTCCCTTTTTTGAACCATTTTGTATAAGTGTTATGCTGCTGGGATGAAATCCAAATGTGTTGTAAGGGATATTTTCTCTCCCTCTTTCTCTTCTTTTTTAGCTTTGTAATAACTTTTTTTATTAATGTAATTGTAGTTTTTTTTCCATTACAACTCTTGGACTTCATCTATATTTCATCCCTTATGCAATCTTATCCTTTTTTTGCTTTTGTTTTAACTTAGTTTTAGTTCTTTTAAAAGGCGTGTGTGAGTGTATGAGTATAGTTTTTTACTTTAATGTTTTCATTAACTTTACTTAGACTTGTTTAGATTAGGTTTTTATAGCTTTCTATCTCATTGTTATAAACCCGTAAAACTGATTTCAAAGTGATTTTCATTTCTTTTAACTTAGATTTTTCTTTTTAGGATGTAAAACCTTTTCATTATTTTCAGTTTATTTTCACCTTTTTAGCATTTTTACGGAGTTATAAGAATGAAATCATGATCGTTTTAATTTTTCAAGCATTTGCATTTTTGCTTTTATTTCAAAAACTTTTTGCTCTTTTATTTTTTTCGTTCTCTTTTTATGCATTTCTACCGCATTCTAGCGGTAGAAATGTATTCGTTTTAATTTTTCGATCACTTGCATTTTGCGTTTATTTGCAAACTTTTTCGCTCGTTTAATTTTTATTTTCACTTTTTATGCATTTCTACCGCATTCTAGCGGTAGAAATGCAGTCCTTTTAATTTTTCGTCAACTTAGTTTTTCTTAATTTTTTCGCTCATGTATGCGCATTTATTTCCGCCTACTCGTTAAGAGTTAAATGACGCTTGCTTATTTTACTTTCTGTAGAGTGCGTGAGTTTGTAATTTTCTTTATTTCCGCCTACTCATTCGAGTTAAATGGCAGGTCTTTATTTTCCCTACTCATTTGAGTAGTATTTGTGTGTGTGTGTTTTCATTTATGTCGAGAGAGCGTGTGCGTGAGTTGCATTTATTTAGTCCTACTCGTTTGAGTAGGACACGCTTTCTTTCTCCCGCCCACGCATTTACGCCGGGACTCGCAATTTACAGCTTTCTTCAGTCCTACTCGTTTGGGTAGGACTTGCAATTTTCAGCTTTATTTTACTGCTTTCATTTTATCTCTTTCATTTACTGCTTTCTTTATCGCTTTATTTACTGCTTTTTCTCGCAAGCCGTCCCCATTCCGATGAGTGGCTAATCGTTCTTAGCCCTCGGCATCGAAGAGCATTGGGACAGATAAAATAACTTAAAATAATTAAAGGTCTAATCTTTCTAATTAATTAAAAGTACTTAAGGTTTGCCCGGGGTTAACGACGCGTAGGACCATATATCGATGTGTGGGCCCTATTTCAGTTTTCCATACGCTCGCCGAGAGGCCGTGCGTATGGACAGATCACCCCTTGGCAAAGAGAGTTCCGCACTAACCCTCGAGAGAGGAGGCACGCCAACTCTACCGGATTGGGTTCGCCACCCAATAGCTGGGTTCTTAGCGTAATGCGGGCGTTAAGAGGAATCCTTCGTTGGACGAGAGCCCGGTCGAATAGTCTTAGCGTTCAGGTGAGCGATAGCCCTATAGCTAGGTGAGCTCATTTTAGTGGAACCTCCACGGCCAAGTCTCCGCCTTAATTAATTAGAAACTTAGGAGCTCTTTTTATTTAAAGTCTATTTTAGTTCAATTGTTTTTTCGGTGCCATCGAGCTAAGCTCTTCATCGGCACCACCTTCAAGCTTTTTTTTATGCTTTCTTTTTATGTTTTCTGCCTTTTTATTATATATAAAATATCCCGACAAGATAATTATCGGTAAAATAATAGTCCCCTCCAGGGAAGAGTAGAAATAATCGAACCGAACCCGAGAACAATACGACCTCGATATTCCACCCGGAATATCCTGTACTACTCACGATAGGTGCACTTGCCTTCTTTCATTAAAACTCGATCACACCGTTTTATATCCAAATAAATAAATACGCGAGCCCCGTTTTCTAAATAAAATCATTCCGCCTTTTCTACTCAAATAAAACCGCCGGGTCGCCGCGTGACCGTAAATAATTTTGGAGTTTTAACCATCAAGTTTTTGGCGCCGTTGCCGGGGAAATTTTTGGTTTCGTTATTTTGAATCCTAGAAATCTATTAATTTTACCTATATCTATATATATCAAAAATTTAAAATGGCCAACAAAAATATAAAAATAATAATAATAAAAACTATAAAAAAAAATATTACAAAATTATAAAACAAAAAAAATGTGAAAAACTTATAAAACTAAAACAATTTTTGCAAAACCTTAAAAACTTAAAAATTAAAAAAAAACTTTAAAACTAAAAAAAAAACTAAACTAAAAAATAAAAAAAAAATCCAAAAAATGAAAAAAAAAAACTTAACAAAAAAAAACATTTTTATTTTCATTATTGTTTTTGAAAAAAAAAACAAAAAAACAAAAAAAAAACACTATAAAACAAACAAAACTAAAAAAATTCGAAAAAATGAAAAAACATAACAAAATAATAATAATAATAATAATAATAAACAAACTATATTTTCATGAAAAAAAAACAAAAAAACGAAAAAAAATAATAATAAAACCTAAAACACCTACCTAAAAACAACAAAAAAAATAATAAAACATCCTTAAAAACAAAAAAAATTACATGTGTATATATTTTGTCTTTTTATTTTCTTTTAATTTGTTTTATTTTATTTTGTTTCGCTTCGGCGCGCTTCCATTCTTGTGCACGCTAGGGATGCACATTTCCATCACACTCACGTAGCTAAGGCCTTCGCTATCTTCGAGTCGCCCACGCACTCGCTCCCTACCGCCCGCACACTTTAGGCCGAGTTTATCCTTTTTTTTTGTTTTTTCTGTTATCTTTTTGCTTTTTCTTCTAAATAATGCAGGGTTTCAACCTGCGCCTTCCCGGACTCGTCTAAGGGAAGCTCCTTCCCTCCCTTTTTCTTTTTGTACTTATTATATTTTGTATCTTATCTGTTCCGCATACTTAGATTGCAACATTGGGGACAATGTTGGGTTTACGTATGGGGGTGTTTTCCTATACTGCATTTTTTATTCTGTACTCATCAAAAATACAAAAAAATTTGCAAAACATAAAACCTAAAAAATTTTTCCCTTGTTTTTATTTTCATAAAACTTCAAAAAAAAACTCTCTGCCCCCACCATCTTCTTATTTGTAAAAGCTTGCTTTCTGCCTGCCCGCGACGTTCGACTCATCGAACCAACCATCCAAATAGAGTCTGTTCGCGGGCTGCATTCGAGTTTTTACTTTGTACCTTTTTTTGTAAAAATCTCTCTTTCCCCCCTATCTTCTTTAAATAGCACTTCTTTCTCTCCTCATTCTTGTAAATTACTTATCAAAATACACTAAAAAATCAATCAAAAAAAATTAGAAAAACCAAAAATCCTAAAAAAAAGAAAATAACTCTAAAAATCTTAAAAAGATAATAATTAAAACACAAAAAAATGATAAAAACTCTAAAAATTCCAAAAAAAATGTTTTGTTAAATTATGTAACAAAATAATTCGAATATACCATATCTTAACCCTTTTTGCTTTCCAAAAATCTAGTTTCGAGTTAATTTATATGCGAATTTTAGTTATTCTTTGCTTACTATTCGTTTATTAATTAACGTTCGATAGATTTAAGTGTCTGGAGTTAAGATTTAAAGAATTTTTTATGTCTTTTACTTATAATAGGGAACTTGTTTTTCACCACCACTTCTAATTTTATAAATAGAAGCTCCTTTTTTATGTTAGAAAATAACATCCATGGATTTCAATTATTTCTACTCTTTGCTTTTAGAAATATTGGAACGTTCCTTTTAAAAAGGTTGCTCTCAAAACTTTTTTATTAAAATCTAGTTTTTTTTTTGAAAAAACTAAACCCACTTCCTTTTTTTCATGTCTTACTTGACATGTTTACCCCTATCCCTTAAAAGATCTTATGTCAATGGGAATAAGATTTCATTCCGTAAACATAGGCACCCAATATTTAAAAAGATTATATGTTATGCAGTAAGAGGATAAAATTCATTACTCCTATGCATATACATTGAGTTATTTATTTATCTATGAAGAAAGAAAAAAAAAATTTTTGTGTTAGGAAAATAAGATTTCATTTTCCTAACAATCCAAAAAGAAAAAAAATTGGAGGTTCGAGAAAAAAATTACCTCGCCTCAATATTCAAGCCTTCTTCATAAACCACCAAACCACTTATTTCATTTCAATGATTCTAGAATTAATTTAAAATTTTTTGAGAGCAAAACTTTTAAATTGCATTATTTCCTTTAACTTCTTTTAAGCTAAAGTTTTTTATATAAATCCAATCCATCTTTGTTAAACTAACAAAAATAAATTTTTGCTTTCTATTTTATTTTATGTAGAAGTCTTTTTGAAACTCTTCCTCTATTCATAACATTTCATAAATTAGGATTTAATTCTTTAACCCCGGATGTTTATTTTGATCTTACTTTTAATTAATTCAAGCGGTAGCTAAACTTAGGATTTCTTTTATTCCTTATAAGTTCATCTCCAACTTTTGCTCTGGAATAACAAAAGCTTAAGTATGGGGGTATTTGATGAATTGTAAATATACCTATTTTTCTGTACATTAATTTAGTTATTTTCATTTATTTTTGTCATTTTTATTTATAAAATGCTCCTTTTATTGTAAATATTATACTAACTTGTATTATTTTATTTTTCAGAAAATATAAAAAATCTGCCAAAAAATTGACATGTCACGCCCGTGACATATTGGTCACGCCCGTGACCATGGCGTGACACGTCAAATTCCAGTCAATCAGCAAATTTTGAAGAGCAAAGCTTGACACGCCCCCTGTCACGCCCGTGTCACCCGACACGGGGCGTGACCAAAGCGTGTGTGAGTGTATGAGTATAGTTTTTTACTTTAATGTTTTCATTAACTTTACTTAGACTTGTTTAGATTAGGTTTTTATAGCTTTCTATCTCATTGTTATAAACCCGTAAAACTGATTTCAAAGTGATTTTCATTTCTTTTAACTTAGATTTTTCTTTTTAGGATGTAAAACCTTTTCATTATTTTCAGTTTATTTTCACCTTTTTAGCATTTTTACGGAGTTATAAGAATGAAATCATAATCGTTTTAATTTTTCAAGCACTTGCATTTTTGCTTTTATTTCAAAAACTTTTTGCTCTTTTATTTTTTTCGTTCTCTTTTTATGCATTTCTACCGCATTCTAGCGGTAGAAATGTATTCGTTTTATTTTTTCGATCACTTGCATTTTGCGTTTATTTGCAAACTTTTTCGCTCGTTTAATTTTTATTTTCACTTTTTATGCATTTCTACCGCATTCTAGCGGTAAAAATGCAGTCCTTTTAATTTTTCGTCAACTTAGTTTTTCTTAATTTTTTCGCTCATGTATGCACATTTATTTCCGCCTACTCGTTAAGAGTTAAATGGCGCTTGCTTATTTTTCTTTCTGTAGAGTGCGTGAGTTTGTAATTTTCTTTATTTCCGCCTACTCATTCGAGTTAAATGGCAGGTCTTTATTTTCCCTACTCATTTGAGTAGTATTTGTGTGTGTGTGTGTTTTCATTTATGTCGAGAGAGCGTGTGCGTGAGTTGCATTTATTTAGTCCTACTCGTTTGAGTAGGACACGCTTTCTTTCTCCCGCCCACGCATTTGCGCCGGGACTCGCAATTTACAGCTTTCTTCAGTCCTACTCGTTTGGGTAGGACTTGCAATTTTCAGCTTTATTTTACTGCTTTCATTTTATCGCTTTCATTTACTGCTTTCTTTATCGCTTTATTTACTGCTTTTTCTCGCAAGCCGTCCCCATTCCGATGAGTGGCTAATCGTTCTTAGCCCTCGGCATCGAAGAGCATTGGGACAGATAAAATAGCTTAAAATAATTAAAGGTCTAATCTTTCTAATTAATTAAAAGTACTTAAGGTTTGCCCGGGGTTAACGACGCGTAGGACCACATATCGATGTGTGGGCCCTATTTCCGTTTTCCATACGCTCGCCGAGAGGCCGTGCGTATGGACAGATCACCCCTTGGCAAAGAGAGTTCCGCACTAACCCTCAAGAGAGGAGGCGCGCCAACTCTACCGGATTGGGTTCCCCACCCAATAGTGGGGTTCTTAGCGTAATGCGGGCGTTAAGAGGAATCCTTCGTCGGACGAGAGCCCGGTCGAATAGTCTTAGCGTTCAGGTGAGCGATAGCCCTATAGCTAGGTGAGCTCATTATAGTGGAACCTCCACGGCCAGGTCTCCGCCTTAATTAATTAGAAACTTAGGAGCTCTCTTTATTTAAAGTCTATTTTAGTTCAATTGTTTTTTCGGTGCCATCGATCTAAGCTCTTCATCGGCACCACCTTCAAGCTTTCTTTTTATGCTTACTTTTTATGTTTTCTGCCTTTTTATTATATATAAAATATCCCGACAAGATAATTATCGGTAAAATAATAGTCCCCTCCAGGGAAGTGTAGAAATAATCGAACCGGACCTGAGAACAATACGACCTCGATATTCCACCCGGAATATCCTGTACTACTCACGATAGGTGCACTTGCCTTCTTTCGTTAAAACCCGATCACACCGTTTTATATCCAAATAAATAAATACGCGAGCACCGTTTTCTAAATAAAATCATTCCGCCTTTTCTACTCAAATAAAACCGCCGGGTCGCCGCGTGACCGTAAATAATTTTGGAGTTTTAACCATCACTCGTCAATATCCTTGCACCCCATGTTCTCATGTTGCTTCTGAAGCTCAGAGTTCATAGTGGCAAGCATAATGCATTCGACATCTAAAGCATCATCAATATACTTCTTATAAGCATCCTTCTCAGCACGGGAAGAATTCCCGGTCGGCACCTCAGGGGCTTCTTCTTCCAAGACATAGAGCTTTCGCTCTTGCCTGAGAACAATTCTCAGGTTCCTGTACCAGTCCTTGTAATTAGTCCCACTGAGCTTATCCTTCTCAAGGATGGCTCTCAGAGACAACGTGGAGTGTGAAACACTTGCCATGGAATCCTACAAGAATTTATGCAGAATAAAAACAGTACCAAAATTCCAAATACAATTTATTTTAATTTGGACTTCAATTAAAACACTCCCACTATTTTATTCGAAATGATAGCCCTCACTAACAATTCGGAGAGTTCATGCGAGCTACTCTCTTAGTGGACAAGATCCGTATTTCACCAACACAATGAGTAAGCTTTGGCTTTCCTCTCACGATGCGGTTATTTAGGTAGGCAACGCTTGCCAATTGCATCCTCATGCAATTCTTGTATGGTTGGTGAATAACTCCTTACTCGCATCCATCATATGGTGCATGCCAACCCTATGCCTCTAGGCACTCAACCTTTGAGGTCACCTAGTTAAGCTGGACCCGATGTCGATAGTGGGATATCACAATTATCCGCTCGCACCCTTACCAAGATAGATTAATGCACCTTGCTTTGGCAAGCCCACACTTCATCGATCGAGGCAGGAAGAGTGTCATCCATCGGAAGGCATCCGAACACTTAATATTTGATGAAGGGATTTTGATTATAGGTTAACAGTTAACCATGATCAACATTTGATCAATGTGCACATCCAAAGAAAAACAATTTTTCTAAAACCACATGCATCCCTTATGTGCACAACCTGATACCATCAACATTTGATAGAAGGAAGGGCTAAATCTGAACATCCGAAAACTTCCAAATCCTCAGATTTACATGCATTGGACAAAAGCAAAGACAACTCAACTTAAAGTAGTAGACAAGCTCATCTCTCTATGTTGGATTCAAAATCCAAAACAAACTCGAGGGATGGTTACTGCTAAGGAGACTACAATTTCTAACACTTAGAAATTTCCACAAAATCCGAGACGTTCTTGGCGGGGTACCAAGACTAAATCTAGACATTTAGAACACTTCTAAATCCCTAGGTTTACACGCACTGGAATAACAAAACTTCCAATACAACAATCATGGTCGTAACCTCCCTCTGATACCACTGTTGGGTTTATCTATGAGGATGGCACAACACTTGTGCACGCAGCGGAAGAATAAAAACATCAGGAAAACCCAAAAGAGATGGGATCGGGCCATGGTAGTTGAATCAAGAAGTTAACATACAACTAGGCAAAAATTACCTCGGTGGCGTTGAGTCACAACTCAACGGAGATGCTCCAAGCTTCGCCTTCTTGCTGGTGGCGAGTTCTACGTGGAATGATATCCACGTCTCTGCAGAAATCCACATAAGCGGGAGAACATTGATCTTTCCATCGCACGGATAATCGGGAAGGAGAGTGACCGCACCTTGCTTTCCCACAGACTGCTAGGTCCGCTCTAGGGATAGCAACACCAACAACGATTGCCGGAGAGGAGGAGGTCAACGGAGCGAGCACGGCGGCGGAACCCTTCCGTCGGCGGATTCGGGATCGGCGGAATGAACAAACGAAGAACAGAACACTTCCGTCGATTCGATCAGCTAGCTCGGCGGGATTCGATCTGATCTCTAATTCCCGAAAACCCTAAGTGTCTATTTATACCAAAGGCATAAACAGATTTAGGAATATCGTTATACGCAGACCACCCAGAAAATTAGGGTTCCAGAATCGGCGAGAATCACCTAGCAGATTCGGTGAGAATCAATCGGCGAGAATCAGGTAGGATCGGCGAGAATCAGTCGGCGAGTATCACCTAGGATCGGCGAGAATCAGAGTACAATACTCGACGATTCTCGACGATTCTCGACAATTCACGTCGAACGTGAGTTGACGATACACGTCGATTCTTACTAATCCTTCAAGGTAACATTTGCCCAACCCGACGATCCTTTAAGGCAACACTTTGCCCATAACCCCATTCAGGTCGGTGATTGGTAACCTTTACCAACACAGTCAATCATCCAACTACTCCACATCTCTTATGTGCGACCCTGCAGGCTCATATCGCGTTGGCAGTGAGATTACATGTTTGACCACTTCTAGATCACCATGGTAACTCCAACAGGTGCCCGCTCGCTCCATGCGGATACAGAGGCAAAGAGCATCCGCGGGGTTCGAGGTATGGGCGGCGCCGCGAATGATGGTATTCCACATGAAGTGGTCGGGGTGGGGCACGCGGTCGAACAGTTGGCGGGCATAGGTCATTGAGCCACGAAGGGAGATGGCGGCGGCGAAAAGGAGCTCCCGGAGGGAGTGGCCGTCGGCGAGAAATCCCCGAACCACCATCAGACAGTGAACCTGCTTCAAGGCGCGGAGATTTCAGCACATCCGCCATATGCCATGCCCATGCCGCCCCATGCCCGCTTTCCTCTGCATTATTCAGGGTTGTTTGCCTTCATTTTGATTCAATGCTTCGGTTGAAGGATATTATTATTTATTACTTGTTAAGAATATTTTGGTTGAGAAGAAAATATAAATTAAGGGTGTTGTTACTAGCAAATCTATTTTGACTTCTATCAAAACATTATTATTAGCAAATCTTCATATTTGAAAATGATTATTTGAAAACCATTTTGTTAATAGCAGACCACCCTAAAAAATTTAATTTTTTTAAAAAGTGTTACTAGCAATTGTCGGAGCGGATATGCAGTTACCCAGAAATTAAGTTTAATGCACTTGCTTCTTCTTCTTACATCAGCTAACTGCCATGAAGAGATACGAGTTCACTGAAATCCCATCTCAAGCAGCCTCCACGGAGCCGTAACCAACGACAGATCTTACTCTCAATTTCAAACCCAAGAATATACACGTCTTTTTGAACTGCGTCTTATACGTGCATTTTGATGAGAAGTGTTCAACATGAAAGTTGTCGATCTTGACGAGACTTTCATTAATGTCGGTTATTTTAGCCCTGCCCGTTTGGGCAGGCCCCACATCCTATAAATAGGGGGGAGGTGGTGCACCCAAGGCACGCTGACTCGTGCCCAGGAGCCTACTTGTTAAAGGCTGCAGACTCGAATTTAGTGCCTTGCGGAATCTAGCTTGCTCAGCTCTTGTCTTCCTTTTTCATTCACTTGTAACCACACCTTTCTTTAATCAAGGAAAAGCCCGTCGCAAGAGAGGCATTCAGGCCGCGAAGGGCGAATTCTGTTGTTGCCGTGGCTCACGGCCCTGCTGTTCTTCCTGCTCTTGTCCGCTTAGTAGATTGCTACTCGCAGTCTCTCTTTTTCCTTCTTTTCCCTTCTACTCGAACCGTTTGCTGGTGGTGCTCGACAATGGTGTCCACCGAATTCGCTGTTTTCTGGGAAGTGGCGGTGTCCGACAGTGTTAATAACTTCTCACTTATTAGTGGCTGTTCAGCATCAGCAACAGTGGCATCCTCCTTCTCGCTCACAGGAATATCAGCGTGGCGGACCGCTTTCTCAGCAGGCTTCTAGCTGTGGGAACTTTCTCTAGTAGAGCAGACAAGATCCCCTCTCGTCGTTCTCTTTATTATTTTTGTTGAGAACCAAGGTCCAGCGGGATTGGGTGTGTGTGGGACCGCATATTTGGGCTTCCCCATCGCGTTCCAGGTCTGGGCGTTGACCCCGATGGGCCCCCCGTGTGGCAGAATATCCCCGCCATCCCGTGGATGGATTAGTCCCACATTGCCTGCAGCGGGTGGTCCTTGGTGTTTATGTTCCCCCGTCCCCCCTTCCTACTACCTCGGAGTTTTGGGAAGTTGTGTGGTGACGGGTGGTTTCCACATGGTATCAGAGCCAACCCGCTGTGAGGGTGTGTTGAGAACCAAGGTCCAGCGGGATTGGGTGTGTGTGGTACCGCATATTTGGGCTTCCACATCGCGTTCCATGTCTGGGTGTTGACCCCGGTGGGCTCCCCATGTGGCGGAATATCCCCGCCATCCCGTGGATGGATTAGTCCTACATCGCCTGCAGCGGGTGGTCCTTGGTGTTTATGTTCCCCCGTCCCCCCTTCCTACTACCTCGGGGTTTTGGGAAGATGTGTGGTGACGGGTGGTTTCCACAATTTTCTTAGTCTTCATTGGTGTTATTGGCTTCTCGCCTTTTGCAGTGAGGCTAGTGAAAAAAGCGCCAAGCCTTGCCATGCCGGACTGCAAAGTGGAGACCGCAAGTGGTGAGTAGCGCCCCGTGTCGATCGGAATTTCTAACAGTTCCAGGCCCTCCAGCGATATTTATAGCGCTGGCGGCATTAATGAGGCATGCAGACTCGGTGGTTAAGAAAACATTTTTGAAGCTTTATGGAAACATAAAAATGTGCGGGGATTATGTTAACCCCCCAGTCCGCAACATCCTATAAGATGCCAAGACCCCCTGTCATTATCCGCGCACTCAATTAGGCAGTCCACCCAGTCCGGCAAAGCAGCGGTAATCGGCCAAGGATGATCCCACAGCGGCGGATTCAAAACTCTTTTCGCCCAGTCCACCATCCTCCAGCAGGATCGCGCCTAGCAGCAGCAGAAGGAAGCTCCAGCCTGCGAGCCCAGTCCGCCCCTTCTGCGCGGACTGGCATGTTCTTTCTTTTTGCTTCCCGTCACCGCTGTCCGGTTCTCCTGTACCTCGGGCAGTCGGTTATTTTAGCCCTGCCCGTTTGGGCAGGCCCCCCATCCTATAAATAGGGGTGAGGTGATGCACCCAAGGCACGCTGACTCGTGCCCAGGAGCCTACTTGTTAAAGGCTGCGGACTCGAATTTAGTGCCTTGCGGACTCCATCTTGCTCAGCTCTGTTCTTCCTTTTTCATTCACTTGTAACCACACCTTTCTTAAATCAAGGAAAAGCCAGTCGCAAGAGAGGCATTCAGGCCGCGACGGGCGAAGTCCGTTGTTGTCGTGGCTCACGACCCTGCTGTTCTTCCTGCTCTCGTCCGCTTAGTAGATTGGTACTCCCAGTCTTTTCTTTCCCTTCTTTTCCCTTGTGCTCGAACCGTTAGCTGGTGGTGCTCGACCCCCTTTGTGTTTTTGTGCATAAACACTTCTCGAGCCAGAACTCGCACTTTGAGAACTTTGCATAAAGCTGGTTCTCCATCAACACTTGCAAGACTACTCTCAAGTGAGTCTCATGCTCCACCTCCGATTTGGAGTACGCCAGAATGTCATCGATAAAGACAACTACAAAGGATTTCAAGTATTTCCGAAATACCCGATTCATCAATTCCATGAATACAGATGATGCGTTCGTCAGCCCGAGCGGCATCACCGAGAACTCAAAATGACCATACCACATACCAAACGCTATCTTGGGTATGTTCTCGTCTCGAATTCGCAACCGATAGTATCCTAACTTCAATTCCAAATTTGAATACACCATTGATCCCACCAACTGGTCGAACATGTCGTTTATCTGAGGAATCAGATACTTATTCTAGACAGTCAGTTTATTCAACTCTTTATAGTTTATGCACAGCCACATACTACCGTGTTTCTTCTTCACGAACAACACCGGCGCGCTCCATGGTGAAGAACTGGGTCTGATATACCCCTGCTCCAACAGTTCCTGCAAATGTACCTTGATTTCAGCCAACTCCTTTGGTGCCATCCTAAACGGAGGTCGTGACACCGGCCTAGCCTCTGGCACTAACTCAATCGAAAAATCGATCTCTCGTCGAGGAGGCGCTCCAGGAAGTTCATCCGAAAACACATCCTTGAACTCTGCCACTACGGGCACTTCCCCAAGTGACAACTTGTAGAGGCGAACCTCCAATAATGCCACAAGAGCTACTCCACCCTGGTCAACTACCCCGCATCAACTGTATGGCCGAAATTAGGGAACAGGCCACTCCATTAAGGCCCTCAAACTTGACTTATGTCTGCCCTTCGCTTCTTAGGGTCACCACCTAAGATAGTCAATCAATACTGGCACGCTTCTTCGCTAGCCAATCCATTCCCAAAATCACATCAAACTCGACCAACGGCAGGACCGCTACTATCAACACGAAGTCAACTCTGCTTAGCTCCCAACAAATGCGCCCTTTCTTCCCGGTGGTCATGGATGACCCATTGTGCATGCGCACCTTCAGCTCCGCCTCCGCCGAAAATGTCTCAACTCCAGTCCTACGAATGAAGCTTTCCGCAAGAAAGGAGTGCGACACTCCCGTTTTAAACAATACCCTAGCGGGGTATCCGGAAACTAACACAAAGCCTAAAAGATAGACATCAAACATAACAGTATAAAAGTATGAAGCACAAGGTTAAACTTAAACTTCCCCATACCTGTCACCACATCAGGTTGGTGGATCGCTTCCTGCTGTCCAAGGTTGTAAGCCCTTGGTTGCACTGGTTGGAACCGAGAAGCGCTAGACTCTACCATCTTCCCTTTTTCTGCGGCACTGGGGCCGGAGCGCACAGTCTGCTCCTGCCTTGCCTCCTGCTCCGCACCTCCTTGGTTACAAAAACGAGCAATGTGTCCCACCTTACCACAGTTGAAGCACGTCGGTGTCCCCTTAGAGTGAGACCCTCCGGACATCTACTTGCTTTTCTCACCGTACTTGCATGGGTGAGGCTTTTTCCTCCATCTATTCCCTTCAGACTTTCCTTGGGATTGAGAAGGCTTCCCTTTTCATTGCTTGCGCGAAAAACGCTTACGACATTGGCTTCTCTTTAGATCACTCTTCAATGTCCTGGCAGCCTCAACTAGCTCATTGAAACCAGCTCTCTTCATGGCAATGAGAGGTTGTCTTAGATTCTCCCTCAGCCCCTGGTAGAAGAGGTTATCCCTCTCCTCATCGTCCGCCATGGTCGTTCCCGCGTAATGACCCAAATGAGTGAACTCCTGTACATACTCGTCCACCGTCATATCTCGCTGCATCATGTGCAGAAATTGCCTCTGAAGGGACAAACTCATTGAAACAGGAATATACTTCTTTAGGAAAGCATCCCCAAATTCTTCCATGGACGGGGTGCGTCCAGGAAATTGGCGGCGGCTATGGCTCACCTACCACAACTCCGCGTCTCCCTCCAACATGAAAGCTGTAAACTCAGATTTCTTCTCCTCTAGCGTCTCTGCCTCCCTCAGAAGTTCTTGAATCAGTGCCCACCAATCCTCCGCATCAGTTGGAGTACCGACTCCCTTGAACGTCGAGGGATGGAAGCTCAGAAAATATTTCATCTGCCGGTCTCCATGCCCGACAACCACCCTTTCTGCCAAAGGCTCTACTTGTCTGGCTTCTCTGCCCGGCACAACCGTTGCCGTATCCGGTGTAGCAGGGGTTACTGCCTGAGCTATCGCTGCAGCTTGGGCTGCCACCATCGCTTCTGGTAGCATGCGACAGAAGTCGGCCGGGTTTACACCAATGCCCAAAGGACCCTGAGCAGTGGCGCGGCTTGCCGAAAGCTCTTCTCTTGGTCTCGACATAGCCGCCTCGTTGCTTGCACTCTTAGGAAAAGCAAGAAAACAAGGAATCAGTCTCTTATCACAAGACTCAAACATAAGGACACTCATGGTCCCACGTTACTCCTATGTGGATAACTTCTAAATGGGATACGATTATGTTAAATCGACCGCCCTAACTGACCTTGGACGCAACCTAACTCTGATACCAAATTGTAATACCTCTCCTGTAATGACCGTATAATATGGGTCAGGTCGGGGCCCCACAACATACAGATGCCACAACTTTAGCACTAAAATATGATATAATCTACCCAACTCAAAACTCAGAAGCAAACAACAACGGAAACATCAACCAGACTAGAAGTTATCCACACATATAGGAGAATCCAAACGGCCTTATGGCCTTACAATAAAAGAGAGTCCACAATTCAATTGATACATAACACATCAATGTGTAAAGGCACTCCTAAGCTACCTCGACATGCAAGCCGGAAGTATAAAACATCAAACATACAATATCACAAAAGTAGAGCTAATGCAAAGCTGGTAACACTTTATGAGGCTTAGGACTTTTTGGGCGGCGAGCTTGCTCCTGCTTGTGATCCTTTCCCTGTAAAAATTTGTTGTAACGTGGGTCAGCAAAGGCTGACCTCTAACTGTGTAACAAACACATCTCCTCCTGGCCACCCTGACAAACTTCTGGGTACCCCTCCAACCTGAAAGTCAGCACTTCGTATACCTTATACGTAAACAAGTAAAGAACTAAAAGAATAGGCTTGGATGTCTCAAACAACATGCACGTTTTCTATTGTTGAGCATATAATGAAAATGGGCCTACTATGCAGCATGTATGCAAAACCCGGGCTTTACCCAAGGCACCCTATCGCGTATGCATCTAGCACATCATCAAATATCTGGGTACTTCCAATTTCCCCATTGGCGTTAAGCCACAAACAAAAGGGTACTACAATTCCCCTAACGGCATACAAGCCGCCACACGGTAATCTTGCCAAGGCCCCACCTACTGATGGTCTTAGACCCGGGCTTGCCTGCAAGCTCTGACTTCTCATGTCAGGATTCCGTCTAACACACTGACCGATTCTAAGAACCCTTGCTGGACCCCACCAACTCATGGCCTCATTGCCCGGGCTTTCCCCATGCTTGGCATTCTCGTCAATCTCACAGAAGGGGACTAGTCTCGCCGGGACACTCTCCACACATGACTTGCATGTCACGGGATAGCCTGCTGATAATGGAGACAAAGCCACGCCTTAACACATCACAATACAATATCATTCCCACCCTAATCCCTCAGTTGGACTGCAACGTATCCGCGCACCAAGGAAACCATCTACCGCCAATGCGGAGCTAACCTTGTCCACCAAGGAAACCATCTACTGCCATTACGGAGCTAACCTTGTCCGATTCCGGTTACACGTACTCACTCGAGAAAAGTGGGGGGGGGGGACACAAACATCACAAACGACATCTTGCCGCAACAGATTTGGACAAAATCCTTAAAGCTTGTATGCAACATCACCGAGTTGGACTAACGGACGCGACCACGGTTTCACCCACAATGCCTAATCCACTAATGGAGCGGATCTCTAATGCCAAAACATGCCGAGGATGGACTCAATCTACCCGGAGGTTCCTCTTGAACCATGGGGACCCAAACACCTCTCATGTGAGAGATTTGATGCCCAAAAGCTTGAAAGAAAAGATGCTAAACACGCATCCTAAAACCAAGAGGAGAAGTGTCATTACCATACGATCCCTCTTCCTAGCCATGGAAACTTAGCTAGATGAAAAACCTTCGCAACGGTCTTGCCTCAACGGATCCGGACTCGGCTCGCGATTTGGAGCACTGAAGCTTCTCCGGGAGCCGGATCTCTCTTTCACCTCCTTCCTAGCTTTCCCTTCTCTCTAGAACTTACAAAGAGAGTACTTGATGAATAATGAGGTTTCCCAAACCCTATTCTCTGACTTACCTCAGCAAGTACAACCCTGGACCATCAGGTCCCAAAAGAAAGAAATAGAAGACCATGATCTGAACTTAAAATCAAAACACCTGGGCTACGGCTTGCGACACGCCCGTGTCCAAGGCCATGTGCCTCAGTTGACTCCAAAACCATCACACCCAGAATAGGACACGAGCACTGGACATGCCCGTGCCGAACATGACATGCCCGTATCACTCAGTACACGCCCGTGTTGCTGGGCGTGTTCCTCCATCGACACAGGATCAAAAACCACCCGAGAAGGACACGGGTAATCGACACGCCCGTGTCGAAATTGACACGCCCGTGTCAGGACGAACACGCCTTTGCTCCAGGCTGTGTTAAATCCCCTTACACGGCCCGGCTCACAACCCGAGCAGGACACGGCCTGGGACACGCCCGTATCTCAGGCCGTGTTCGAAGTCTCGACGATCGTCGACTGCCTTCTTGTCGACTTCGCAGAAAATTCGTCGAACACGTGCACGACACGTCCTTGGACACGCCCGTGTCCCAAGCCATGTTCACTGTCTCGACATTTCATCGAGTGTAGTTCGTCGACCACCGGGCTCTCGACGAACCCGAGCACGACATGGCCATGGACACGCTTGTGTCCTAGGCCGTATTCCCTATCTCGACACTTCGTTGAGACAAAAACATTGACTTCCCGGGCTCTCGACGAACCCGATCACGACACGGCCATGGACACGTCCGTGTCTCAGGCCGTGTGACCCTTACCAAGACCCAAACTTGGCTCTCGACGATGTTCGTCCATCTTTCGAATTTTGGGGCGTTACACTAGGTTTGGAGTTTGCTAGTGGACTGTAGTGTTGTAAAGGTTTTCCTCATCGTTGTGAGATAGTTTTTGGTTGTTTTCTTGATAGTATAGACATACTCTTTGTCTAGTGGGTTCGTGTCAGGTTTTTGACGCCCACTAGTGAACTTCTTTGATTGCTAATTATTTTGCTAAGCTACTAGTGTGCCTATTTTGTGGTTGTTTTACTTGCTCTATGAGAATGTTTTATGATAGGTTGCATGTTAGATATTTTAACTTATAAATGCACTATTACTAGTATCATATACATGCCATCTTTTCAATACTAAAGTAGTATCTTCTAGCTAACGTAAAGACTATTTCTGTACTTATAGTAAATCTAGAATCTTGCATAACATGAGTAGTCTTTCAGGGATGTTTATAATCATGTAGGATGTTAAATCAACATATTCAAAGTTTTTTTTCCGCAGCTTATAACTATATTTTTACTCGTGGACTAGTTGATCCACTTTTGCCGAGGGATACGACCGTTTAAACTTAAACTGGTTTTCTGAAAGTCCACCTAGTGTCAACTATCTTCACCTATGGGGGGGGGGGGAATAGGTGATGTGCAACGTTTTTGCGGAATTTAAATTTGCACCTGCACAAGATAACAAAACACCACAGCAAAGAAGGTACACAAGCTATTTATAGTGGTTCCCCGATTTGGGTACATCCACTTTCCCTCTTCGACCTATCTCCCAACAAGGGACGACTCGGTCACTTCACCAACAGGATTGAAATCCAATCCTTGCACTATCGGAAGGAACCCTTCCACACGTAGGAGACAACACTACCACAACACGGGTTGCACCCAACCCTTACAACTAGGAACCAACGTTCCTTTACAACAAGAATGGAAATAGAATGTACAAGAAATACAAACAACTTTTGGAGACTAAGGTGTCCCTCTTCGTTCGATGACGTGTTCTTGAAGTCAACGAAGAGTCCACAACCCTAGATCTCTCTTGGAGAGAGTCTCCCCGAAACCGACAGCGGCACGAAGGGTAGCGGCTTGATTCTCGGGATCGGTGGTGACAACGATGTGTGGCTGCTATACTTTGGAGACTCAATCTTCGTAGCAAAGCTAGCTAGGTCTACCAATGGTCACACTAGGATCGATCGTCTCGATCGATTCGGAAGGGGAAGGTTTTCCCGATCAACAAATCAAGAGATAAAGGATCTCTGGTTAGACGCGTGAGACGCTACGCTTGGCCAAGCTTCTGTCGCAGGAAGATCTAGAAGGATCACGATCAAACGGCCGACGATCGACTAGCACGAGCGGCGACGGCGGCGGAGCAGATTTAGGTCACGTCGGCGGCTCGGCTTTTTCAAATCTTCTTCGCTGCTCTACTGTTTTAAAATACGCATGTATTTATACAGTCAAATACTCTTTTATGACCGTTATGGGTCCCACCTGAAGAAACCCTAAAAGCGGTTCAAAATAGAGCCTTAACATTTGATCCAGTCCAGTGGGATCCAGAAAATTGCCCAAGTCAAAATCGGCGAGAATCGAAGGTGATTCTCGTCGAATCGGCGAGAATCGAAGGTGATTCTCGTCGATTCGGCGAGAATTAAAGGTGATTCTCGTCGATGTTGACTTGTTTGCACGCTCTGATTTAGCCGGATAGAGACGGCGAGAATCAGCCAGTGATTCTCGACGATTCGGCGAGAATCACTAGTGATTCTCTCCAAATCGGCGAGAATCACTTTGTGATTCTCGTCGATTATGACTTAGTGCCAGAGTCGCACGCTTTGATGTAGCCGGACAGAGACGGCAAGAATCAGACAGTTATTCTCGACGATTCGGCGAGAATCACTATTGATTCTCGCCGAATCGGCGAGAATCACTTGGTGATTCTCGTCGATTCGCACTTAGACGATTTTTTCGTCTTTCCACCTATGAGCTGCTCTTTGACCCATCCTTGCTCCTTGTCTGCTCTTGCAATATCACAGCCCTGTACTTGAAAATAAGTAAACTCCAATAGAGAGAGTGCACGTAGGCCAACACACTGATCTGCTCAACGAGGGATTACGTTGCGCAGACCCGTGTATATTGACCTACTGCACCCTGACATTGGTGTGCACTTAGCGTGGAATAACTGCAAGCACAACTTAAAAGGTTTCATCAAATACATTGTGAATTCATCTTAGCTTGACAGGAGGCTTCGTCAAATCCGGGTAATTGTGGATACATTACCCAACAATCTGCCCCTATTTGACGAAGCCAAAATCCTACTAGCTAAGATGAATGCCACCATCCAGATAATATATACATCATATAGAATTTAAAAATGCGGCACAAGGAAATAGAAGCAAACAGATCAAAGCTTGAGTCAATAATAAATTCATATACATATATATATATATATATATATATATATATATATATATATATATATATATCCCAAGATTGTTTATATAACAATAAGAAAAGATAGAAGTGTTCATGAGACAGTGACAAGCTATAAATTTCTGTCTATTGATCTTTGGCTAGGTCATCCTTATGTTTTTGAGCCAAAAACTTCTTTCTTTGCCTCTCAACGTACTCCTTGGGATTTGGATAGTATCTGGGAGGAGGAGCTTTATCTGCCGCAGTGTTGGTCCTGAAGAAGATGTTCCGTTTAGCTTCATTCATCTTGTGCAGCTCCCACTCATGCTGGCTGTATACGTCGTTCCGATTGATTTCCCTTTTTCTTGTAGCCAGAATGTGTCCAAGATGATACTCTTTGATACTGGACTCCACCTTTCGTTCCTTACTTCCTCCTCCTTCAATCTGATTCTCTTTTCAGCTTGCGTTTCCTTTGATGTCCCTTCTTGAGATTTTCTCTTGTCCCTA
Source organism: Platanthera guangdongensis (assembly GCA_039583875.1). Taxonomy (NCBI): domain Eukaryota; kingdom Viridiplantae; phylum Streptophyta; class Magnoliopsida; order Asparagales; family Orchidaceae; genus Platanthera; species Platanthera guangdongensis. The sequence continues at coordinate 131,097,239 of CM077147.1, read as the reverse complement.
GCTTTTTGCTAGGGCTCCTTGGTCAAACATTGCCATCAGTTTTGCCTTGGAGGTGGCCCTAGCAGCCCTATGATCATCAGCTTCACTTAAAGGAGCTTCTTCAGCACTGGCTCCCTCATTAGCCGCAGTATTAATTTCAGGAGCAGGAGTATCCTCGGGATTTTCAGGGATGTTAGCGCCTAACGCTTGTTTGAGCATCCACCAGCAACTGTCATAAACATATGTGTTTGACTACTCAAAGTTTTGATTATGATTTCTTGAAGCTCGGCCATCTTAGCTGTATATTCTTTCTCCCCCTTTTTGGCTTCGACTGCAATGGAGTTTGCATAAGAATGCAGTGACTCATCAATGTGCTTTGTAGTCCTGGAGAACTCGGTAACCAAGGCTTGTTGATTGGTGTTAAGAGTCACCATATTGCCATCAAACGTTTGAATGTTATTTGCTACGACATGAGCATTCTGATTTACTATTGCGAGAGTATCGGTGTTCCTTTTTAATCCGTCCATAAGAACATTTACAGCTTGGCCGGCCGCTGTATACTTGTCTTCAAACTTCTTTTCCATCACGTCCAGTTTGTGATTGATCTCCACCACGTTCTTGAGCATGAGATTCTCAGATTTCTTAATTCTTTTTAACATTTTATTTTGAGCTTTCTCAAAAGATGCTTTGAGTTCATCCACGATACCTTGAATAACATTCACGGTGTGATTGGCTAGATCAGCTCGTAGTGGATGATCCTGAGGCATTCCTTGGCCTTGCTCTTCAGCTGATGCACTTGTAGAGCTAGACACGAGCACAGTCTCTAAGGGGGGAATACTTGCAGCCTCTGTAGATTTCTCGGAAGTACTAAGCAGTCTCTGCTGAGAGTGCTCCCCCTCCACTGTTGCACCAATGTTCTCAGAAACGATCTCAGGAGCGTGCTTGTCATAAGCTAAGAGGATTCTGATGGCTTCCAATCTTGCAACTGGTGCAAAAGTCTGGTCATAGTCTATGCCTTCTTCTTGAGAGTATCCTTGAGCAACTAGACTTGCCTTATTCCTTACAATTACTCCTTGATCATCAATTTGTTTCTGACACCCACTTTGTTCCAACAATAGAGTGATCCTTAGGCTTAGGCACTACTTCCCAAACTTTGTTCCTTTCAAATTTATGCAACTCTTCTTGCATTGCAATGATCCAGTGTGGATCTTGCTCTGCATCTTGAATGGACTAAGGTTCAATTTGAGATAGGAAGTAAGTGTGCAACAGGTTTTGGTTGACCTGATTTCTGGTTTGCACACCAGCTGAGATGTCTCCAATTACTTGGGAAATTGGATGGTCTCTTGATGTTACTAAATCAACAGGGGGTGTTGATTGTTCACCAACCTGTGTTGTTGTTTCCTCTTGTGGTACAATAACTGGCTCTTCAAGTTGTTTCTCTTCAATATGTTGAATGCTTTCTTCATCTTCACTACTTTCCTCTTTTTGAGTAACCTGTAATCTGTTCAAATCTTCAACAAGAGAATGTACCTGCAAAGATTCTATGGTAGAAGTGTTCTTCTCCTTGAAAGACATGTTAGATTCATCAAATGATATGTGAACAGATTCTTCAATTTTAAGAGATGATTTATTATAAACCCTATAAGCCTTACTGATCATGGAGTATCCCAGAATCACTCCTTCATCAGCTTTAGCTTGAAATTTTGCTAAATATCTCTTGTCATTATTATGTATATAACAAGTACAGCCAAAAATCCTAAAATAGTCAACTTTAGGTTTCTTCTCTTTGAGTATTCATAGGGAGTCTTTCCCTTTAGTTTATGTATCAAACTTCTGTTCAGCACATAGTTGGAGGTGTTCACTGCCTCTACCCAAAAGGATAGAGGAAGGTGAGCATCTGACAACAATGTAGTGGCAGATTCAATAAGGGTTCTATTTTTCCTTTCAGCTACCCCATTTTGTTGGGGAGTTCTAGGAGCTGAGAAAGTATGCCTGATCCCTTCACTCTGACAGAACTCTTGCATAAGAAGAGAATCAAACTCTGTCCCATGATCACTTCTGATCAGGGCAATGTGAGTATTGAACTCAATCTGTATACATTTGAGAAACTCTGTCAAACACAAAAAGTTATCAGACTTCTTCCTCAGAAATAATACCCATGTGAATCTAGAGAAGTCATCTACAACTACTAAAGTGTAAGATTTCCCTCCTAGGCTTTGTACTGTAATGGGTCCAAAAAGATCCATGTGCAACAGATACAATATCATAGGTGAATCACTCTTATTAAGTGACTTAAAACTATTTTTAGTTTGCTTGCCTAATTGACAAGCCCTGCAGAGTCCTTCCTTCTTGTAGGGGCCAGAAGGTAGTCCTCTAACAAGGTTGTCCTTGGATAGCCTAGGAATGGTTCTAAGGTTCAAATGTCCTAGTCTCTTATGCCATAAAATATTAGGTCTACAAATAGAATTGAATAGGCAAATATCTACATCTGTTGAAAGAAAATCTACTAAATAGATGTTACCTTTCCTTTTACTTGTCAACACAGTTGTGTTGTCCTCTGACTTGATCTTGCATAAGGCTTTGCTGAAGGTCACCTGGTAGCCTTCATCACATAGCAGACTGATGCTTATCAAATTGTGCTTCAGTCCTTCTACATAAGCTACCTTCTTGAATGTCACTGTCCCAATCTGGACTGCACCATATCCTTTAGTTTGTCCAAAGTTTGAATCACCAAAAATTACTTTGGGTCCAAGCTTGGCTTTAAAGGATGTGAGGTTGTCCTTGTTTCCTGTCATGTGCTTAGAGCACCCACTATACAAGTACCATTGCTGGTTAGATGTTGGATAGGTCTTCACCTGCACATAAAATAATTCACTTGTTTTTGACCCAGTTTACCTTAGGCCTAGGTTGATAACCTTTAAACTCAGAAATAAAAGACATCCCAGGTTGACTCTTATAACCTTCAGGATGATATCTCCTTAGAGGTATAATCCATTCAGTATAAGGGTTAAAGATTTGGGATGAAGGACCCCTAGGATTGGATTTTGATTTGCCCTTGAAGGAATTTCCATAGCTCTGATCTCTGTTCGACGATCGTGGAGCTGCGTTCGACGATCTTGGGTCAGATCGTCGAGCTCTGTTCGATAGTCGAATGTGGCAGAGTTCAGGAATTTGAGGTCGTCGACCTGACTTTGACGATTTTGCCTGAGATCGTCGATCTACGTTCGGCGATCGTCGAGCTCCGTTCGACGATTTCTGCTGGGACTTAGTTTTCCTAGGCAGATCAGAATGTTTCCTAGCTACCTCTACAACTTCCTTCCCTTTATCAGAAATGAACTTGATTGGGGTTGTTAGAACTATAGGTTGGCTGGATGAAGCACCCAAGCCCAGTGTACTATTGAATCTGGAGTTCACTGTGCATGTGATGTCCATCAGCTTGATACTCCTCCCATTAAGGGATTCTTCAAGCTTCTTGGCCTCTGATAGCTCACCTTTCAGTGAAGCTATCTGCTCCCTACAGCACTCCAACTCCTGAGAGAGTTTGAGGTTTTCTGACTTTAAGGAACTATGTTCAGACAATTGATTTCTGAGAGAAATAATTTCCTTCTTTGATTTTAGTAAGTCTAAACATAATGCTTTAACTCAGATTTAAAGTCCTCTGAAATGAAATCAAAAGAACTAATTACCTGGTCTTCTTCAAGTTGAGTCTCTGAGTCTGACTCTGACTCTTCTTCATCTGAATCATGTTGTGAGGCATTGATTGCCATCATGCAGAACTCCTTCTCTTCTGTATCATCTTCATCATCACTGGAGCTGGATGAGGCTTCTGATTCCTCTTCAGTTTCACTCCAGGATTCAGCAATAAATCCCTTCCTTGTGTGTTTGTTCTTGCTTGAGGAGGGTTTGCCATTGCCATTTTTCTTCAAGTCTTTGTCCTTTCTTCTTTCTTTCTTATCCCTTCTGTCCTTGTTTTTGTTCTCTGGACAGTCAGGTACAATGTGCCCTGGTTTCCTGCAACCAAAGCAAACAATTTCTTTACTAATTGACTTATCATACCTTGGCTTATCATGCTCTTTGTATGATCTCCTTCTGAAGTCCTTTCTGGCCATCTTGTAAAATCTTTTGGCCAACAGACTTAGCAGTTCATCATTGCCTGTGACTTTGTCTTCAGGCTGATCTTTAGTTGCTTTGAAGGCTATTGTCTTTTCTTTCCTTGTGGCAGGTGAGGCAGCCTTCTGCTCTTCTTCTCTGTTCTTAATGAGCAGCTCATAAGATTTGAGCTTACCCAAAAGAGCTTCTGTGGTGATCTCATTCAAACTTCTGACATCCTTGATTGGCCAGATTCTTGAGTCCCAAGTGCTTGGAAAGCACATTAGGATTTTGTCATTAAGTTCAGTCAGTGAGATCTCCTTATCCAAAGTCTTGAGTTCATTAACTATCAGACTGAGCCTGTTATACATTTCAGCTACTGGCTCAGCTTCTCCTTTCTTGAAATTCTCATATTGGGATATGAGGTGGGATCTCCTGTCCTTTATTTCATCAGCTGAGCCTGAGACTATTTCAGAGAGTTTATCCCAGATTTCCTTTGCTGAATTACATTCAGCCACCTTTTGAAAGATGTCATCAGACATGGTCTGGGCTAAGATATTCATATTCTTTGCATCAGCTACCTTCCAATTCTTGATATCAGCATCTGTTTCTGATGGTGGTGGAACAACATTTGTGCTTGTGTTCTCTGGATGTCTTGGACAAACTGTCAAAATAGAATTAAAAATATCCTCGTCAATAGAATTCATGTATAATCTAATCTTTGCTTTCCAAAGTGCAAACTTGGACAGATTGCACACTGGAGGTCTGGTGCTAGCATAATCTTTGTTTTGGGCCATGATTTGTGAAGAAATGATCTAATAATACAATCTACAGCAAGCAGATCTAACTAGGAATCTTTGGGTTCATGTGTTAGCCTGTGCAACCACCAAGGTGTGGTATGTTTAACCAACCTCGCTTTGATACCAATTGAAAGTGCAGCTAGATCTGAAATACTCTAGAGGGGGGGTGAATAGAGTATGGTGCTTAAAAACTTTTTACAACAGTTGTTGTAATCTGAGTGAACAGGGAAGCAAATATTAAATCTAATCACAGAAACTATCTAATCACAGAAACTATCTAATCACAAAGTAACCTACAAAAGAAATTAATCACAGATCCTAACTAATCACAGATCAATCACAAACAGAAACAAAAATAAAGACAAGCAAGCCAGAAGATACAAGGAGCTGTAGTGGTTCCCCTAAACTTGGGTACATCCACTCCTCTACCACCCTAGGTAGGAATCCATTGCAGGATGAGTTGATCAGGTGTCCTGGGCACCGATGAGCTTTTGATAAGGTGCTCAAAAACCAAATCAGATTTTTTGATCAGGTGTCTTGCCACCAATGAGCTTTTGATAAGGTGCTCAAAAACCAAGCACAAACTTTTGAAGGGAGTTTGAAAAACCCTTTACAGAGATGGGGATGAGAGAGTGATGGAAGTCTTCTCTTTCTCAAAGCAGCTGAGAAGACTATGTGGATTTTGATGTTGTCAAAGCTCCCCCTGAGATCTGTAGTTGATCAGGAAATGAAGCTTTGCTGTAGGGTGATAGACCTTCAGAAATTTGATCTCCAGCAATTGATGATTTCAGCAACAGCTGAAATGTTAGGTGTCTGGAGTCTTTGAATGATGTTGGCCTTGAACACTTGAATCAAATGGGATCTGAAGATTTCAGATTTGTTGATCTCCTTTTGTGTGTGTTCTTGTATAAATTCTTTTTTGACAGAGAATGTTTTGTTCTTGTTCTTCTTGTTCTGCTTATCTATGTTGTGTGTTAGAGAGATTCAAAAAACTTTTGTTTTATTCCCTGGTTCTGAATAGAAAATGATCCTCTGTCAAGAATAGCCGTTGGTCTGTCATTAATTAACTTCCTTAATTGTAATTGACTTCTAGGGGAAAGTCCAAAGAAATATTCCTTGATAATCCCTTGAAACTTGGTCCAGAATAAATGAAAACGGCTAGAAAATCTTCTGAATTAATTGGTGAGAATAACTCCTTAACTGTTCTGAATTTGAATCTTGAACATCCTTCAACTTTTCAGAAAAACGTCGAACTGAGCTCCACTATCGTCGAACTGAGCTCAGCGATTTGGACTTATACAACATCTTCAGATGGGCCGTTGTTCGGTTTCTCGGGAGAGAGAAATGAAGTAGAAGGAGGAGTAGGGCTGCATGTGAAGTTGGGGGGCGTGTCACGGAACTGCAGTTTCGTGATCGTGGACGCCCCAATCAGCTATAGTGCCATCTTTGGGTGTCCCCTCATCAGGGCTTTCACTGCGTCCCCTCCTCTTTTCATCAATGCCTCAAGTTCAACAATGGAGGGGTGCAGGTTAGGGACAGAGGGGACCCGAAGGTGGCAAGATAATGCTATGTTATGGCAGTCAACACCATATCATGGATGACAGAGGAGGAGGAGTTGGAGAAGGAGATGGAGGCGCATGAAGAGATTGTCGGAGAGGAGGAGATGAGCCTAGAGGAGGCAAGGAAGGAGACTGAAGAGTTTATTGGGGAGGAGGAGATTGAGGAGGAGCAGAGGGGAAGAGATGTGCAGGAGGTCCAGGGGGACGGAAGGTTGGAGCCGCAAGAAGGTCAGCAGGTGGAAGTGGAAGGAAGAGGAAGTGGGTGGGAGGCCCAGAGAGGTATAGAGGTTGAGTAGGAGCTGAGGGAGAGCCTCGAGGAGGTGTTGGAAGTTGAGGATGTAGGAAGGGAGGAGGAGCTTGGACAAGAAGAGTAGGCAAGGGCTAGCTGGGAGCAGTTGCAACTGGAGCCGGCAGAGGAAGTGGTGGGGATGGAAGTCTTCACCAGCACCGGACAGGTGCAAAAGGTGCGGACCAGATGGGGCTGAGCCCCGAGGACCAGGAGCGAGTGTAGGCTTGCATCCAGAGCAACGTCGACATCTTCCCTTGGAGCGCGGCTGACATGTCGGGCATCGATGCTGATGTGGCCTGCCACTGCCTGATCCTGGATCGCAGAATGCACCCCATATGCTAGAAGATGAGGACCATCGCAACCAAGCTGGAAGATCCAGTCCGCGAGGAGGTCAAGAAGCTTTTGGAGGCCGGCTTCATCTCGGAGATCTAGTATCTGGGCTGGGTCTCCAACGTGGTAATTTTTAAAAAAGGGGGAGGGAAGTGGCGCATGTGTATTGACTTTTCATTATTAAATAAATCAAGCCCCAAAGATTGCTACCCCCTGCCTCGAATCGATGCGCTGGTTGATTCAGCCGTTGGTTTTTCAATTATGAGTTTTTTGGATGCTTTTTCAGGTTACCATCAGATCCGAATGCACCCTCCCGACGTCAAGGACGTCTCCTTCATCACAAGGGAGGGATGCTTTAGTTATAAGATGATGCCCTTTGGGTTGAAAAATGCACGGGCTACATACCAACGCATGATGGATCGAGTCTTATAGGGCCAAAGGGGGAGGAACCTGGAGGTCTATGTTGATGACCTGATGGTCAAGAGTAAATGTATGGAATCACATCTCTGAGACCTGGAGGAGACGTTTGCCACCTTGCGGAGGTTCAAGACAAGGCTAAACCCCTAAAAGTTAATTTTTGGGGCAAGCCGTGGGAATTTCCCCGGGCATCTTCTGACCCCGGAGGGGGTAGAACCCAACATAGATAAGGTAAAAGCCATCCTAGAGCTAGAGTCACTGCGCAGTGCTAAGGAGGTCCAACGCTTGACAGGCAAGCTGGCCGGCCTAAGTAGATTCCTCTCCAGGTCGGTAGAAAATGCTCATCAATTTTCAAGGTGCTGTGGGGGAACCAAAGGTTCGAGTGGACCACCGAATGCGAAGAAGCTTTTCAATGGCTGAAGAAGCAGCTCTCCCTGGCTCGTCTACTTCAAAGCCCAAAGGAGGGTGAGGACTTGGCCTTGTATCTCGGAGTGGGAGCAGAGGCGGTGAGCTCTGTTCTGGTTAGGGAAGAAGGTGGGAAGCAACTGCCAATCTACTATGTAAGCAGGCTTCTAAAGAAGGCAGAGCTTCGCTACCCTATCTTAGAAAAGCTGGAATACACCTTGATCATTTCGGTCAGGAAGCTCCGCCATATGTCCAAGCGCATTCCATCAGGGTGGTGACAGATCATCCCCTCCGTATAATTTTTGAGCGAGTGGAGCACTCAGGTACTGGTAACTGGCCAAGTGGTCTATCGAGTTGAGTGAATTCGATATCTCGTTCGTACCAAGGCTCTCCATCAAGGCACAAGTAGTGGCCGACTTCTTGGCAGACTACGTTGTGGAGGTCGAGGCCGAGGAGTCGGGTCGCAGGAGGAATGGAAGATGACAGTTAATGGAGCCTCAGGAAAGCACTCCCTCGGAGCGGGGGTGGTATTGACAAGTCCTCAATAGGTCACCATAGAGCAGGCGGTGGTCTTGCACTTTCCTGCAACTAACAAACAAGCAGAGTACGAGGCTGTGATAACTGGCCTTCGATTGTTAAGAGAGCTTGAGATCCAAGATGTGGAGGCTTTCACGGACTCATTGGTGGTGGAATCATAGATCCGAGGGGAGTTCGAAGCTCGGGAACCCACCCTTGTGAGGTACTTGTCCAAGGTGAGGGCGATCATCGGGGGGTTCCGGACGTTCTCCGTCCAACATGTTCCAAGATAAGAGAATACAGTAGCCGATCGACTGGCTAAGTTTGGACCTCGGGGAGGAGGAACCTTGACGGATCTGTTCTATCCAGCAATCGAGGAAGGGGAGCTCATTGAAGTAGATCGGCGACCCTCATGGGTGGATCCCTTCGTGACCTTCTTTGTCACCGGCAACATCCCTAAGGGGATCAAGGAAGCAAAGAACTTTCGGCATAAGGCGGCCTACTATCTCATGCATGAAGGAAGTTTACATCGGAAGATGCTTTCGGGTCTTTTGGCACGATGTGTGACGGAATAGGAGACCCGACAGATTCTAGAAGAGGTACACTCTGGGTAATGTGGAAGCCATTCCGGAGGTAGGACGTTGGAAGCAAGGGTGGTAAGGCAGGGGTACTTCTGGCCCACCCTGAGGAAGGATGATGTGGAGTTTTTGAGGAGGTGTCAAAAATGCCAGCTCTACGCCCCCTCCAGCTCCAGGCAGCTCAGATGCTCCAAAGCATCACAACTCCGGCTAGTGGGCAAAGGAGGTTCCTCCTGGTTATGATCGACTACTTTCTTAAGTGGCTGGAGGTTAAGGCGCTGGCCAAATAAACTGTTGGGTATTGTATCCACAACGTACCTGATTTGAAGAAGCCCCTGAACAAGCTAAGGTAAATAGACAATGTATTTGATAAAATATTTCAAGTTGTGCTTGCAGTTATTACACGCTAAGTGCACACCAATATCAGGGTGCAGTAGGTCAATATACACGGGTCTGCACGACGTAATCCCTCGTTGAGCAGATCAGTGTGTTGGCCTACGTATACTCTCTCTATTGGAGTGTACTTATTTTCAAGTACAGGGCTGTGATTTTGCAAGAGCAGACAAGGATCAAGGATGGGTCAAAGAGCAGTCCATGGGCGGATAGACGAAAAATTGTCTAAGTGTGAATCGACGAGAATCACCAAGTGATTCTCGCCGAATCATCGAGAATCACCGGCTGATTCTCGCCATCTCTATCCGGCTACATCAAAGCATGCGATTCTGGCGCTAAGTCATAATCGACGAGAATCACCAAGTGATTCTCGCCGATTCGGCGAGAATCACTAGTGATTCTCGCCGAATCGACGAGAATCACTGGCTGATTCTCGCCGTCTCTTTCCAGCTTTCTCAGAGCGTGCAAACAAGTATACATCGTCGAGAGTCACCTTTGATTCTCGACGATTCGACGAGAATCACCTCTGATTCTCGCCGAATCGGCGAGAATCAACTTTGATTCTCGTCGATTGTGCCTTGGGCAATTTCCTGGAAACCGCTGGACCGGATTCTGCCGCTGGCACTGTTCTGAACCGGGGTTAGGGTTTCTTCAGGTGGGACCCATAACGGTTATAATGGGGTATTTCCACCGTATAAATATACGCGTATTTTGAACAGAAGATACACAGAAAAGAAATACACGAGCTGCCGACCGTGACCTAGATCGCGATATCTGCTCCCGCCGCTGTTGCCTCTCATGCAAGTTGTTCGCCGACCTTGATCGTGATCTCTTACAAATCTTCCGGCGACAGAAGCCTAGCCAAGCTTAGAGTCTCACGCGTCTATCCAGAGATCCTTTGTCTCTTGATTTGTTGATCGGGAAAACCATCCCCGTCCGAATCGATCGAGACGATCGATCCTAGTGTGACCGTTAGAAGACCAAGCTAGCTTCGCTACGAAGTTTGAATCTCCACAGAACAGCAGCCGCACACCGCTGTCGCCGCCTATTCCGAGAACCAAGCCGCCGCTCCTCTTGCCGCCGCCGGTTTCGGGGAGATTCTCTCCAAGCGAGATCTAGGGTTGTGGACTCTTCGATCGTCATCATCAACGAAGAGGGACACCTTAGTCTCCGAAAGTAGTTTGTATTTCTTGTACATTCTAGTTTTTTTTGTTGTATAGGAACGTTGGTTCTGAGTTGTAAGGGTTGGGTGCAACCCGTGTTGTGGGAGTGTTATCTCCTACGCGTGGAAGGGTTCCTTCCGATAGTGCAAGGATTGGATTTCAATCCTGTTGGAGAAGTGACCGAGTCGTCCCTTGTTGGGAGATAGGTCGAACAGGGAAAGTGGATGTACCAACTCGGGGAACCACTATAAATTGCTTGTGTACCTTCTTTGCTGTGCTGGTTTGTTTATTTGTGCAGGTACAATTTTAATTCCGTAAAAATGCTGCACATCACCTATTCCCCCCCCCATAGGTGAAGGTAGTTGACACTAGGTGGACTTCCAAGTGGTATCAGAGGGAGGTTACTCATCAAAAAGGTTAACACCTTGAGTTGATCCTGCCGCTAGTGTCAAGAAGAAGGCAAACATCTACTATGGACGGGCTCAAGTTCACAGGCAAGATCCCAGTGTGCACCACGCTCAACTTTCCTATCTGGAAGGAAAGGATCAGGTTCTACATGGAAGCAGTTGATCCTCGACTCTTCATGATCGTGGAGGAGGGACCTTATGTCCCCACTAAGGTCTCCACCATAGATCCTACCAAGAAAGTGCCAAGAAACTTTCTGAAATGGACAAGGACGAGATGGTGCTGCTGGGACTTGACAAGAAGGCGCAGAACATTCTGGTCAGCGCGGTCGATGACTCAATGATGCAGAACTTCTGCAATTACAGGACAGCAAAGGAGATCTGGCACTGCCTGATTATCCTAATGGAGGGCACTGATGAAGTGAGGGATGATCAGAGATCCCTTCTGAACCAGAAATATGAGGCCTTCAGACCAGGGTCTAAGGAAGAGATCGGAGTCACCTTCGAGAACTTCCTCAAGATTGTCAATGCCCTCAAAGGATATGGAAGAGTGTTCACTGATGGTGAACTTAATGATAAATTCCTTAGGTCCCTTACTAAGGAATGGGACACAAAGATCTGCACCATCCGAGAGTTTGGCAGACTAGCTGAATAGACCCGCAAATTCTGTTTGGGAAGCTGATGTCCTATGAGCTTCAACTGAACACCAGGAAAGCAGAAGAAGAAGCAGAGAACTCTGCAGCCAAAGAAAAGACTGTGGCTCTAAAAGCCATTCACTTCAGAAAAGGCAAGGGTGCGGTTTCATACCGTGCCAGGAAAAAGGATGAGGAGGAGGACTCCGAGCCATGCTCCTCCAGCTCAGAGCTGTATGAGGAGGATTTCTCCCCCTCACCCGAGAATTCAAGAAGTTCCTCAAGATGAGGAATCAAAGAAAGAAAGACGGCTCCTCCTCTAGGCATCAGAAGAAAAATTATTCTTCTGACAGGTATGCTTCTAAACCGAACAAACATCGCTCCTCTAACATTATTTGTTTTGGATGCAATAAGCCAGGACACGTCGTGGCCGACTGCTACCAAGGTAAGAGAGAAAAAGGGAAAGGAGAGGAGCACAAATCCTCTAGAGATAAGAAGAAAGAGCGGAGCTACATCGCCAAAAGGCCAAAGACACTGAGTGAGTTTGATTCCTCAGACTCCAGTGATGATGAGGAAGCCTACGTCGGGCTGGTGGGTCGCTCCGACTCAGAAGGAGAATGCCCCCATTTACTGGGAAGGTAAAAGCTCACACCCCTCTCTCCGACTCTGAATCTGATCCTGAGTCTCAGGATGATGACCCTGAGGATAGCCTTTCGGCACGTGAAGCGGAGCTCCTCGAGAAGTATGAGCTTCTGCTCAACACTTTCGAGGAGTGCCGTAAGAGATTGAAGGCTGAGAAAAAGAAGTGAAGAAATTCCTTAAGGGTAGTTTGTGTCCCTAAGGGAAGAGATCACCAGTTTGATTTCTCTCCGACAGGAGCACCTTGACCTGACTTTAAAGCATTCAGAGTCTCTTAAGCTCCTTGATCTTAAGCAGGAGGAAGTCAACAAGTTGGAAGAACAACTTGCGGCAGAAAGGAAGATCGTCAAGAGCTTCTCTATGCCAAAAACAGTTCTTCCAGTAGTTGATACCTTCTCTGCTCAGGCCAAAGGAGCTGGCTTGGGGCATGTAGGGGTATCTGGTTCCTCATCCAGGAGAAATAGGAACCAGAGGAAGAATAAGGCTGCCAAGAAGGCCTCTGCTGCTGAAAAGGGAAAGGCTCCGCTCAGTCCTGTTGCGTTCAGAAAGCCTAGCTTTCCTTGCAACCAACATGACTTTGAATCAACCTTTGGTCATCATTTCCGGCCCTCGGTTGTAAAGCCAAAGAGCCGATATGATGGTTGGGCCTTTTCCCGAAACTTCGGTGAGAGTGCCTTCAAGGCACCTTATGAGGAAATCCACATGGGAAGTTATGGTCAATTCTCTAGCGGCCATAATGGAAAGCAGGCACTAAGAGTCAAGCCTGTTATAATGACGAAACTGAAGGTGAAGAAGTCATGTGACTGCAATCACTATGAGGCCTCCACCTCCAGATCCAAGGCCCCGGCTGTACCCGTCATTCCCAGGGTAAGGCAGGAGCCTAGGAAGAGGTACAACAGATTTGACTGTTGGTGTTGTGGCAAAGTCGGTAACTTTGCCGTGGATTGTTGGTTTAATCCGAGGTATAACGAGACACCCTATGTTAGCACTGCGAGGCCGACCACTCGTAAGGTTAACCAACCGAGGGGGAGTATGCTAACCAGGAATCTAGGACCCAAGTTCGATTGGGTTCCTAAAGGAAATTAATTTTGTTTTGCAGGAATGTCCAAAGGACACCAAAACGCCAATCTGGTACTTGGACAGTGGATGCTCCCGGCATATGACTGGGACAAGAATCCTGCTGCGTGATTACACTCCAGTCGAGAATGGACCCAAAGTCATCTTTGGAGGGTCAGATCGAGGAGTCACCAGAGGTTACGGTATGATTTCCAACGGTATAATCTCAATCACCGACGTGGCTTATGTTGAAGGGTTAAACCATAACCTGATCAGTGTAAGTCAGTTATGTGACAAAGGTTATGACGTTAAGTTCTGCAAGGATAAATGTCTAATAATTTCATGTGCCTATTCTGAAATGGTATTAACAGGCATTAGGAGCAGAAATATCTTCTGCTTAAATTTTCTCAGTTTAGATTCATCTACCCTCGTATGCCTTGTGGCAACAGGCAGTGCATCTCTTTGTGAACAATGACACAAGAGATTGGCACATATTAATTTCAAAACAATTAGTATGTTGTTTTCTAAAAACTTAGTAAGGCATGCTCCTGTTATCAAGTGCATCAAAGATAGCCCCTGTCCTGCATGCCAGATGGGCAAACAGACTCGGGCTACCTTTAAGAGCATTGCAGACAAAGACTCTTCCCGATGTCTTTACCTTCTACATATGGACTTGTTTGGTCCAATGCAAGTTCATAGCTTGGGAGGCAAGTCCTATACGCTGGTGATAGTTGATGATCATTCTCGGTTTACATGGGTGTTCTTCTTAAAACGAAAGTCGGATACGTTTGACATCTTCACTAGTTTTGTCAAGCAGGTTCAGAACGAATTTAACTGCCAAGTGGTCAAAATCAGAAGTTACCATGGAACAGAATTCGAATCTGGTGCTATGACAGAGTTTTGTGAAGAACAATATCTTTCATGAGTTTTCCTCCCCGCGCACTCCTCAGCAAAATGGAGTTGCGGAGAGGAGAAATAGAACTCTCATTTAAGCCTGCATGACAATGTTGAAAGACGCTTCTCTCCCAGAATACTTCTGGGCAGAGGCTGTTAATACAGCTTGTCATGTACAAAACCGGGCATTGATCAACAAGCATCATCGTAAGACGCTTATGAGCTACTGAGAGGTAGGAAACCAACCATGTCCTACTTGAGGATCTTTGGTTGCAGATGCTATGTACTGAATAATGGGAAGTACCCGCGTACTAAATTTGGTGAAAATGCTTTGAAGGCATATTCATGGGCTATAGTTCCCACAGTCGGGCATATAGGGTCTTCAATAAGAAAACCCTAGTGGTAGAAGAATCAATTAATGTTGTATTTGATGAAGGAAGTTTGCTTAACAGCAATTCTTCCAGTGGTATTCTTGAAGATGCAGGTGCACGACTTGAACAGCTGGATCTCGATGAGACCGCTAAAGATGAAACTCCTAAGTACATCAAAGTTTCCACCTCCACGTCATCTGGGAATGTTGAAGATCAAAATGGAACAAATCTCCTAGAACAAGGAGAAGCCCAAGAAGTAGTCGAAGCTCCAGACGCCAGACTTCTAGAGCTCTGGCACGTGAGGGATCATCCTAGAGATCATATCATCGGAGATCCTCGTGTCGGTGTCAGAACTCGAAGAGGTACTATTAACGAAATTTTGCATCTTAGCTTCCTGTCACAAGTTGAGCCAAAGAAGTTCGACGAGGCGAACAAAGATGCGGCATGGATTCTGGTCATGCAAGATGAACTACATCAATTCGAACGTTGCAACATTTGGATGCTGGTTCCCAGACCACACAAGCAGAATGTGATTGGCACCAAGTGGATTTTCAGAAACAAACTGGATGAACATGGTGTCATCATAAAGAACAAGGCAAGGCTGGTGGCTCAAGGTTACAGACAGGAGGAGGGGATTGACTTCGACCAGACCTTCGCACCAGTGGCAAGGCTCGAGGCAATCAGATTGTTCCTGGTGTATGCTTCGCACAAAGGATTCACAGTCTATCAAATGGATGTGAAATCAGCATTCTTGAACGGAGACCTGAAAGAGGAAGTATACGTCGCTCAACCCCCAGGTTTTTTCAATCCTACTTATCCCAATCATGTATATTTTCTTATAAAGCTTTATATGGTCTAAAACAAGCTCCACGAGCTTGGTATGAGACTTTATCTAGTTTTCTTCTTGAGAACAAGTTCTCTAGAGGTAAAATAGATAAGACATTGTTTCTCAGGGAAGTCAAAGGCAAGATTTTGTTGGTGCAAATCTATGTCGATGACATAATATTCGGCTCAACGGACAACAATCTTTGCAAAAAGTTTTCAAAACTTATGCAAGGAAAGTTTGAAATGAGCAGTATGTGAGAGCTAAAGTATTTCTTGGGACTTCAAGTGAAACAGTCTGAGGATGGAATCTTCATCTCTCAGACGAAGTTCACAAATGAACTCCTCAAGAAATTCGGTATGGAGAGTGCAACCTCTATGAGGACTCCAATGGGATCCACTATGTCTCTGGATAAGGATGAGAAAGGTAAACATTTCGATGAAACCAAATACAGAAGCATCATTGGATCCCTGCTCTACCTTACTGCCAGTAGACCGGATAACATGTTCTCCACATGTGTCTGTGCCAGATATCAGGTGAACACTAAGGAATCTCACTATATCGCTGCAAAGCAAATTCTAAGATACCTTAAAGGTACTCCCAATCATCGCTTGTGGTACCCGAGAAACAATGATGTCGAGCTAATAGGTTTTTCAGATGCTGATTTTGCAGGGAGTAGGGATGACAAGAAAAGCACTTCCGGGACGTGTCAATTCCTCGGAAGAAGGCTTATCTCATGGAACAGCAAGAAGCAGAATTGTGTAGCTACCTCCACAGCAGAGTCTGAGTACATCTCGGCAGGCAGCTATTGCGCTCAACTCCTATGGATCAGAAACCAGTTAGCCGACTACGACCTTCAGTTCAAGGAAGTACCCATGTACTGCGACTCCTCCAGTGCAATTGCTATTGCCAACAATCCGGTATCGCACAGCAGAACGAAGCATATTGAAGTGCGCTACCACTTCATTCGGGAGCACGTGGAGAACAAGGACATCTCTCTCTGCTATGTCCCCACGGACAAGCAGCTTGCAGATATTTTCACAAAGCCCTTAGACGAAGCCACGTTCAGTCTTTTCAAAACTGAATTGGGGATGCTAAACTATGAGGAATGAAGACAACAGAAGCTCCAGGCTCGTGCATCTAGGGGGAGCCTCTGCCAAGAACTCAAGTGTGAGCACAGGTGCAAGTACTGAGGGGGAGCAAGGGGTCAAATGCAACAGACCCAGATTTGTAGAAGCCGAATATGGGGAGATTACCCTCTCGGCTAAGGCTAAGGTGGCTCCAAGTTTATGGTATTGGTAATGAATATCTCTCTCAACTCAATTCAAGTTTATGGTTTTCATTCCCATACGCTATATTCACCTTAGCTTGTAGGGTTTAGGCTTCTTCAAATAGGGGGAGATTGTTGGGTATTGTATCCACAACGTACCTGATTTGAAGAAGCCCCGGAATAAGCTAAGTTAAATAGACAATGTATTTGATAAAATATTTCAAGTTGTGCTTGCAGTTATTCCACGCTAAGTGCACACCAATGTCAGGGTGCAGTAGGTCAATATACACGGGTCTGCACGACGTAATCCCTCGTTAAGCAGATCAGTGTGTTGGCCTACGTGTACTCTCTCTATTGGAGTGTACTTATTTTCAAGTACAGGGCTGTGATTTTGCAAGAGCAGACAAGGAGCAAGGATGGGTCAAAGAGCAGTCCATGGGCGGATAGACGAAAAATCGTCTAAGTGTGAATTGACGAGAATCACCAAGTGATTCTCGCCGAATCGTCGAGAATCACCGGCTGATTCTCGCCATCTCTATCCGGCTACATCAAAGCATGCGATTCTGGCGCTAAGTCATAATCGACGAGAATCACCAAGTGATTCTCGCCGATTCGGCCAGAATCACTAGTGATTCTCGCCGTCTCTTTCCAGCTTTCTCAGAGCGTGCAAACAAGTCTACAACGTCGAGAATCACCTTTGATTCTCGACGATTCGACGAGAATCACCTCTGATTCTCGCCGAATCGGCGAGAATCAACTTTGATTCTCGTCGATTTTGCCTTGGGCAATTTCCTGGAAACCGCTGGACCGGATTCTGCCGCTGGCACTGTTCTGAACCGGGGTTAGGGTTTCTTCAGGTGGGACCCATAACGGTTATAATGGGGTATTTCCACCGTATAAATATACGCGTATTTTGAACAGAAGATACACAGAAAAGAAATACACGAGCCGCCGACCGTGACCTAGATCGCGATATCTGCTCCGCCGCCGTTGCCTCTCGTGCAAGTTGTTCGCCGACCTTGATCGTGATCTCTTCCAGATCTTCCGGCGACAGAAGCCTAGCCAAGCTTAGAGTCTCACGCGTCTATCCAGAGATCCTTTGTCTCTTGATTTGTTGATTGGGAAAACCTTCCCCGTCCGAATCGATCGAGACGATCGATCCTAGTGTGACCGTTGGAAGACCAAGCTAGCTTCGCTACGAAGTTTGAATCTCCACAGAACAGCAGCCGCACACCGCTGTCGCCGCCTATTCCGAGAACCAAGCCGCCGCTCCTCTTGCCGTCGCCGGTTTCGGGGAGATTCTCTCCAAGCGAGATCTAGGGTTGTGGACTCTTCGATCGTCATCAAACGAAGAGGGACACCTTTGAAAGGGGAAACTAGATCTGATATACTCTAGAGGGGGGTGAATAGAGTATATGGTGCTTTTAAAACACAAATAAAAACTTTTGCAAAGCTTTACAACAATTGTTGTAATGAGTGTGAGCAGGGAAGCAGAAATAAAACTAATTACAAAACTAAGCTATGCAGAAACTAAGCACAAGAAAATCTAGGCCAGAAACAAAAAGAAAACAGGCAGAACCAGATGACACAAGGAAATATAGTGGTTCCCCAAACTTGGGTACATCCACTCTTCTACCACCCTAGGTAGGAATCCACTGCAGGATGAGTTGATCAGGTGTCCTGGGCACCAATGAGCTTTTGATAAGGTGCTCAAAAACCAAAACAGATTTTTTGATCAGGTGTCTTGCCACCAATGAGCTTTTGACAAGGTGCTCAAAAACCAGATTCAAACTTTTGAAGGGAGTTTGAAAACCCTTTACAGAGTGGGGGTGAGAGAGTGATGGCAGTCTTTCTCTTCTCAAACAACTGAGAAGACTAAGTGGATTGATTTCAAAGCTCCCTGAGTCCTTGATCTTCAGGAAGATGAGCTTTGCTGAGGGTGATAGGCCTTCAAAGATAGATCTCCAGCAAAAGATGATTTCAGCAAGCTAAAATGTTGAGTGTCTGGAGTCTTGAAAAGATGTTGGCCTTGAACACTTTAAAAGCTGAAGAGATCTGATGATTTTTGAAAACTTGATCTCTTTGAGAAGTGTTCTTCAGAATTCTTGTTGACAGAAGATTGAGAGAGTCTCTGTATTCTGAGTTGTGTGTCCTCTTCTTGTCAATCTCTGTATTTCTTTCTCTATTTCATTCAAAAACATTCTGTCTATTATTCTCTGTACCAGAATAGAATATCACTCTGTCAAAGATAGCCGTTGGTCTGCATTGATTACAGCCTTAATTGCATAATTTCTTCTGAAGGAAGGTCCACTGAATTGTTCCTTGAAAAATCCCTTGAAACTTGCTCCAGGAGTAAATGAAAACGGCTGGCAGATCTTCTGAATTAAATGCAGAATAACTTCTATCTGATTTGAATTTGAATTCTGAAAGATAACTGAAATCGTCGAACTGAGCTCTGCTATCGTCGAGCTGAGCTCAGCGACCTGGAAAATGCAAGCAGTAAAGAAATCGTCGATCTGAGCTCAAAGATCGTCGAACTGAGCTCAGAGATAAGGATCCAGTGCAGAGTCAAAATCGTCGACCTGAGCTCACCGATCGTCGAATGGAGTTCGACGATATTGCGAAGTTGAGCACAGCGATCGTCGAGTGGAGCTCGACGATATTATGAGGTTTGAGCTCAGCGATCGTCGAATGGAGCTCGACGATCTGCAGAAGTTGAGCTAGACGATCGTCGACCGGAGTTCGACGAATCGTCGTGCTGAGCTCGACGATTAGACTTAGTCTCCAGAAAAACTTGGTCTTCAGGGCAGCTTCCAAACCTAGACTCCTGATCCCTTAGACTCAATTCTAATTGACCTATTAAGCTATACAGAAGGTCAAACACAAATTCCTAGAGACATAGTGATCCTGACCCAAATTAGTAATAGGGTGTCCAACAATCTCCCCCTATTTGGGTTAGGAAAACTATTTACAGACTTTGGAAAATCAAACAACATCATACAATCAGAAAAACACAAAAACAACAGTAGCTAGACATTACAGAACCATTACACAGATATATATATATGTCATCCAGATACAGTCAGAAAAACAAGAAATGTCACCTTACAGAGTTACTTTTCTCTTTGCCTTTTACCATCTTGATTTCTCTGTTAGGATTTAAAGCTTTCTGTTTGGATCTGGTGTCATCAGCTGCACCCAAATTAATTTGCTTAGAAGCCCTGGGAACCACTGCAGCTGGATGCAACTCCATGTACCTGTCTGCATCAAAAAATTTACTGGAGGCATATCTTTCTAGTTCTTTCTGTCTTTGTTCTAACATTGTAGATATATTGGAGGTGTCTAGGCCTTGCTCTCTGGCTTTCTTTATCTGGTCTAAAGCAGCCAACTCTTTCATTCTAGCAGTCCAAGCAACAGGATTCTTCTCAGGGTCCTCAAATGGAACAGGTGGCTCATACCTGTTGGAAGAAGTATCTTGAGGAGTCCTGGCAGTCACAGTTTCTCTGAGCTTATAGGGGAATGGACCTGAAGATGTATCTGAAGGAACATGTCCTCCCCTGGAATAAGGGTGCTGCCTGGAATGCCCTTTGGAGTAAACCTGAGTCTCTCTTTGATTTCCCCTATATCCTCCCCTTCTAGAGTAAGAGCCCCTAGACTGGCTTTCCCTTTGATATGTTCTAGCATGAGGTTGGTAGGGAGCCTGACTTCTAGCTGGGCCTGAACTTGCAGAGCTGCCACCTGCATCTGCATCAGGTGGAGGTGGTGGAGGAGGATGAGGGTGCTTGAACTGAGTGGAACCTTTCTCATACTTCCTTTTCTTCTTCATAGCCTTTAGCTGATTCTTAGAGAACTGCATCCAATGCTCAGAAATTGGGCAGTTGTGCAGAATATAGTAAGGAACATCATTATCATCTCTAACTTTGGCAGGTGGAACCCTCTTCAATGCCTTACTTCTTGCCTTCCTTTTCCTTACAATGGTGGCAGAGGAATCATCAAAAGCAGTGTTGTAATCCTCAGATTCAGAACTCTGTGCATCATATAAGGCATCAATCCTTTCATCAAATTTTCTTTCAGTTGAACAGCAGCAGATGGGCAGAAGCAGAAGCAGAAGGAGCAACAGAGACAGATACATCAGCAGATATAACAACAGGTACTGGAGCAGCAGTAGAAGCAACAGAGGTTATTTCAGGAATTATGGCAGCAGCAGGTTCAGAAACAACAACACATCTCAGCAGGCTCAAAAACAACAGCCTCTGTCATCAGAGAATCCTGGGAAATGAACTCATCAGCAGCAGTTGGAACATTGTCTTCTTCAGCAGCAACAACAATTTCAGAAGTAGATACAGCCTTATCTTCAGCAGCAGCAGCAGTAACATCATCAGAAGCAACAGTCACTGAATGAATAAAAGCAGAAATGATACTGGGGTCACAACATGAGAAGGGCACCAGAGCCTTGGACAGATCTTCAGGGGGCTGGACAGCATTGGGCTCTGGGAGGTAGCTGAAGTATGCAGTATCAAATGCAGAGAGCAAAGACCCTAGGTCAATTGCTAAGACTGCAGTAGGAGCCTGAACTGGAGTAACAACAACAGTAGCAGAAGCAGACACAAAAACAGCAGCAGTAGCAGCAGAATCAACAGCAGGAGCAGAAGCAGCAGTAACAGCAGCATGAAGGCTGGCTTCATAAGGCATCTCCCCCTGCCTGGATGCAGATACCTCTGTATCAAGGCACACTGCTGGTGGGGCTGCTTGAGGAATGAGGGAGGAAAGCCTGGCAGACAGGGCTGCCACTGATTGTTGTAGAGGAGCTAAGGAGGCCTCCATGAGAAGAGAGAGCCTGGGGGCCAGTAGCTCATACAACTTGTCAGCTAGGGCTGGCAGATCTACATGCTCAATGGCAGGAGCAGAGGTAGAGGGTATTGGGATGGCTGAGGATGCTGGAAGTGGAGGGCTGGATGGTGAAGGGATAGAGGGCTGAGGTGTGGGAATTGGGGAGATGGAGGACAAGGGTATAGATATGGATGGAGTGAATGATGGTTGGTCAAGGCTGTGGTGGAGGAGATCTTGGAAAGATGTTGAGGAGGAGGGAAGTCTGGAGGAGAAGAGGGGGAATCATCCATGTAGGATTCATCCAGAAGGGTGAATGATGGTATGGATGGAGATGAGGTGACATCTGGTGGTGGATAGGAGAACAATGGGTGGAATTGGTCTACTGGAGGTGATGAAGTGGTTGCTGGGGATGGAATTGAGGTTGGAGATGGGCTGGAGATGGTAATGGGGGATGAGGCTGGACTGGTGGATGGAGCTGGAGGTCGGGTTGAACTTGGAGGAGGAGGAGAAGCAGCACTAGCAGCAGGCAGGTCTTCTGCAGGTGCAGAGACCTGGGGGGGAGTAACCCTGTGAGTCCTGGTGCCTGAAGGGGCAGCTGAAGAGGGCCTGCTGGGCTTGCTAATCTGCCTGTCCCATTTGCCAAAAAGGGCACAGGTGAGTCTCTTGGAGGCATTGATGTGCACTCCAGAGGAGATCAGCAGAGTAGGGCACTTAGCCTGAAGGAAAACTCCAAGGATTCTTCCAAAATTTACAAAGCTTTTATTTATTTTCTTCTTTATCAGGTCAAAGAAGACCTCTCCCCAATTCAGATTTTTCTTATCTACCAGAGCTCCCATGAGGCAGAGCTGATGCCTGGAGATGGTGTCATGTGCAGAATGTTTGGTCAACAGGACCTTGCCTACAACATCTGCCAGAAACCTGTATTCAACTGACAGGTTCCTCTTAAACAATTTGCTAGGGTTTCCCTCAGGATGACCCATCCTGGCAAGTATATCAGTAAACTCTCTCCAGAAAGTTCAGCAGAGTCATCTCCATTTCTAAAACCAAAAACCTCTGTTAAGACTGTTGGGGTTAGAGGTACCTGAGTGCCACCAATAGATCCAACTATGGTGTTGTTGTCAAGGTTGTGTGCAGTATATACTCATTCCTTTATTTCATCTGAGCAAGTTTGATTCTTGTGGACATGAGGGCAGACAAATGTTGATCCTTGAATAGACTCAGGATGTCCTGGAAGATTTGATCAGTAGTGTTGAAGGAGTCCAAATCGATGTCAAACCCTGCATCAAACTTCATGGCGGTGAGGACAGCAACTGAGACGGCCATGGTACCTGCAAAACTAACAAACAACAAACGACCAAGGTAGAACTGTTTGGAGGGAAGAAAATTTCTGCAGAGAAATTGAAAGCGCAAGAGAGAACGACGGCGAAAAATGAGTTTTATATTAGGGTTCGACGCAGAATTGGAAAGATCGTTGAACTCAGTTCGACGATCGAGGCTTCTGAAGGAATCTGAAGAGACTCCAACATCGTCGATCTCCGTTCGACGATCTTGGGAAGCGTCGAGCTCCGTTCGACGATCATTCAGGGAACAAAATCGTCGAGCGCCATTCGACGATCGTTGACCGAAGGAGACAGTTCATGCTGTCTGAGGGGCGCTGAACTCAGTTCGACGATTCTGGAAATCGTCGATCTCCGTTCGACGATCTTTGGGGAAATCGTCGAGCGCAGTTCAGAGATCAGGAAATCCTAAATACTAAGAAAAATCAGAATTTTGCCTAGTCTTGGTCCATTTTTAGCTTTCAAAATCTTGGGGATTATTTAAGACTTCCTCCATCTAACATTCCTAACTGATTTAGGAAGAAAGTGTGTTTCTTTTCATCCAAAGGCTTGGTGAAAATATCTCCCCTTTGTAAATCAGTTGGGATATACTGCAGTTCAATTTTGTTCTTTTCAACATTGTCCCTTAAGAAATGATGCCTAATCTCTATGTGTTTTGTCCTACTATGGAGGACTGGATTTTGAGCTATGGAAATAGCACTTGTATTGTCACAAAAGATTTTTAACTTCTCTAAGTTGTAACCATAGTCTAGGAGTTGATTTTGAATCCACAATATTTGTGAACAACAACTGCCTGCAGCCATATATTCAGCTTCAGCAGTTGAAGTTGACACAGATATTTGTTTCTTACAAAACCAGGAGACAAGTCTATCACCAAGGAACTGACAAGTTCCACTGGTGCTTTTCCTGTCAATTCTGCATCCAGCATAATCAGCATCAGAGAATCCAGTTAACTCAAATTCTGAATCTTTTGGATACCAGAGACCTAGATTTGGACAACTTTTAACATACCTAAGAATCCTCTTTACTAATGTGAGGTGTGACTCTCTAGGGCTAATGGAATCTAGCACATATACATGTAGCAAACATTATATCTGGTCTACTAGCTGTAAGATACAGTAAAGAGCCAATCATTGCTCTATATGTTGTCTGATCAACAGGTTTCCCATGTTCATCAGCATCCAGTACACATTGGTAGGCATGGGTGTTTTCATACAAGATGCCTAAGACAGCCAAATTCTAACCAGCTCATTAGCATATTTGGTTTGAGAAATAAAAATGCCTTCAGCATGCGTTGACTTGCAATCCTAGGAAGAAGGATAGCCCCCATGCTACTCATCTCAAAATTTAGAATGCATTAGGTTAGAAAACCTTCTGCACAATTTTGAGTCAGTAGAACCAAAAATGATATCGTCTACATAATTTGTACTAGTAGGGTATGGGACTTATGGTTCTAATAAAAAGGTTTGGTCTACTCTACCCTAAAAACCATTTCCAAGAGAAAGCATGCTAGGGTCTCATACCATGCTCTAGGAGCTTGCTTGAGACCATAAATGCTTTATGTAGTTGAAAACATAATCAGGGTAAGTTGGAGAGATAAAACCTGGAGGTTGTCTGACATAGACTTCCTCTTTGATGTCTCCATTCAAGAAGGCACTCTTGACATCCATCTGATAACCCTGAAGCTTTGTGAGCTGCATAAGCTAGAAAAAATTCTGATGGCTTCAATCTTGCAACAGGTGCAAAAGTCTGGTCGTAGTCAATTCCTCTTCTTGAGAATATCCCTGGGCAACTAGCCTGCCTTGTTCCTTATTATTACTCCTTGATCATCCAGTTTATTTCTGAATACCCATTTTGTTCCAACAATGGAATGATCCTTTGGCTTTGGCACTAGTTCCCATACTTTGTTCCTCTCAAATTGATGCAACTCCTCTTGCATTGCAATGATCCAGTGTGGATCTTGCTCTGCATCTTGAATGGACTGAGGTTCAATTTGAGAAAGGAAGCAGGTGTGCAACAGGTTTTGGTTGACCTGATTTCTGGTTTGCACACCAGCTGAGAGTTCTCCAATTATTTGGGAATTGGATGGTCTCTTGATGTTACTAAATCAACAGGGGGGTTGATTGTTCACCAACCTGTGTTGTTTTCCTCTTGTGGTACAACAACTGGCTCTTCAGGTGAGCTTCAATGTGTTGAGCATTGCTTTCATCTTCACTGCTTTCTTCTTCTTGAGCAACCTGTAGCTTGTTCATATCTTCAACTAGAGAGTGTTCCTGCAAAGGTTCTATGGTAGAAGAAATCTTCTCCTTGAAAGACATGTTAGTTTCATCAAAAGAAACATGAACAGATTCCTCAATTTTCAATGATGATTTATTATAGACCCTATAGCCTTGCTGATCATGGAGTATCCCAGAAACACTCCTTCATCAGCTTTGGCTTGAAATTTTGCTAAGTATTCTTATCATTATTGTGAATATAGCAAGTGCAACCAAAAATTCTGAAATAGTCAACTTTAGGTTTCTTCCTTTGAGTAATTCATAGGAGTCTTTCCCTTCAGTTTATGTATCAGACTTCTGTTCAGCACATAGTTGGAGGTGTTCACTGCCTCTGCCCAGAAGGATAGAGTAGATGAGCATTGACAACAATGTAGTGCAGATTCAATAAGGGTTCTATTTTCCTTTCAGCTACCCCATTTTGTTGAGGAGTTCTAGGAGCTGAGAAGTATGCCGATCCCTTCACTCTGACAGAACTCTTGCATAAGAAGAGAATCAAACTCTGTCCCATGATCACTTCTGATCAGGGCAATGTGAGTATTGAACTCAATCTTTATACATTTGAGAAACTCTGTCAGACACTTAAGTTATCAGACTTCTTCCTTAGAAAGAACACCCAAGTGAATCTAGAGAAGTCATCTACAATCACTAAAGTGTAGGATTTCCCTCCTAGGCTTTGTACTGTGATGGGTCCAAATAGATCCATGTGTAACAGATACAATATCCTAGGTGAATCACTCTTATTAAGTGACTTTGAAACTGTTTTTAGTTTGCTTGCCTAATTGACAAGCCTTGCAGAGTCCTTCCTTCGTGTAGGGGCCAGGAAGGTA
>CM077147.1:130964965-131070862 GCA_039583875.1 Platanthera guangdongensis | reverse complement strand
ATCCGAGACCGCGCGACCAAATTTGACAACTTCTGCGCTTCAGGCAACTCGGTGGCTAGCAGCGGTACTCTGAATCTCCGTCGATATCGATGAAGGCGGTGATTCAGGTTCTCCTGCGCTAAGAAACTCATGTCGGGCGATTAGGAAATTTGTTAATTTGTTTCTTTTATTTTTGATCATTTTGGGAAATTGGCGGTATTATTTTTTTGTAAACCGCGCGAATAATGTTTTGTAACACTTAATGAAATAGAAAGGAAGGACAACTTCACCTTTCTGTTACTTTACATCTTACTTTTCTTACTTGTTCAAGTCCGTGCGGTCTCAGTATAACTTCTGATTTAACAGATTGTTCACATATAAACCGGTCTGAGGCCATACTGCGACTTCAACGAAGTTATCCGCAAGAGAGATAGAGATATTCCTGCGGCTTATTTCGGAATACACATCGAAAATAAGCCGCGCGGCTAACAGTTTAAACCGCCATTTGCCTTAATGAAGTAATCAAGGTTATCCGCTGGGAAGAGCTAAATGATCGCGGCTTGCGTATACATAAACTGTGACCAATATGCCGCGTGGCTACCCTTCGTAGTCGCCAAAACCATGACATTGAAGTATAAAATTGCGGCTAGGGAGAACTCTGATACAAATTGCCCTTTTAATGAAAGAGAGAAGGATAGAGAAATATCATGCGGCTTCTGATAATACAGGCCGGCAATAGGCACATGGAAGATGAATAATTTTGTGATGGCAGGTCGCTGATCGACTAGTATAATTGATACCATATAAGTCGGCGGACTAAGATCGAGAATTAACTGCCAGAAACAGATCGGCCGACTTCACGAGTATATAAATAGTAAACCGGCAATGGCCACATGGAAGCAACATAATTTAAGCCGGAATGAGTACAGCGCGGCCTGTGTATTGAATGATATAAATTGGCACAGGCCGCTTAATAAAGCCGCGAGATAGCGGATAGGCTCGTGTTGTCCTGCAAGAATAGATGGAGCTATGCGCTTATGTGTCGATGTGGGCAAGTGTGTGTGGCAGTACTATCCTCACAAGGAACATATAAGCTGGATTAAAATTCTTAATATCCGCGACCGATGTCTAGCGGGACAAGTACGCAATGTCTGCGACGAAGGTCAAGTGGGACAAGTACGTAATGTCTACGACTGATGTCAACAGAATTTCCACTACACATCTGCGACTGTTGTCAGCGGGATGTGGAGGGCTTAAGAATTCAAAGGGCCTTTTGCCCCTATATGCATGCATGTTAGCATTATAAGTAAAGCTAAGGAATAAGCTTCAAGTGAAAGATAATGCTTGTTTGATGTTAGGATGTGGCAAAAGGATATATGTTCGAACCTTGACTATGCCCCATTAATACCAATTGTCAAGGGGACTTTATATACTATTCTGATCATAAGCATTTTTATCATATAGAGAAAAAGAAATCCTGCTTGAACTATTGAGTAAGCCACGGAAGAATGCCTTAGAAAGCTATTGAATGACATATTCTTGCAACTTTCCAGCTCTTGCAAGTTGATTAGCTAATTCCCGAGAGCTATGCAGCCTTCTGCCAGATGACCAATATCTTTATGATAATTGCAAAAAGCTCCTCGTGCCGATATTTGATTTTCGATTTCAAACGTCGAGGGTTTTTTTGAACTCAGGCATTCCTTGAATGATTATCAGAAGATCTTTCATAGGAATTTTGAACTTAACATACTTATCTGAACCTTTTTTACGCTTTGGAGTTTTCGAATGCGAAGATGTGACTGGATGTACTTTCACAAACTCGGATGATTCGTTCTGCTGAAGGGATAATATAGCTCTGTCCTTAGGAAGAGGAGGAGATTTGCAATATTTAACTTGCGAAACACTTTGAGAGGAAATGAATTGTTGATCACCAGAAGTCCCTTGAGATTGTTTAGTTATCTGATTCAGAAACAAGATATAACCTTTGTTTGCTTCTTCGCCTATTATGAACTTATTAACGATATCAACAAGATCTCCATAAGTTTTGGGGTACTTTGTGGTGAGCTTAAATTTCAAATGGCCTTCTAGAAGTGCATTTATGAAAGCATGTAAGTAACAATCTTGATGGACGCTACAAACATCCAAAACTTCCTTTTGGAATCGGTCAACAAAATCCGGATTCGACTCCTCAATTCCTTGCTTGATTCGGAAGAGAGCTCCAACGTCTCTTCTTCGCTTCCTGTAAATTGTGAATCTTGAATGAATTGACTTCAAAGATCTTTAAAACTGGTTACCTATCGAGGTGGAAGACTATAGAACCATTCCCTTGCAATATCTCCAAAAGATATAACAAAGAGTTTGCATTTTATTCCATTTGACACGTTCCTTAGTGAAATGGCCGATTCAAAAGCTTGCAAATGAGAAAACGGGTCATCACATCCAGAATACTCCGGGAGACGCGGTACTATGAAATCATCGGAGACAGTATCCCACCGAATACGATCAATGAATGGAGAAGGGGCCTCTTCTTCTTCCTTATAAGGAGGTTCATTTGCAACAGATTTTGGTGCATGCTCAACAAAATTTGCAGAAAATTTGTTATCACGGCCAAGGGGCTCATTATTAAAATATGAACAATCCTGCACTTCTGAAGTATCCGCAGTAATTGACATGTAACTAGATTTATTCTGTCCCTTTGCAGGATTCATCTTGAAAGGAAGAAGATAACCAAACTTTTATCAGAGTCCGCCGACTAGCCGCGGCTTGAGCTGGCGGCTAGAAATCGACTGAAAAGAAGACCGGCGGAAAAGCGAGCGGGTAGAACGGCAGGTTCTACAGTGCTGGAGGTGCGCTGAAAGACTTAGTCGGCGAAGTCGAGGCTTGCTCGACAGCCCGCCGAGCTCTGGAAGCTAGAGCGGTCTGACCGACGAGACCGCTGATTTCATCAACTAATCGAGATCTGAAGGTCGCGTGTTAACTGTTGATGCATGAAAACGGACAGGGAGTCGGGCACCACCAGCTAACGGTTCGAGCATCGGGGGAAGAAAGGGAAAATAGGAGACTGTCGACTAGTCGGTTACTAGCGGTCATAGCTAAAGGACAGAAAAAGAGGCCGCTGGCAGCAACAACAGTAGAGTTCGCCCGCCGTGGCTTAAATGCCACTCCTGCGATGGGCTTTTCTTTATTTAAGGTGAGAAATAGTTACATGAAGGAAAGAAAGAGGAAGTTGGCCGTACTGCAAGCCGCAAAACACTAGACTTGAGACCGCAGCTCTTAACATGCGAGCTCCTAGATACAAGTCAGCTTGTCTTGGGGAGTGCATCCTCCCTTATTTATAGGCTCTGGGGCCTGCCCAAGCGGCAGGGCTAAAGTTACCGGCTGCTCGGGGTATAGGAGAACCGGGCAGAGGTGAGGGGAAGCAAATGAGCAGAAAAAGAGAAAGGAGGGAAGCCGCACGGCCTGGCGGATTCCTCATGGCGACCTGATGGCTTGGGTCCTATGCCTTGTCGCTGGGCAGGGCCAGCACTGGAGGCGGCGGCGTGACATGGAGACCGCGCGGCTTCGGTGATGACCAGACGAGTTGATCTGAGGTGCGGCTAGCCGGCCAGGCCGCCCTCTGGTGACCGTCCGAATCGAGAGACTTGGCGGCTAGAATAACCAGGCCGCATGGTCTGGAAAGCTGAGCGAACAGGTCGCGGATTCCGGGCTTAACAGCGACTTGAAGCTTTTGTCGAGAATAAGATGGCGAACTCAAACCTTCTTGTCCGCCTTTCAGCCCATGAAGAAAGACTAAATTTTTCAACGGCGACTCAGATCGCCATACCTATTGATCACTTTGATAGCGGATTCAATTTTCCGTTATTATGAGAGATCGCCGAGATTTTTGAACATTACGGGATGGTGCCGGGCCAGCTCGCGCCCAACACTCTTGCTGTTATTTGCAGCTTTATCTCTTACTTGCGGTCTGAGAAGATCGCTTTCTCTATGAACATCTTCCGCAAGATGTTCTCAGTCCGCTCAATAACCTCATCCGGAGGCCGCGCTTACACGGGAGTAATATACTACTACTGCAGAGGAATGAAGGTTGTGGGCCTTCCTAACAAGATCCACAACTGGACCTCCAGGTTATTAATCTTCGAAGGCGACCTATGGTTTGCGCACACCTATCCGCAAGAGCGCGTGGACTCTGCCTTCAAGAGTGTCCTGCTGGACCCGATGGAGTCTGCCATAGCCAAATTCTTAGCCGATGCCAGGCTCGATATTGAATACTACGTTCCGTTGTTGGCGAGCTTGGCGGACGTTTCGCGCGAAGAAAGTAAGCTTTTGCGAACTCAAGATTGTATCCGCAGCGACCTTTATATTTAACTCTTCTGCTTTTGCAGGGACCTTGGCTGTACCCGCCAACCTGCCACAGACGCCTAGCGGATTTACGCCTACACAAAGAGAAAGGAAACAAGAGGTTGCAAGGAAGAGGAAAGAGGAGGGGGATCCCACGACGGACTACTAATCTTCTGAAAGATTTACAATGCATGGCTTCGGCAACCGCTAGAAGGATCTTAGGGGGAACCCGATGATCCACTAGCATAATAAGAACAAGCATGTCCGCTTGTCGACTGCACTTCCTTCGTGGAAAACCTCGAGAATAACTTGTCATGCTCATGTTGCGATATCCGCACTTTATGGGATGCGCAACTTGAGCGATTTGAAGAAGATAGCCGCTGCCGATCTCCTTCTGTTGGCCTCCTAGGCTACTGCGAACAGCGTGGTGACGAACCACTCTGTCTGTTCCTTGACCAGAGACCTGCTCAGGCAAAATTATCAGCTTCAAGAAGAAAAAAGAGTGCTCAAAGAAAGAAATATGCGGTTAGGAAAGAAGGTCGCACAGCAGAAGGAAGAGCTTGGGGTGAGTTGTATTTGCAGCGGTCTCTATTTGAAGTCCGCCGCGATCTGATATTTGTTCCTTTTCTTTGCGCAGGTCGCCTACGATCTGTAGAATAACAACATCCAGGCTGGCATGCTCACCTTTGTGAAGGAAACTGTTGAGATCGCCATCGAGTGATTTGTCCGCGGCGGCTTTGCAAAGGAAGGAGTGGATGGCGTTCCTTTCCTGGAGCTCTTTCCGGAGTTGAAAGAGCAGGTCGCAGCAATGGAACGGGCTGGAAAGGGTAAATACGTCATTGTCGAGGAGGGAGAAGGCAAAGAAGAAGTCGAAGAAAAAGAAGAAGAAGAAGGAGGCGAAGAAGATGGCATCAAGGCAATGGCTGACGACACTGGCTCAAGCCAGCAAGGCAGAGAACAGTCCGCCGAGTCCGGCACCTCTGCATCTTCCTATGCAGGCAAGAGCTCGCATAGCGAGTCCGCGATGAGCACTGGATCAGATGGCAGCAGTGGAAGCGGCTCGGAGGGCTATTCTCCGAGATTGATGTCGAAGGCCTAAGCCCTGCACCTCCTGCCGAAAAGAAACAGAAGACCGCTGAAGATTAATGTATTTTTGTTTTTTTGTAAATGGAGCGGACTCAAGCTTGTAGTCCGCCGAATAGATGAAAAGATGTAAATTTTTTGATCAAATAGAAAGGATATTCTGGTATCAGTGTGCTTCCTGCAATGTTCTTTATTTTCTGCATTTAACGCAATTAAGTTCAACCTCTATATAGCAGTCCGCGTGATACAAAGATCATCCATACTGTATGAGTTTTTTGACTTGCTGATTAGGAAATTTCATTTATCAATCCAACCACCGTCCGTCGTAAGAATGCAAATACTTGGGTGACGAAAATATCCGGCAGACACTGTTGAGTTCCAATAGCAGTCCGCAATTCACTTTATTAATTTTTTTTAAACTTAATGATAATATAAGCACGGTGGTCTTATGTTTACTGGTAAACTGCGGGGTGAAAAAGACCAACTGGGAAACATTCAGCGGACTGGGCAGATATGATTTCGAAGTTCGCGCACATTTTAATAGAAATGACCTATCACTCGCGACCAAGCGGGCAGGTGCGGTCGGCATTGCTTTTCTCACCGGGCCACAAGCTATAAAATCAACCCAAAGAAAACCAGCGGACTGAGAGGACATAGAAAATTAGTCTGTACTACATAGAAGAAAGGATCTATAGATTGCGACAAAGTGGGCAGGTGCGGTCGGCATTGCTTTTCTCACCGGGCCACAAGCTATACGATCAACCCAAGGAAAACTGGCGGACTTCGCGGATATAGAAAGTCAGTCTGCACTATATAGAATAAATGATCTATAGCTTGCGACTAAGTGGGTAGGTACGGTCGGCATTGCTTTTCTCAACGGGCCACAAGCTATACGATCAACCCAAGGAAAACTGGCAGACTGCGCGGATATAGAAAGTCAGTCCGCACTAAATAGAAGAAATGATCTATATCTTGCGACCAAGTGGGCAGGTGCGGTCGGCATTGCTTTTCTCACCGGACACAAGCTATACTATTAACCCCTCAGTCTGCAACATCCTACAAGATGACAAGCCCCCTTTCAGTATTCGCGGATTCAGTTTGGCAGTCCGCCCAGTCCGGCAAAGCAGCGGTAATCGGCCACCAAGGTTGATCCCCCTGCGGCGGACTCAGCACTCTGTTCGCCCGGTTCGCCATGCCTTGGGATCTCAGGATTCTCTACAACGGCGGACTCAGTGTCTCGTCCGCCCAGGCCGCCATCCTCCAGCAGGATCGCGCCTAGCAGTAGATGGAAGCTCCATCCCACGTGCCCAGTCCGCCCCTTCTGCGTGGACTGGCGTGTTCTTTCTTTTTGCTTCTCGTCATCGCTGCCCGGTTCTCCTGTACCCCGGGCAGTCGGTTATTTTAGCCCTGCCCGTTTGGGCAGGCCCCCTATCCTATAAATAGGGGGAGAGTGTGGTGCACCCAAGACACGCTGACTCGTGCCCAGGAGCCTACTTGTTAAAGGCTGCAGACTCGAATCTTGTGCCTTGCGTACTCCAACTTGCTCTGCTCTTGTCTTCCTTTTTCATTCACTTGTAACGGAACCTTTCTTGAATCAAGGAAAAGCCCGTCGCAAGAAAGGCATTCAGGTCGCGACAGGCGAACTCTGTTGTTGTCGTGGCTCACAGCCCAGCTGTTCTTCCTGCTCTCATCCGCTTAGTAGATTGTTGCTACTCGCAGTCCCTCCTTTCCCATCTTTTCCCTTGTTCTCGAACAATTAGTTGGTGGTGCTCGATCCCCTTTGCATTTTCGTGCATCAACAGTTAACACGCTACCTTTAGATTCGAGTGTCATTTCGAATTTAGCGTACAGAAATGCCAGACCGCAGAGCCCGCTCTTCAGACCGCTCCAGTTCTTCAGAGGACTCCCTCTGGTTGCAATTGAGCAAGCTCGCTTTGAGGCCGAGCAGTCCCGCAGGCAGACTGATCAGCGTCTCGACACGATCAACCAAGCCCTACTTGCGTTAACCCAGCGGCTTGCTCGCCAGGCCGCAGCATAACCAGCAGACTCGCCAGCCCGCCAGACTCTAGCTCGCCGAACTCCGTTTCGGCAATTGCCGGCCACTCCTTGAGATCCTATCCAGTTCGCCGTCCCTCTGCGCCCTCAGGAGGAGCAGTTTGCTTTCAGAAATTTCTTCAGAGAAGCTGCCAGGGGCACTCCTGCCCGCCAGCTCCATTTTGCTGACTGCCAGTCCGCCGAGCCTGCGGACTCCCCAGCTTCAGTCCGCCCCTTCTACCCTGCTAAGTTCGAGACTCCGTCTCCCTTCGTAGATCATAAAAGTAAAATAGGATGTTGAAAAAATAGAACAACTGACTCATAGAAGTATCTCTGAGTCAACCTTGCTGGACTAAGCAGATATCAGTCCAGTGAACTTGATGTAGAAGGAATTAGACTTCTTCTACAGCTAACACTTTACTGCTGCACAGGTAAGCAGCTATAGGCTTGCTGAAGAAATGTACCAGCTACACTGTTCTGATGAGAACTAACTTACTGAGCTTTGAAGTATTTCAGCTATCTTTATCTGCCCTCAGGCTATCTTGGCTGGACTTTAACTTTCAAGCTTGACGAGGAAGAAGATTTCCAGCCGCCTCTATCTTTTTCACTTTCTATATTTTCTGCAGTTGATCCCCAAGTATTCGTTAACCCAAATCCCTTTATAGTTTCCTTTTTATATGCGTTGATTTTAATCAACGACACAATAGAATGTGGGCCCACTAAGGATTGGTGAGCGCCATCTCCATCAAAAATGGACAAAGCATCTTTCGGCGCTGCATCAGCTTTCCCGCAACGACTTCCTGCAATTTTGACTTGATGATGTCAGCAGTGGTCATCAATATCTGGAATTAGAAAATTTTCCAGAATCCCATCAAACGTTGAGTGATGTTAAGACACTAAACGCCATCAGCTTTGGCTCTCAGCGCTTTTGGACTTAGAAATTTCCCTAGCTTGTCTCACTGGTTTTGTCACAGCGGTCTCAGGGGTTTTTCATTATTATCTGAGACATGCCTTTGTCTCAGCGGTCTCAGTAGTTTTTGCTTTTAACTGTCCCATCGCTTCATTCTTCATTAGAAGTGTTGAGTGAACCTGCTTCACTCAACGCTTCTATACTTAGAAAAAATCCATATAGGTTTATCTCAGTTGTTTACCTCTTAACTGTCTTAGCGCTTCCTACTTTATTAGAAGCATTGAGTGAATCTGCTTCACTCAACGCTTCTAGACTTAGAAATTTTTAACCAATTTTATCTCTGATGTCTCAGTCGTCTCAACGTTATATTCTCAGCTGTCTCATCTGTCTCAGCGGTCTCAATGTTATTTTCTCAGCTATCTTCAGCTGTCTCAATGTTATCTTTCTAGCTGTCTCAGTTGTCACAGTGGTCTCAACGCTATCTTCTCAGCTGTTTCAGCTGTCTCAATGGTCTCAATGCCTTCTTCTCACCGATCTCAGCGCTTTTTCCTTAGATAGATTTTCTTACTTTAGCTACGTTCGATGATCTGTGGACTGAGCTCGACGAACATTGATCTTCTTAGCGGACTCAACGGTTTTTGGCTTAGTTGTTTTTTTTGTCTTTAGCTCAGCAAGAGTTGAGCTAAGTTCGACGATTTGTAAGCTACGCTTGACGAACTTCAAGCTGAGCTCGACGAAAGTTGAAACCTGAACTCTTGTGCATATTCCACTAAATCTTGAGTTGCGCTCGATGATCAGCGAGCTGAGTTTGACGAACTCTGAGCTGAGTTCGACGAAATTTGAGTTTACTACCCAACATATTTTCTTCACTTATCCAATCATGGACTACCTGCATGCATGAACTAAAGCACACATCAAATACATTATGCTCCTTAGCTTGATTGGTGATGCCCCTTCAAATAATGAGGAATATTGTAGATCACAATTCCCAACAATCTCCCCCATTTGAAGAAGGCAGAACACACATCCATGCTAAGGAGCATCAACACAAGAAATATCATGATAGGTCAATGAAACATTATCATGACAACTAGTCATCCCAGTATAGGAAACTCCCCCTAGATGAGATGACTTAACATTGTGATTGACAGATCAATTGTACATGTTAATTAACAATTATTTTTAGTGTGATGGTATGATTAACAACACAAGCTTTATTAATCATTAATAAGGTAAACATTATGATCAAGATGAACCTAATCATTAACTTAGCCAAATTATAGCTGCATACATGTGATTACAGGATTTTTATGAATGAATATCATATTGATCAATCACTGATATACCCAGAGAGTTGCATTACAGATTTATCTCCTAAATATGGGCAAGGCCAAAACATATTAATTTCATTGATAATGATTTGAAGTTTTTACACTGTTGATGATCATTACAAGACATAAATCAGACAGAATGAAAGAAACTTAAGTTTTGCAGCCTTTTATCAGTTAGTCTTTGAAGAACTTTCACCACCATCCTGTTGGAGTTACCATGATGATCTGGAAGTGGTCAAACATCTAATCTCACTGCCAACGCAATATGAGCCTGCAGGGTCGCACATAAGAGATGTGGAGAAGTTGGTTGACTGACTGTGTTGGTAAAGGTTACCAATCACCGACCTGAATAGGGTTATGAGCAAAGTGTTGCCTTATAGGATCATCGGGTTGGGCAAAGGTTGCCTTGAAGGGCTGGTTAGGTTCGTCGTCCGAGGGTCAAAGACATTAGTCGAGAATGGTCTTCTGATTCCCGCCGATCGACGAGAATCACCTTGCTGATTCTCGCCGATCGACGAGAATCGTCGAGAATCAATTGTTGATTCTCGACGATCGACTACCTTGACAATTGTCGTCGACCGCGGATCGACGATCGTCGAGTATCATTATGTGTCGTCGAGCGTGGCTCGACGATCGGCGAGAATCGTCGAGTATTGTACTCTGATTCTCGCCGATCCAATGTGATACTCGCCGAATGATTCTCACCGAACCTGCTCAGAGATTCTCGCCGATTGTCGCCGATTCTCACCGATTCATTCTCGCCGATTCTGAACCCTAGCTCTGGGTGGTCTGCGGATAGCGATTTTCCTGAGTTTATTTTATACTTTAAGTATAAATATAACACTTAGGGTTTCGGGATTCTATGCGATCTGTCTCTTCTGTGCGAATCGAACCCGACGGAAGGAGTTCCGCATCTCGCTTCGCCGATCCCGATCCCGATCCCGCCGCCGGAAACTGTTCCGCCGCCGCGTTCGCTCCGCTGCCACCTCTCCTCCGGCGACTGTCGCTGGTGCTGCTGCATTCCCTGGCGCGGACCTAGCAGTCCGTGGGAAAGCAAAGGTGCGGTCTTCTCCTTCCCGATAATCCGTGCGACGGATAGATCGGCGTTCTCCCGCTCATGTGGACTCGCCACTAGCAAGAAGATAAAGTTTGGAGCATCTCCGTTGAGTTGTGACTCAACGCCACCGAGGTAATTTTTGCCTAGTTTTGCTAACTTCTTGATTCAACGTTCATGGCCCGATCCACATCTCTTTGGGTTTTTTTCTTGATGTTTTACTTTTCCGCTGCGCGCACAAACGTTGTGCCAACCCCATAGAGAAACCCAACAGTGGTATCAGAGGCAGGTTCCGGCCATGACTGTTGTTTTGGAAGTTGTCTTATTCCAATGCGTGTAAACCTAGAGATTTAGAAGTGTTCTAAATGTCTAGATTTAGTCTTGGCACTTCGCCAAGAACGATTGGGATTTCGGTGGAATTTCTAAGTGTTAGAAATTGTTGTCTCCTTAGCAGTAACCATCCCTCGAGTATGTTGTGGATTTTGAATCCAACAAAGAGAGATGAGCTTGTCTACTGCTTTAAGTTGAGCTGTCTTTGCCTTTGTCCAATGCATGTAAATCTGAGGATTTGGAAATTTTCGGATGCTCAGATTTAGCCCTTCCTTCTATCAAATGTTGATGGTGTCAGGATGTGCACATAAGGGATGCATGTGGTTTTAGAAGAATTGTTTTTCTTTGGATGTGCACATTGATCAAATGTTGATCATGGTTAATTGTTAACCTAAAATTGAAATCCCTTCTTTTAATATTAAGTGTTCGGATGCCTTCCGATGGATGACACTCTTCCTGCCTCGATCGATGAAATGTGGGCTTGCCAAAGCAAGGTGCATTAATCTATCTTGGTAAGGGTGCGAGCGGATAATTGTGATATCCCACTGTCGACATCGGGTCCAGCTTAACTAGGTGACCTCAAAGTTGATTGCCTAGAGGCATAGGGTTGGCATGCACCATATGATGGATGCGAATAAGGAGTTATTCACCAACCATACAAGAATTGCATGAGGATGCAATTGGCAAGCGTTGCCTACCTAAATAACCACATCGTGAGAGGAACGCCAAAGCGGACTCATTGTGTTGGTGAAATACGGATCTTGTCCACTAAGAGAGTAGCTCGCATGAACTCTCCGAATTGTTAGTGAGGGCTATCATTTCGAATAAAATAGTGGGAGTATTTTTAATTGAAGTCCTAATTAGAATAAATTGTAATTGAAATTTAGGTACTGATTTTAATTCTGCATAAATTCTTGTAGAATTCCATGGCAAGCGTTTCACACTCCACGCTGTCTCTAAGAGCCATCCTTGAGAAGGATAAGCTCAGCGGGACAAACTATATGGACTGGTATAGGAACCTGAGAATTGTTCTCAGGCAAGAGCGAAAGCTCTATGTCTTGGAAGAAGAAGCCCCCGAGGTGCCGACCGGGAACTCTTCCCGTGCTGAGAAGGATACTTATAAGAAGTATACTGATGATGCTTTGGATGTCGAGTGCCTTATGCTTGCCACCATGAACTCTGAGCTTCAGAAGCAACAGGAGAACATGGGGTGCAAGGAGATTGACGAGCATCTCAAGAAAATGTTTCAGGGGCAGGCTCGTCAAGAGAGGTTCGACATCACAAAAGCGTTATTTCAGTGCAAGATGGGAGTTCGAGACTCAGTAGGGACTCACGTACTCAAGATGATTGGGTATATTGAGAACCTTGAAAGGCTGGGTTTTCCTCTTGGTCAAGAGTTGGCCACGGATCTGATCCTGCAATCGTTGCCGGACAGTTATGAGCAGTTCGTCTTGAACTACAACATGAACGAGATAGACAAGACACTGCCCGAACTCCTAGGCATGTTAAGAACTGCCGAGATCAACATGAAGAAGGCCAAGCCTGCCAGCCCCATACTGATGGTGCATAAGGGCAAGGGCAAAGCCAAGGGCTCTAAGAAGACGAAGGTAGGACCTAAGTCATATCTTGAGCTCAAGTCTTCAGCACTGATCAAGAAGAAGAGCACGGTGAAGGAAGGGAAATGCCACCACTGTGGCAAGGCTGGTCATTGGCGGAGGAACAGTCCTTCGTATATTGAGGGTCTGCAGAAATTGAAGGGAGGTATGACTTCCGCTTTTAATGTTTACGTTATAGAGATAAACCTTTCTGCTCCTTCATCTTGGGTATTGGATACCGGATGTGGTTCTCACATTTGTACAAATGTGCAGGAACTGGGAAGGAGAAGATTGCTGAGTAAAGGGGAGGTGGACCTCCGCGTCGGCAATGGAGCAAGAGTTGCTGCTGTAGCCGTAGGAGTTTACCGTCTTTCTTTGCCCAGTGGGCTTGTAATAGAACTAGATAACTGTTATTTTGTTCCGGCGATAACTAGAAACATTATATCTATTTCATGTTTGGACATGATTGGATTTTCTTTTATAATTAAGAACAATTGTTGTTCTATATTTAAGAATGATGTTTGTTATGCTGTAGCCCAATTGTTTAATGGTCTTTACGTTTTGAACTTGGACCATCTGATCTGTAATGTAGAAAACAATAAAAGACTAAGAACAAATGACTCGAACCCCACGTTTCTCTGGCATTGTTGTTTGGGCCATATCAACGAGAAGCGCATATCCAAACTCCATAGAGATGGACTTTTGGACTCATTTGATAATGAATCATTTGAGCGATGCGAATCTTGTTTGTTAGGCAAGATGACTAAAGCTCCTTTCACTGGTTATACTGAGAGGGCTGAGGATCTCTTGGGTGTTGTACATAGTGATGTATGCGGACCCATGAGTTCCATGGCTAGAGGAGGGTATTTCTACTTTGTTACATTTACTGATGATTTCAGTAGATACGGATATGTGTATCTTATGAAGTGCAAATCCGAGACCTTTGAAAAGTTCAAAGAGTTCAAAAATGAAGTAGAAAACCAGTTGGGTAAAAGGGTTAAAGCACTCCGATCTGATCGAGGTGGCGAATACCTGAGTCTTGAGTTCCGTGATCATCTGAAAGAGTGTGGTATTGTATCACAGCTCACTCCACCTAGAACGCCACAACATAATGGTGTGTCTGAGAGGAGAAATCGTACTCTGTTAGACATGGTACGTTCGATGATGAGTCATGCAGACTTGCCTGTTTCCTTTTGGGGTTTTGCTTTAGAGACTGCTGCAATGACATTGAATCGCGCTCCAACGAAAACGGTTCTGAAGACACCATATGAGATATGGACTGGGAAGCGTCCTAGTATGTCGTTCATTAAAATTTGGGGCTGTGAGGCATACGTGAGACGTCAAATGCCTGACAAGCTGGAACCCAAATCAGATAAATGTTATCTGGTGGGATATCCTAAGGAAACGAAAGGGTATTACTTTTACCTACCATCCGAGGGCAAAGTGTTTGTCGCAAGGACTGGTGTCTTCTTGGAGAAAGAGTTCTTATCAAGAAAGACTGAAAAGGTAGAGCTTGAAGAAGTTCAAGAGCCACATGTAGTGAACGAACCGGAAATGGATTTTGAGACAGGACTACAAGATGTTGTAGCTGGAGAACCTGCTCAGGGAACACAAGTCCTACGTAGATCTGGTAGACCGAGGTTTGAGCCTGAGAGATATGGATTTCTCGTGTCTCAAATAGGTAATGTGTTGCTTATGGATCATGATGATGAGCCAGCAACCTACCAAGACGCTATGAATGGACCGGACTCCGACAAATGGCTTGAGGCTATGAAATCCGAAATGGACTCCATGTATGCAAACCAAGTTTGGAACTTGGTGGAACCACCTGAAGGGGTACGACCCATAGGGTGCAAGTGGGTCTTCAAGAAGAAGACTGACATGGATGGGAATGTACAGACATTCAAAGGGCGACTGGTGGCTAAAGGTTTCAAGCAAATTCATGGTATTGACTATGATGAAACTTTTCCCCTGTTGCCATGGTAAAGTCCATTAGGATATTGCTTGCTATTGCTGCGTATTATGACTACGAGATCTGGCAGATGGATGTCAAAACGGCTTTCCTTAATGGAAACCTCCTTGAGGAAGTGTATATGACACAACCCGAGGGTTTTGTATCCCCAGATGAAGCCACTAAAATATGCAAGCTGAATAAGTCCATTTATGGACTGAAACAGGCCTCTCGAAGTTGGAATCTTCGTTTTGATGAGAAAATCAAAGAGTTTGGTTTCATCAAGAATGAAGATGAGCCTTGTGTTTACAAGCGAATCAGTGGGAGCATTGTTGTTTTCCTGATATTGTATGTAGATGACATACTGTTGATCGGGAATGACATTCCTACCCTGAAAGTTGTTAAGAACAACCTAGGGAACTGCTTTTCAATGAAGGATTTGGGTGAAGCGACTTACATACTTGGTATTAAGATCTATAGAGATAGATCGAAGAAGTTGCTGGGTTTGACCCAGAGTACGTACATCGAAAAGGTGTTGAAGCGGTTCAACATGCTTGAGTCCAAGAAAGGATTTTTGCCCATGTCTCATGGTGTGAATCTCTCTAAGGCCAATGTCCAAAGTCTTGTGAAGACAAGGACCGCATGAAGTTGATTCCATATGCTTCGGCAATTGGATCGATCATGTACGCGATGTTATGTACTCGACCCGATGTCTCCTTTGCTTTGAGCATGACTAGCAGGTATCAGTCAGACCCCGGTGAGTGTCATTGGATTGCAGTCAAGAATATCCTGAAGTACTTGAGAAGGACTAAGGACGTGTTCTTGGTGTATGGTGGAGAGGAAGAGCTCGTTGTAAGTGGTTACACGGATGCTAGCTTCCAAACTGATCGAGACGACTCCAAGTCTCAGTCAGGTTTTGTGTTTTGCCTGAATAGAGGAGCTGTAAGCTGGAAGAGTTCCAAGCAAGAGACAGTTGCTGATTCTACAACAGAGGCCGAGTATATCGCAGCAGCTAAAGCGGCGAAGGAGGCTGTATGGATTAGGAAATTCATCGGCGAGCTTGATGTAGTTCCTAGCATTGTTGGTCCCGTAGTTCTCTACTGTGATAACAATGGTGCAATTGCACAATCTAAGGAACCTAGATCTCATCAGCGCTCCAAGCACATACTCCGGCGGTTTCATCTTATTCGTGAGATTGTCGAACGAGGAGATGTAAACATTTGCATAGTGCCGACTGAGGAAAATATTGCGGATCCGCTGACAAAGCCTCTCGCGCAGAGAAAGCATGATGGTCATACTAGATCGATGGGTATACGATACCTAAATGATCAACTCTAGCGAGAATCTTGTGGGTTGCATGTAATCTTGTATTTTGTTGGCTGTTTGTTCATATGATGAACTGTGTACCTAGTTTTTCTTTTATAATTAATGGCAAATTCTTTTATTATGAGTTTTTCTATATATGATAGTTAAATGTTAACATAATAGATAACCTTAGAATGTTTGCTTCCATGGGACATCAAGTACGTGACTTGAATGTGAGAGCCCATGATTTATTTGAAGCTTCATTCTTTAAGGTCCCTGGTCGAGTATCATCATAGAAACTAAGGGTGATGATGATACATGAAGGCTAGCACGTGTGTTGACTGATGACTGGTTCTCACAGGTCATGATATTGTGATATCAAGTCATCACGTGGGTACTTGTTAGTGAACAAGTTGTACTGGACAGACCCAACCTGAGACTACTCTGTGGATTGTCATCCAATAGTGTCACGAGTAGGTCTCAATTGACAATGGTGTTGTGGTCCTTTGACCTGAAGTCACAGCATTCATCAAGTGAGGAAGAGCGTACTTTGATGCCATCTAAAGTCTTCCTTGAGAAAGGTTGATGATAAGGGTGGTCGTTGGGCATGTTACGAATCATTTGGGTGTTTGTGTGTGAGCAGATATGGGATTTGTCTTCCTGTATGACAGGAGTTGCATCCATGATGATCTGGAAGTCCGTCCTGGATCAAGAAAAACTTGGATTGAGCTATTACGAGGGTGACACGGTCCATGCCTCTAGTTCTTTCCGGATGTAAGGGACAAAGGGACAAAGACAACGCTGATACATTGGTCATAAAGGCTTATGAGTTATTAACTCTTATTGCTTGGGTGCAATGATGCATTACTAGATGCCGCTCATTGTTTGTGAGGTTTTTGGTTTGATACTTTCGAGATCAAGTGGGAGTCTGTTGGAGTTACCATGATGATCTGGAAGTGGTCAAACATCTAATCTCACTGCCAACGCAATATGAGCCTGCAGGGTCGCACATAAGAGATGTGGAGAAGTTGGTTGACTGACTGTGTTGGTAAAGGTTACCAATCACCGACCTGAATAGGGTTATGGGCAAAGTGTTGCCTTATAGGATCATCGGGTTGGGCAAAGGTTGCCTTGAAGGGCTGGTTAGGTTCGTCGTCCGAGGGTCAAAGACATTAGTCGAGAATGGTCTTTCTGATTCCCGCCGAT
Organism: Platanthera guangdongensis; assembly: GCA_039583875.1. Taxonomy (NCBI): domain Eukaryota; kingdom Viridiplantae; phylum Streptophyta; class Magnoliopsida; order Asparagales; family Orchidaceae; genus Platanthera; species Platanthera guangdongensis. The sequence goes on along the minus strand of CM077147.1, from coordinate 131,053,746 downwards.
CGACGAGAATCACCTTGCTGATTCTCGCCGATCGACGAGAATCGTCGAGAATCAATTGTTGATTCTCGACGATCGACTACCTTGACAATTGTCGTCGACCGCGGATCGACGATCGTCGAGTATCATTATGTGTCATCGAGCGTGGCTCGACGATCGGCGAGAATCGTCGTGTATTGTACTCTGATTCTCGCCGATCCAATGCGATACTCGCCGAATGATTCTCACCGAACCTGCTCAGTGATTCTCGCCGATTGTCGCCGATTCTCACCGATTCATTCTCGCCGATTCTGAACCCTAGTTCTGGGTGGTCTGCGGATAGCGATTTTCTTGAGTTTATTTTATACTTTAAGTATAAATATAACACTTAGGGTTTCGGGATTCTATGCGATCTGTCTCTTCTGTGCGAATCGAACCCGACGAAAGGAGTTCCGCATCTCGCTTCGCCGATCCCGATCCCGATCCGCCGCCGGAAACTGTTCCGCCGCCGCGTTCGCTCCGCTGCCACCTCTCCTCCCTCCGCGACTGTCGCTGGTGCTGCATTCCCTGGCGCGGACCTAGCAGTCCGTGGGAAAGCAAAGGTGCGGTCTTCTCCTTCCCGATAATCCGTGCGACGGATAGATCGGCGTTCTCCGCTCGTGTGGACTTCTGCAGAAACGTGGACACTATTCCACGTAGGACTCGCCACTAGCAAGAAGATAAAGTTTGGAGCATCTCCGTTGAGTTGTGACTCAACGCTCCGAGGTAATTTTTGCCTAGTTTTGCTAACTTCTTGATTCAACGTCATGGCCCGATCCACATCTCTTTGGGTTTTTTCTTGATGTTTTATTTAATTTCCGCTGCGCGCACAAACGTTGTGCCAACCCCATAGAGAAACCCAACACATCCTTTGTTGCAGCAGTCTTCTTCAAGTTATCAGTTTTGTTCTTCAGTCTCTTGAAGTAAAGGAATGACTTTGGAATATATCTTGAAGGTATTTTCTTGGGGTTGCTCTTCCTTACCAGATTATCCTTGAACACTCTTTCCCTTAGGGATTCCTTTCCAAATATTTTATCCATTCCTCAGAAGGATATACACTATCAATGTTCTTCAAGATTTTTCCATTGCTTAGCCAGGGATTGATAATGATGGATTTAGAGGCCTCACTTAGCTGTTCATAGTGTGGGTCATCTCTGTTCTCAGCTCTCCTCATTGCCATGAACTCTTCAGCCATTTGAGTTCCTTCCCTCTTTCTTCTGACAGCAAGCTGTGCATCCTGTACAATTCTAGCTTGTGCGGGAAAGTCTAGGTCCTCTGGCCTCTTTCTATCCAGGAGGGGCGGGTGTCGTGCCACCCTGGTGCCTTGAAAGACATTGAAGGCTTGATCTTCAATGAGTGGTGCTGTCTTAGCATGGCTGCTCTCTCCTTTCTGCCTTCTTCAGATATTGTCTTTTGTAGTAATGTGGTGTTGGCTTCAGTTTTGTTTGATAAAGATTGGAGTATTCTCTCATTGTGAGTAAGTAGCTCATTCCTCAAGAGAATTGCCTGCTCCATGGATTGGAGAGCAACCTTGGTGATATGTTGATTGACATGGCCTGCTACACCCTTGATCACCTCATCAGTTGCACTGACATAATTCTTGATATATCCTATGTAAGCTGTAGTGAGTTTTTGGCTTGTGTCCAAAGATTCCATGAGGGTGGTCACCTTGAGTCCAGTAGTTCCAGCCTTGTCAAACCAGGTGGTGACCTGTTTGGTTAAGTGTGATATTTCTTCTTTAGTTTCATTTACGTTAGTTGACAATTCATCCCTCAGTTTGGCAACTTATTGATCAACATGCTCCTTGAGGGTTATGGTTTGAGCATCCATGAGTGCTTTAATTTTTTTTAGAAATTCCACATTTGATATGGGGGTAGATGAAGTATGGCTCAAAGGAGGAGGTTCAGCATTCTGGGATGGGATCTGAGAAGGCTCCCCCTCAACTATAGCACCTATAGAAGGAAACATTTCCGTATCTAAAGCGGTTTTAACATTATTAATTAATAGGGAATGAGTTCTACATATCGTTGGGTGCATACTCAACTATTCTATTGACAACTTGATCCAAGTCTGTCAACTCCATTTGATCATGCTCCCCCTCATACTGAGCATCCTTCTCTAGGCTTGACTTATTAAGATAAGTATCAAAAGTCTCAGTAGGCTCCCTGTTATCTTCTGCAGCAGGGATATCTTTACTTGCTGCAATATCATCAGTATCACCCATGTCTGCCTCATATTCTGCAGCAACCTCTTCTTCAGCAGCATTCTTTGACACTTGCCCTGACTTTGGTCTGGCATGGATTTTATCAACATGCACAGCAGCATCCTGGAGTTGAATGTTTGTAGAGGATTGACTGAGTGATAAGTCAACCTGTAGACTAGCCTCAGCTGGAGAAGATGATCCATGCTCTGGTTCAGAGCTAGAACTTCTTTCTTCCTCAATAGTTTTCTTCCTTGTATCCTTGGAGGAGTCCTTTATTCCTGAAGGTTGGCTCATTGGCAGGACTCCGGTGAATCTATCCAAAGTTTTTTATGTCCATTCTTTTTAGGTAGTGAATCTTCACCCCATGTTCTTGTTTGAAGGTGTCAGGATAGTGTTCACTAGATATAAGGAAATAATTCTTCCCATATTTGGAGAGGATATACATTCTACTAATCGCTGATAGATGAGAGAAGTCCATGAGGTCTTTCTATTTAGTATAATTATAGTAATGACTTCAAATATTAACCTGGAGATGGTGTCATGTGATCCAGGTTTGTAGATGAGAGCTTTCCCTACAATATCTGCTAGCAGTTTTCCTCTCTGATTGAAGAATTTCCTTTTAAGAGACCCAGATTTGGCCTCATTGTATCCACACCATGTGAGAGCACTGTCTTTGTACGTGACGACGAGCTCTTCTTCCTCGCTAGGGTTGATGGAGGGGATATGAAGAGCTTTTCCTAATCTCTTAGGGTTTACCTTTATTTTGATACCTTCAATCTAAGACCTAAGAGAGTTTTGAGAAGGGGACATCTTAATGTTTGAGAAGAATTCCACAACCTCATTTCTAAGAATGGTGGAGGGTTCGGAAAGGTCGTATTCCAAGCCTGCGACCTCAATCATCTTTAACACGGCTTTAATCTCAGGAGAGGCATGATTGAATCTATCCCTCACTATTTTATATCCATCTTGAAGCTCCTTGATGACATTTGGACGCATTTTAACAGAGCAGTAAGATGCTGAGATGGTTTCGGTCTCGACGGCTAGGGTTAAGGCTTTAGAGAGCGATGTGGCTTTTCGTTTCTTATCGCCTTTATATATGTAATGAAAAGATTTAATTAATTTAATTAAATTTGTCATCTGACTATAAAATTAAGTATTTTAGACTTTACGGCTTACTCAACGATTCTTGTTATGATACAGGGCATAATAAAGCCTGCTAAAAGCTCGCTAAGGCTTGCTAATAACTTGATTAGATTCATCTTGAGCACAACTAACAAAACTTAACAAAAAACAAACTAAATCTCTATATAAGAGAGAGAGAGAGAGAGACATACCTTGGGGCTTGCTTCCTCTAGCTTTTGAGGATTACTTACTTGACAGACTCAACCTTAATTTGTTGCCTTTTCTAGAGCATATTTCTAAAGCAACAATCTTGTCCCAGACATTTGCCTGGAACACTCACTGTCTAAATACCAAGTTTTAAGTGGACAGGTACTTGGACTATCCCGCAAAATAGAATTCATTTTCCCTTAGGCACCCAATGATAATTGGGCCATAGGTTCTTGTTAGCATCATAAAACATCTGCCCCACTCTCTGTCAGGGCTGAGCACCTTTCTGTCCACTAGTCACATTCAGGTTATGCCAACAATCAATGGCAAAGTGACCTACTTTTTCACAGCACCAACATTTATGAATGTTGCAACTTCTCTTTAGGACATCACAGAATTGTTGTCCATGAGAGATGTGAGCAACACCAGACTTTGCTGGATGAGCATTGCATGATGCTACCCCCTTCTTCCTGAGTGAAGGTGTTGAGGAAATAAATACAGCTTGTCCAAAATGGGCCAGATGTATTTTTGGAGCCTGTCATATAGTGCACATTCTCATTTCCTTAGATAGAGGATACTTGGACTCAAATCTAAAGATCTTCTCTTGAACATTGTGGCTAGAGTGGACAGTGTCACTCTTTCTTGGATCATGTGCCTTCACCCCACTAGTGGAGCACACATTTGATTGATCCTTCTAGAGTGGTGCAAACTTGACAGTTTTAGAAGGTGTATTTGCCTTCTGAAACACTATCCTCTTATCAGGGAAATCAGATTTGAATTATTGATTAATGTGGTTAATACCCAGCTTCTCAAGGACTTGGCAAGTTGCAGCTTTTGGCAACTGACCCTATGACTGAGAAGGGTTAATCACAATCCCCAATTTTTCTGTGAACTTTTGTTCTAGATATCTAATGTGCTTCTTCTTTTCTTCTAGAAGCATGGTCTGACACTCAAGATTTTTCCTGAGCTCAGACACCTCATGATTTTTCCTGAGCTCAGACACCTCATGATTTTTCTTATAAAACTCAATAGATTTATTATTATAGAGAGTTTTATAAGGCTTTAGGAGCTATATTTCCTTGGCTTGCCTTTTGGAAAGTATTCTGCTCTCCTGTAGAGCAATTAGGAGTAGTCCAAACTTGTCAATCAATTGATTGACATCAGTCACAGATTCATAGCAATCTTCATCACAGGATGAAGATGTACCAGTATCTGGATTGGATTCAAAATCAGAGAAAGATGCAGAATTTGAGAGAGATTGTACCTTGATTGATTCTGATTCTTCCTGACTTCTTTCTTCTACATATGTTGCCATCAACCCATTGCATCCATAGTTTTCTTCATCCTCCTCATTGTCACTGTCTGAGTGTGACAGAGGGGCCCTAATTCCTATCCTGGCAATAGTATATTCCTCCTCTTCTCCTGGATCTACAACAACAGATATCAGTCCAATATAGGCTTATTCCTCTTTATCTTTAGAATCTGATGATGAAGAATCTGTCTAGCTTCTCTCATTCTTAGCTATAAAGGACCTTTCTTCCTTCTTGCCCCTGTGGTGGTGGTGATGTTTTTTCTTCTTCTCATCTTCAGACTCTGAACCTCTGTTAGAAAGACTGACTTTCTCTATCCCTTCCATATAGCCAGTGAGAGAATCCCACATTTCTTTGGCTGACTTGTAGTAGACCACTCTCATGAGGGTTGAGTCATCCATGGCACTCACCATAATGTGTTGTGCCCTCTTGTCCATAGATAGAAAGTTGATTTCTTCTTCAAACATCTCTGCTCTATAACTCTTTAGAGTCTGGATGCTTACATCTGATGTTGAGACCTTCATGAGGATGAAAGGTCCTTCTTGAACTATTGCAAGGACCCTAGGATCAGAGGCTTCCATGATTTGTTGACCATTTCTTTCCAAGTCTTAAAGTTCTCCTTGTTGCAGATTTGAAGTTTCATTTCTTGTGGTTCTCTTTTGAACCCACAAGTGTAACCCTTTTAGCTAACCTTGGAGGTATACTCAGATTGTTAATTCCTTTTTGAGCAACCTCCCTCCGATATCACTTGAAAGTTATTTAATTCAAGGTTAGCTAATCACCTAGTGGGGGGTGAATAGGTCATTGAGTCTTAGTAAAATCTTTTGATGATTTCTAATTATACTAACTAGAGCTTGTCCTTAAATCCTACAATAACATAGAAAACAAGCACACAACAAACACAAGGATTTATAATGGTTCCCCAATTGGATACGTCCACTTTCCCTCTGACCTATCCAACTTACTTGTTGGACTAGGCACAAATTCTCCACTATGCTCCTCAGAGCTTACACCTCAGGCCCACAGCCTTATACACAGATTCTTCACATAATCCAACTCAGAACCACAAGGGTTCCTACCTCAGAGCTCTGCATAACTACTAAAGCTCAGTGATCCATTGATCACCTACCTCAGCCTTATTTCTAAGGCCTACACTCAGGCTCTTCAGCCCTACAGCTTCAGGCACACAACCCTACTCTCAAAGTGGTGAAACACTCCTACAACTCAGTACCCTTTCTGGTACCTATAGCTCATCCTCCTCCAAGGCCTACAATCTCAGTGGCAATCCTATCACCCACAGCCCAGTGACTCTTCAGTCACCTACCTCAGGTACAAGGCCCTACACTAAGGCTGGGAGGACAGCCCTACCTTAGATCCACACTTGGATCCTACCGCAGAGAGAAACCCTCTCCTACCTCAGGCACCTAAGCCCTACAGCTCAGATTCTCACGTGGATCCAACATCAGTACCCCAACAGGGCACCTACCTCAGTGACAAGTTTGTCACCTACCTCAGGCACAAAGTGCCCTACACTCAGATTCAGGAAACCTGAATCCTACAAGAAATAAAACAGGATGTTAAAGAAAATAGAACAACTGACTCAGAGAAGTATCTTTGAGTCAACCTTGCTGGACTGAGCAGATATCAGTCCAGTCAACTTGTTGTAGAAGGAATTAGCCTTATTCTACAGCTAACACATTACTGCTGCACAAGTAAGCAGTTATCGGCTTGCTGAAGAGATATATCAGCTACACTATTCGGATGAGAACTAACTTGCTGAGCTTTGAAGTGCTTCAGCTATCTTTATCTTCTCTCAGGCTATCTTGGCTGGACATTAGCTTTCAAGCTTGATGGGCAAGAAGATGTCCAACCGCCTCTTTCTTTTTCTCTTTCTATATTTTCTACGTTTGATCCCTGAGTATTCGTTAACACTAATCCCTTTACAGTTTCCTTTTATATGCATTGATTTGAATCAACGACACAATATAATGGGGGCCCACCAAGGATTGGTCAGTGCCATCTCCATCAGAAGGGACAAAACTTCTTTTGGCGCTGCAGCAGCTTTCCCGCAAAGGCTTCCTGTAATTTTGACTTTGATGATGTCAGCAGTTGTCATCAACATCTGGACTTAGAAATTTTCCAGAATCCCATCAAGCATTGAGTGATGTTAAGACACTCAATGCCATCATCCTTGGCTATCAGTGCTTCTGGACTTAGAAATTTCCATGGATTTGTCTCAGCGGTTTTGTCTCAGCGGTCTCAGCGGTTTTTCATTATTGGCTGAGACATGTCTTTGTCTCTACGGTCTCAGAGGTTTTTGCGTTTAACTGTCTCAGCGCTTCCTTCTTAATTAGAAGCGTTGAGTGAACCTGCTTCACTCAATGCTTCTGGACTTTGAAAAAATCCTGCTAGTTTTGTCTTATCTGTTTACCTCTTAACTGTCGCAGCGCTTCCTACTTTATTAGAAGCGTTGAGTGAATCTGCTTCACTCAACTCTTCTGTACTTAGAAATTTCTAGCCAATTTTGTCTCTACTGTATCAGTCATCTCAACACTATCTTCTCAGCTATCTCAGTGGTCTCAATGTTATCTTCTCAGCTATCTTCAGCTGTCTCAACTTTATCTACCCAGCTGTCTCAGTGCTCTCAATGATATCTTCTCAGCTGTCTCAGCTGTCTCAGCGGTCTAAACGCCTTCTTCTTAGCGGTCTCAGTGTTTTTACCTTAGACAGATTTTCTGGCTTTAGCTGCGTTCGATGATCTGTGGGCTGAGCTCGACGAACTTTGATCTTCTCAACGGTCTCAATGCTTATTGCCTTAGTTGATTTTTGTGGCTTTAGCTCAGCAATAGTTGAACTAAGTTCGACGATTTGTAAGCTGAGCTCGACGAACTTCAAGCTGAGCTCGACGAAAGTTGAAACCTGAACTCTTTTGCTTATCCCACTGAATGTTGAGTTGCGCTCGACGATCAACGAGCTGAGTTCAACGAACTCTGAGCAGAGTTCGGCGAAATTTGAGTTTACTGCCCAACTCATTTTTCTTCACTTGTCCAATCATGGACTACTTGCATGCATGAACTAAAGCACACATCAAATACATTATGCTCCTTATCATGATTAGTGATGCCCCTTCAAATCCTGAGGAATATTGTAGGGCACAATTTCCAATAATAAGTTGCCCTAGTCGCTGGAAATATGAGATAAAGGTCGTCTCTGGTGGCAACAAAACCGAAGGCACTAGAGGAGCAGGGGGACAGGAATAGCTAGACCCACAGCAGGTTCCTGTACTCTCGGCAGCTGTCCTGATACAACGGATATCAAAGCCTGGATCTGTGACTGCATCTACACCACTTTCCTCGACAAAGCCTTATTGGTATCATGCACTTTTAATCACAGACTCGCTCTGCACACCCAGAGACTCACCCTCTGACTGGGGAGTTAACCTAGTCACCACATTCATAGGTGCCATTATAAAAGAACAACAAATGACTAATCAAAACCTAGCTCAATCACTAGAACCAAACAAACAATCCAGACACAACATACTTAAGTACTTGCTATTGCTGCTAACTTGCTCTGGGATTTTTAATAATGATGTTATGCTTACCTTAGGATGATACACAATCATCACATTGACTCGTGTACTTAGACCATGAATGCATGAGTTTGTATTATTTTTACTTTAAAACCAGGTGTATACATATGTCATCATATAAATGTTTAGCTTGGCATGTGTGCTAATGCTATGTTATGTTATGCATGTTGTGATATGCATTCTTTAAAATGCCTTAGTGCATGTTATGAGCGGCGTACACATGAAATAATATGCATCGCATACTACATAATAGCGCATGTAACGAAAAAGTAGAACGTGCTAATGGGCATTCATGTGATGATGGTTATGCATCCCATACTACATAACCGTCACATGTTGCCGCCTATGGTGATTCCATATACAAACACATATTATGCATCCCATGCTACATAATATGCCCAGTATACTTCTTTTCATGCTTATGAGTGTAGTGTCCATGCTTCAGCCAAGATGTACTGATGACACATCGGTGTGTGTATGAAACAACACAAAACAATTAACACTAAATAATATGAGGTTACTCGACCAATTGTCAAACAACCTCCCTCTGATACCAACTATCACAACCCGCATTTTCTCAACATTTAAGTAATATCTGAGTAAGAGAAAATACGTGTCGTGATGTCGTACCATGCAGGGGATAACTGCAGACGCTCAGGCAAGCACCAAACTCTATAGCTTATGTGAAATTGTTAAGTTAATAAGAGGAAAATGTTGGGTAATGTATCCACAATTACCCGGATTTGACGAAACCTCCTGTCAAGCTAAGATGAATTCATAAAGTATTTGATGAAACATTTTAAGTTGTGCTTGCGGTTATTCCACGCTAAGTGCACACCAATGTCAGGGTGCAGTAGGTCAATATACACGGGTCTGCGCAACGTAATCCCTCATTGAGCAGATCAGTGTGTTGGCCTACGTGCACTCTCTCTATTGGAGTGTACTTATTTTCAAGTACATGGCTATGATATTGCAAGAGCAGACAAGGAGCAAGGATGGGTCAAAGAGCAGCTCATGGGTGGAAAGATGAAAAATCGTCTAAGTGCGAATCGACGAGAATCACCAAGTGATTCTCGCCGATTCGGCGAGAATCACTAGTGATTCTCGCCGAATCGTCGAGAATCACTATCTGATTCTCGCCGTCTCTATCCGGCTACATCAAAGCGAGCGACTCTAGCGCTAAGTTATAATCGACGAGAATCACCAAGTAATTCTCGCCGATTCGGCGAGAATCACTGGCTGATTCTCGCCGTCTCTATCCGGCTAAATCAGAGCGTGCAAACAAGTCAACATCGACGAGAATCACCTTTGATTCTCGCCAAATCGACGAGAATCACCTTTGATTCTCGCCGATTCGACGAGAATCACCTTCGATTCTCGCTGATTTTGACTTGGGCAATTTTCTGGATCCCACTGGACCGGATCAAATGTTAAGGCTCTATTTTGAACCGCTTTTAGGGTTTCCTCAGGTGGGACCCATAACGGTCATAAAAGAGTATTTGACTGTATAAATACACGCGTATTTTTAAACAGTAGAGCAGCGAAGAAGATTTGAAAAAGCCGAGCCGCCGACGTGACCTAAATCGTGATACCTGCTCCGCCGCCGTCGCCGCTCGTTCTAGTCGATCGCCGGCCGTTTGATCGTGATCCTTCTAGATATTCCTGCGACAGAAGCTTGGCCAAGCGTATCGTCTCACGCGTCTAACCAGAGATCCTTTGTCTCTTGATTTGTTGATCGGGAAAACCTTCCCCTTCCGAATCGATCGAGACGATCGATCCTAGTGTGACCGTTGGTAGACCTAGCTAGCTTTGCTACGAAGATTGAGTCTCCAAAGTACAGCAGCCACACACCGTTGTCACCACCGATCCCGAGAATCAAGCCGCTGCCCTTCGTGCCGCCGCCAGTTTCGGGGAGACTCTCTCCAAGAGAGATCTAGGGTTGTGGACTCTTCGTTGACTTCAAGAATACGTCATCGAACGAAGAGGGACACCTTAGTCTCCAAAAGTTGTTTGTATTTCTTATACATTCTATTTCCATTCTTGTTGTAAAGGAACGTTGGTTCCTAGTTGTAAGGGTTGGGTGCAACCCGTGTTGTGGGAGTGTTGTCTCCTATGTGTGGAAGGGTTCCTTCCGATAGTGCAAGGATTGGATTTCAATCATGTTGGTGAAGTGACCGAGTCGTCCCTTGTTGGGAGATAGGTCGAAGAGGGAAAGTGGATGTACCCAAATCGGGGAACCACTATAAATAGCTTGTGTACCTTCTTTGCCGTGCTGTTTTGTTATCTTGTACATGTACAATTTTCAATTCTACAAAAATGCTGCACGTCACCTATTCCCCCCCCCCTATAGGTGAAAATAGTTGACACTAGGTGGACTTTCAAGTGGTATCAGAGCAGGTTACTCATCAAAAAGGTTCACACCTTGAGTAGAATCCTGCCGCTATTGTCAAGAAGAAGGCAAACATCTACTATGGACGGGCTCAAGTACACAGGCATGATCCTAGTGTGCACCAGGCTCAACTTTCCTATCTGGAAGGAAAGGATTAGGTTCTACATGGAAGCAGTTGATCCTCGACTCTTCATGATCGTGGAGGAGGGACCCTATGTCCCTACTAAGGTCTCCACCATTGATCCTACCAAGAAACAAAGAAAAATTCTTAAATGGACAAGGACGAGATGGTGCTGGTGGGACTTGACAAGAAGGCGCAGAACATTCTGGTCAGCGCGGTCGATGACTCAATGACGCAGAACTTCTGCAACTGCAGGACAACAAAGGAAATCTGGCACTGCCTGATTATCCTAATGGAGGGCACTGATGAAGTGAGAGATGATCGGAGATCCCTCCTGAACCAGAAATATGAGGCCTTCAGACAAGGGCCTAAGGAAGAGATCGGAGTCACCTTCGAGAACTTCCTCAAGATTGTCAATGCCCTCAAAGGATATTGAAGAGTGTTCACTGATGGTGAACTTAATGATAAATTCCTTAGGTCCCTTACTAAGGAATGGGACACAAAGATCTGCGCCATCCGAGAGTTGGGCAGACTAGCTGAAACAGACCCGCAAATTCTGTTTGGGAAGCTGATGTCCTATGAGCTTCAACTGAACACCAGTGGTATCAGAGGGAGGTTACTCATCAAAAAGGTTTACACCTTGAGTAGAATCCTGCCACTAGTGTCAGAAGCATGGAGCTGGATCATGAGATCTCTCCACTAAGACTTCCCACATGCACAAATGAGTATTATCCTGTCTGGAAGATGAGAGTGTCGTATCACTTGGAGGCTATCGATCCTCGAGCATCTTTCATCCTGGAAGAGGGTCCTTTTATTCCTATGAAGACCTCCGGCTCTGGAAAGAATATCCAAGTGCCCAAGTGTATTGCTGAGATGTCGGAGACAGAACTGAAAGATATGGTACCTAAACACCTAGAGGGGGGGGGGGGTGAATAGGTGACCTAATCCTTTTTAACTTTGTTGGCAGCAATCAGTTATATCACAGATTTCTAACTAGCTTTTACACAGCAATACAACACATACACAACAAATCCACAACCACAGCACAGCAGACACAATGATTTATAGTGGTTCCCCAATCTTTGGGTACATCCACTTTACCCCTTCGCCTATCTAGCAGTGAACTAGACTCGGCCAAACTTCTCCACTGTCTCAGAACCCAAATTGGTTCTTACCTCAGGCCCAAAGCCTTACACTCAGCTTTATCCCAAAGCCTACACTCAGCCAATCAAGGCCTACACTCAGCCAACCAAGGCCTACACTCAGAGATCTATATCTCCTACACTCAGGCTAACAAGCCCTACCCTCAGCCTTTATAAATATAGGCTTACAATCACTCAGATCCAATGGATCCTACAAGTTAAAATAGTATTACAACAAATAACTCAACAACTCAGAAAATAAGAGAGGAGTTGAGAGTTTCTTGCTGAGTTCTTGGAAGAACTCAGATAGATCCAAACTGACTTAGCTTCCTTCAAAGCTTCTTGAGTAGAACTGAATAAGTCTGAATCCTCTGCAGTTGTTCCTTGACCTCTGCTTCTTAAGATCTAGATGCTTCTGAATTCTTCTTCTCAGCCTAGTTCCAAAGATTGAATTCTTGATTGGAGCTCTCTCTCTCTCCAACTTCTTAGATCTGCTGTTGGACAGCAAGATCTTCTTGATTTGTATCACTTGGATAACTTGATCAGCAACCACTTGAATAAATCTCTTAGATTAATCTGAACTCAATCAGAACTTAATCTTCTTCTGTTAAATCTTAACAATATTAACAACCTTGGTTTCTGTAAACAGTCTGTGCCTATTTATAGGCCTTCTTCATGGTAACCGGCTGGTCCGGTTCATAACTGACTTCTGACATCTCTGATAAGTGTTGTTGACCGGCTGAAATGGCAGCTGTCACGTCATCCAGTCAATTCTTGAAATTCTCTAACTGTCAGATAGTGTCGAGACTTTCTGTTCTTAAGTGTCGACACTTATAGTCCAAGTGTCGACACATGTTGTGTAAGTGTCGACACAAGTCTACAAGATGTCGACACATTTCCTTGTATGTCTCGACACAGATTCTTCTGCATGTGTCGACACTGAAATTGAGTGTCGACACAAGTACTTGATCTTCTATCTTCAACTGTATTCTTCTAAGTGTCGACACATCTCCTTTGTGTCGACACAACTTCTTGTGTTGAATCTGTCAAGTATCGACACTGCTTCTAGGTGTCGACACATAGTCTTTTATGTTGATTCTTGCTGAGTGTCGACACATCTCCTTGTGTCGACACATCTTCTTCTTATTGAGACTTCAGCTGAGTGTCGACACATTCCCTTAGTGTCGACACTTGTACTTAGAATAATTTGTTGTTCTTTCTGTTCTTGGCTAAGTGTCGACACAGCTCCTTGTGTCGACACTTTCTTCAAGTGTTGAGTCTTTAGCTGTGTGTCAACACATTGTTCTGAGTGTCGACACATACTTCATATGTTGACTCTTCTGTTGAGTGTCGACACATTGTGCCGAGTGTCGACACTTACATCAAATACTAACTCTTCTGCATAGTGTCGACACATTGTGTTGAGTGTCGACACTTGTACTTAGACTCTGCAGACTTTTGCTGAGTGTCGACACAGCTCCAAGTGTCGACACTTTCTGGTGTAGACACTGCTCCTCTAGGTGTCGACACTTCTGCTAAGTGTCGACACTGCTTCTCTGCATTCTTCTTCACTGAGTGTCGACACAGCTCCTTGTGTCGACACTTTATGTCTGGTGTCGACTCTGCATCCCAGGTGTCGACACAATGACTCCAAGTGTCGACACTGCTTGTCTGGGTGTCGACACAAGCTTTCTCAAGTGTCGACACTTTCCCTCTGGGTGTCGACACATGGACTTAGAAAGTTTTAGCTTCAGTACAGTGAATACCTAACCTGCACAAGTAACTCAAACATACATCAAATACATTATGATGTATATTATTGAGTTGGGTGAGCCTTCTTCAAATCAGGTACATTTGACCAATGTACCCAACAATCTCCCCCTATTTGGAGAAGTCATAACCCTTAGTAAATGATATACACCACTCATAATTAAAAAATTATAAAATGATGTAAAGCAGGATTATGTCAACAGGGTAAACTTAAACATGTAATAATGCACACATGTATACACATTCATCATTGCAGAACAAACAAGAAATAGACACATTCTTCTGAACAATCATGAAATATATTTATCATATATTGTTCTAATATTTTTCTAATATATCTTCAATGATTTACAAAAATGTTTATATGTAAAAGATTACAACATTCTTCAAGTCTATTCTTAGTTTAGTTCTGGTCAGGTTCTTTAATAACAATTCCTTTGCCAGGTTGGACTTGAGCTTTGACAGCAGCAGCAGTAGTCTTAGTATCAGCAGGCTTCTTGCCTTTGAGATCTTTCTTCTTGAGTTCTTCAGCCTTGATTTTCTGCCTCTCAAAATAATGATAGGGCTTAGGAAAGTACTTGCTAGGCTCCACTGCAGTGGGAGGTAGCTTTCCTAACTTAGCCTTTCTTCTGTACTGGACAATGGCTTCCTGCCTGATCTCATGCTTCCTCCATTCTGCTTCTGAGAACCACTTGTTCCTGTCATTCATGTTGTCTTTGGCAGCTTTCCAGGCAGTTAGAATTATATTCCTAGAGGTAGGGCTCCATTGTTCAAAATCTGGCTTTTGTTCTGCTAGTTCCCTAAACCTCTTCTTTGACAGCCTTGTCTCTTCTTCTTTTTCTAATGCCTCTTGCATAGCTGCAGTAATAGGTTGAACAACCTTTTCCAGAACAACATTTGACTTTCCTGCAGTTGGGCTATACATTGTGCTGACATCTGCATGAATCATTTCAAAATCTGGAGGTGGATAAATCACTTGAGCTACCTCTGGTTGCTCACCTCCAAGATATGCACTTTGAATCCCTGATTCAGCAACATTATCATCATCACAGAGTGGAGGATAGCCTAGAGTAGCTCTGATGGAGTTAGATATCCATTTTGCATGGTCAGAGCTAGCCTTGACTAATACTCTCTCCCCCTTTATGACTTCTTGGGCCACATGGTCTCTTACATCATCCTTTTGAAATCTAATCTGACTGTCCAAGTACCTGATGCCATCCTTAAAGTAAGGTTTGAGCTTAGTGAGCTGTTCAGAGATGGCCTTCTGGGAATCTTGAATGGCAGTCTTGACAGCAGAAATCTCAGCTTGAAAGACTTTATCAAAATCAGCCTTGGCAGCAGCAGCAGATGTAGAAGGTTCAACAGACTTATTCTTTAATTCAGTGACTATAGCATTGTGGGAGGCAGTCAAATTATCATTCATTCTTAATTGATTCTCCAGCACATATCCTTGTTTTAATGCTATATCATCTACCTGAGTCTTGATCTTCTCCTGGTGAGTAGCCAAATAGACTACTGCATTCCCACCCTTGTGGAAGCAGTCAGTCATTTCTTTCTTGTTGAGATTCATCTCAAACCTTATAGATTTTATATCTTGAGCAAGATCAAACTGTAATGATCTGTGCCCTGCATCAACATAAGCCTCTATGGCTTTCCTTTGTTCATCCATTTTGATCTGTAGTGCAATCAGTAAAGCACTATAGTCAGCAGTTGGAGCTTGCTGAACTATAGGCTGTGGGGCAATGGATTGTAGGGCTTTCTTGTAGCTCTGACTTCTTCTCTTGAATACAAAGAGTTTCTTCTTTTTAGCCCTAGCACTCTCCTCATCTTCAGAGGCAGAGGTGCTTGCAATATCAACTCTATTCTTAGGGCTCTCTGGTTTTTCAGCTTGCACATCAAGTGCTTTCTCAGTTTCTGGCCTTTCAGATTCTTCCAGAATTGTCATGTGCTCCCCCTCAGCAGCAGCACTCTTATCTTCAGCAGCAGCATCCTTGTGCATATCAAAATCCTCTTGATCTAGATTTAAGAATAAATCCTCCATAGTATATTCAGGTGGAGACTGTGCAGGAGAAGCTCTTGGTTCTTCAATTACTTGTTCAGGAACTACTCCCAGTACAGCAGATGTGTCTTGGATAACAACATCTGGTTCTTGACTGTTTTGCTGAGTTTGCTGATATACATCAGACAAATCAGAATCTACTATAGAAAATTTCAATGTATTTAGATCAATGAGTACCTCTTGGATGATTGTAGTGGTTTGCTCACTGTCCAGAGTAGATGGTTCTTCTACTACTGGAAGCTCCCCCTGGCTGTGATCCCTATGGATGGGGCTAGCATGAGGCAGCTCCCCCTGGATCTCAGCAGTCTCTTGAGGAGCAGGAGACTTGACTACTGTCTCTTCCTCCTGATCATCAGGTGTGAACACCACCTGTTCTTCACTCTCAGAACTGCTTGAGGACTCTTGTGCCACTTGCACAGTCTTTCTCTTCTTCTTAGGAGGAATTTCTTTTGCAGATACTGGCTTTTCTGGGTTGACACTTCCTTGGACAACCCTCTTTCCCATCTTGAAAAGATCCTCATATCCATCTTTCTCATGTGGTTGATTTTGCTACCTGCAGCAGTGCTCATTACCTCTGGTATTGTACCAGCCAGGTAGAGACTAAGTATTCTGCCCAGATTGGGCTTCTTCAGACTTTCCTTTATCTTCTCATAGATAACCATTGACCAATCTGTTTTTAGGTTGAAGATAATTCTGGTCATGACGTTGAACATGGAGGCTGACACCCTGTCATGCCCTCCAGTCTTACTGAGAATGACCTTGCCCACTATCTCTGACAGAAATTTGCCTTGACTGTTCATGCCTTTTCTGTTAAAGACAGAACCTATCTTCATCTTAGAATCAAGACCACACCAGACCAAAGCTTCCCTGGTCTTGGATGTAGAAACTTCTTCTTCTTCTTGAGTCTTAGGTAGCTGAAGTACCTTTCTCAGACTTTTGGGTGATACCTTGACCTTGGTTCCATGCACTCTGGATTTGATTCTGTATCCAAAGTCATCCACAGTTGCTCCAGTAAGGAATTCAAGCACTTCCTTCTTCCATATCTTGGTTGGTTCTGAAACCAAGTATTCTAGTCCTGAGTCGCTGACTAGGGTAACCACTGACTTGATATCATGATCGCCATCGTCGAATGCGCCGCGCACAAGTTCGTAGCCTTCGTTGACGTTTTCCTCGAGCTTGGGAGCCATTAGGGTTTGAGAATTTGTCTTTAGAAAAGAGAAATGTCGACACAGCAGTTTTGGTCTCGAAACTCTGAAAGCGTGTCGACAAACAAAGACAAAACCCAATTTATACCTTTCTGATTTTTGAAGATGAACAGGCGGGACAGCTAGCTTAACATGTGTCGACACGGGCAATAAGTGTCGACACTGACTTATAATGTCTCGACACATATGTGTCGACACAAGTGTTAGTCAACAGATAATATGTGTCGACACATGTTTATGTGTCGACACCACTCTACTCGACTAATCGTCGAGACTTTACTTTAGAAAATTCTGAGTAAAACTTAAGTGTCGACACCACATTGGATGTGTCGACACCTACTCGACATGTGTCGACACTAACATTCTGAAGTGTCGACACTAATCATCCTAGATGTGTCGACACCTTTTTCCTGAAGTGTCGACACTTTTATTCTGTGTCGACATAGACTTGTCTATGTGTCGACACATTTTGACTTAGCCAATTTTTTATTCTGTAAACTTAGTCTAAGTTTATCATTCCTAGTTCAATTTTGAATCTATTGAACTTAGCTTCTTCTAGGGCTTAGTGAACATGTCAGCTATCTGATTATCAGTTTTAACATATTCAAGTGCAATATCATTTCTTTCTACATGTTCTCTAAGAATGTGATACTTAATCTCAATATGTTTTGTTCTACTATGAGATACAGGGTTGTTAGCTATTGAAATAGCACTTGTAGAATCACAGAAGAGTGGAGTTCTACTTACCTGAAATCCATAGTCCACTAGCTGATGTTGAATCCATAGAAGTTGAGCACAGCAACTTCCTGCAGCTACATATTCTGACTCAGCTGTGGAGATAGCCACACTAGTCTGCTTTTTGCTGCTCCATGAAATTATTCTTCCACCTAGGAATTGACAGGTTCCAGTTGTGCTCTTTCTATACTCTTTGCATCCTGCAAAGTCTGCATCTGTATAACCTGTTAGATCAAAATCTCCATTCCTAGGGTACCAGAGGCCTAGATAGGGAGTGCCCTTTAGATATCTCAATATTCTTTTGACTGCAGTCAAGTGAGACTCTTTAGGGCAGGCTTGATACCTTGCACAAACACATGTAGCATACATGATGTCTGGTCTACTAGCAGTCAAGTATAGTAGGGAGCCAACTATCCCTCTATACAAGGTTTCATCTACAGGTTTCCCTGCATCATCCTTGCTAAGAGACATACTTGACCCCATAGGAGTCTTCATGGTGCTGGATGAATCCATACCATATTTCCTTATGAGTTCTAGGGTGAACTTGGACTGACATATGGATAAACCACTTTCAGTCTGTTTAACTTAGAGACCCAAGAAAAACTTCAGCTCTCCCATACTACTCATCTCAAACTGACTTTGCATAAGCTTTGCAAACTTTTTGCAAAGGCTACTTTCAGTAGACCCAAATATAATGTCATCTACATATATTTGGACAAGTATGACTTTGCCTCTAGATTCCCTAAGGAATAGAGTCTTATCTATTTTCCCCCTTGATAACTTGTTCTCAATGAGGAAACTAGATAGGGTTTCATACCAAGCTCTAGGAGCTTGCTTTAACCCATATAAAGCTTTCCTAAGTCTATAGACATGATGAGGTAAAGTTGGATCAACAAAACCTGATGGCTGCTCCACATAGATTTCTTCTTTCAAATTACCATTTAGGAATGCTGACTTGACATCCATTTGGTATACCTTGAATCCTTGATAGGTTGCATAGGCCAAGAACATTCTTATGGCTTCCAGTCTGGCTACTGGAGCAAAGGTTTGATCAAAATCAATACCTTCTTCTTGCATATTTCCTTTAGCAACCAGTCTTGCTTTATTCTTAATGATGACCCCTTGTTCATCTAACTTATTTCTGTAGATCCACTTAGTTCCTATAACATTGTGGTCTTTAGGTTTAGGAACCAGTTCCCAAACCTTGCACCTTTTGAACTGATTAAGTTCTTCTTGCATAGCTTCAGTCCACTGTGGATCTTGTATAGCTTCTTCAAATTTCTTAGGTTCTATTTGAGACAGAAAACTAGAATATACTACAGCATTCTGATTTCTGCGCCTTGTCTGAACTCCTTGTCTTGGATCTCCAATAATCAGCTCTACTGGATGATCTCTTAGATGCCTGTTGGCTGGTGGCATCCTAACTTCAGGTTGAACTTCTTCAGCATCTGCATCATGCTGTACTTCTTGTATTTCTTCAGTTATTGGCACATGTAGTTCTCCCCCTGGACAACTGCTATTGTCTTCTACTTGCTGTCTTGCAGCAGGCATCTCTTCTATAGTAAGCTTGTCCAATTTCTTTGTCAAACCTGTGGGGCTGCATACATTGCTAGACAACTCATTGTTAATAAATTTTGTCTCATCAAAAACTACATGCACAGTCTCCTCTACAACTTGTGTAGACAAGTTGTATACTCTATAAGCCTTACTATTGTTGCTGTACCCAACAAAAATTCCCTCTTGGGACTTGGCAGCAAACTTAGTTATGTAAGACTTCCCATTGTTAAGTATGAAGCATTTGCAACCAAAGATCTTGAAATAGGATAGATTTGGTTTCCTGCCTTTCACAACTTCATAGGGGGTCTTGTTTAGCCTTTTAGTGATGGTAGCCCTATTTATAACATGGCATGCAGTGTTAACTGCTTCAGCCCAGAAATACTCTGGCAGTGAAGTATCACTTAGTAGGGTCCTACCAGCCTCTATCAAGGTCCTATTTTTCCTCTCAGCAATGCCATTTTGCTGAGGTGTTTTAGGTGAAGAGAATTCTTGAAATATCCCAAAGTCTTCACACAGTTTTGTCATGCTTTCAGACTGAAACTCAGTACCATGGTCACTTCTAATTTTGACCACTGTACAGTTAAATTCATTCTGAATTTGCTTGACAAAGCTAAGGAAGACACTAGATGTTTCAGATTTCTGTCTTAAGAAGAACACCCAGGAAAACCTTGAGTAGTCGTCAACAACTACAAAGGTATAGACCTTCCTACCTAAGCTGTGAACTGGCATTGGACCAAATAGATCCATATGCAAGAGGTATAAGCACCTCACATCATCTTTGTTCTCAATGCTTTTAAAGGTGGATTTGGTCTGCTTGCCCTTTTGACAAGCTGAGCAAATGCCATCTTTAACACACTTAACTTGAGGACCATTCCTCACTAACTCTTTGCTAAAGAGTTTGCTAATAGTCTTGTAGTTAAGATGAGCTAGCCTCTTGTGCCACTTGACACAATGAGAGACTGTCTCATCAGCTACAAGACAAACTGGAGAACCATTGTTCTCAATCATAATGTCTAGACAGTAGACATTCCTCTTCCTATATCCTGTCAAAATGATCTCTTGATCACTTGACCTCTTGATATGACAACCATTTTTAGCAAATGAGATGTCATACCCTACATCACTTAACTGACTTATACTTATTAGGTTGTGTTTCAACCCTTTAACATAAGCCACTTGAGTAATGGTAACTAAGTTTGAAGAAATGTTACCAAACCCTTTGATGATTCCTTTTTCAGAACCACCAAAGGTCACTTTTGGACCATCCTTGATTGGAATGTAGTCATTCAGTAGTCTCCTAGTTCCAGTCATATGTCTGGAACATCCACTGTCCAAGTACCATGTAGGGGTATGGCCACTTGGACTCACCTGCAAAACAAATTAATGAACCTTAGAACCCAATGGTTTCTTGGGTCCTTGGTGACTGTTAGTTTGCATCTTAACAAGACTACCTACTGGCTTTCCACCAGGTAGCTTGCTACTCCCTTTGGCACTTGCATTGTGCCAACAATCCAAGGCAAAGTGGCCAACCTTGCCACAACACCAACATTCAAACTTATTGTACCTTTGCTTAGGTACAGACTTTGCTGTCTTAACTGCAGCTGACTTATTGAATGTTGGGGCCTTGCCTTTGGGCTTGGACTGATCCTGAACAGTCCTGGCAGGTTTAACAAAACCCAGTCCAGCCTTACCTTTGTGATGAGTAAAATCATCAATCAAAGGTAGAACTGATTTAGGCTTTGAAAACTTTGCAACCAGTTCTCTCTCTTTCTGAAGATTTGTCTCAAGTTTCTTAATTTGATCATTCTTAAATGTGATAGTACCCATCTGAATCACTGTAATGTGTTTCAGCCTAGCTACCTCATTCAGTTTTTGATCAAATTGCTTCTCAAATTCGGTTGCAGCAGCCTTGAGATCAGCAATCTCCTTTGCCTGACTTTTGGCAAGGGACTTGCTTTTCTTATAAGCCTGTAACAGCACCTTATATTCATCTATGAGCTGATGAATATCATCCTCAGACTCAGAACCACTTCCATCATTTGATGTAGATGATTCTGATTCTGAACTAGAATAAGAAACTGAACTTAGAGTTGGACTTTGTACCTGACTAGGTCCTGGCTGCTCTAGGATTTTGGTACTCTCAGTCAATGCCATCAGTCCTTGGCACTGGCAGTCTTCTTGTTCATAAATTGACTCCAAGATCTGCATAAATTCTTCTTCTTCTTCTTCAGCAAATAGCCCTATGTAGGCTTCAGCATCAGTATCAGTGTCTGAAGAAGAAATATCTGAAAGAGTCTTCTCATTCTTGGCAACAAAAGACTTCTCTTTCTTCCCTTTGAGGTGAGTCTTTTTCCTGTCACAGGATTCTTTTCTTTTCTCAGGACAATCAGTAATGACATGACCCTATCTATTGCAGCAGTAGCACACAATCTTTGATCCAGTTGCCTTGCTTGTCTTTGTCTTTTTCCTGTCCTTCTTTGAAGGCTTTTTCTCCTGATTCAAGACTTCTTTTCCCTTGTAAGTAGATGGTCTGGACCTCCACTGTTTCTTCTTCAGGAATTTCTGAGAGTGTCTAGTGAAGGCAGCAAAGTCTTCATCACTTTCACTGCTTGTAGACTTTGTACTGACAGACTCTTCTGACTCAGATTCAACTACCTCTGGAGGTGGAGTTGATGACTTAGTCCTGCATTTTCTGGGAACTTCTGTCTTGAAAGCAACAGTCCTTTCCTTGTGCTCAGTCCTAGTAGATTTCTCCTCCTCTTTCCTCACTATCAGTTGCATCTCATATGACAATAACTTGCCAAACTGTGTAGGAGGAGGAATTTCTCCCAACTTTGCCATTTCTCTTATGGCACAGATCTTGGTGTCCCAATCTTTGGTTAGGGACCTCAGGAATTTGTCATTTAGTTCATAGTTGCTGAACTCTCTTCCATAAGACATGAGTTCATTAACTATGGTGCATAAGCTAAGAGGATTCTGATGGCTTCCAATCTTGCAACTGTTGTAAAAAGTTTTTAAGCACCATACTCTATTCACCCCCCCTCTAGAGTATTTCAGATCTAGCTGCACTTTCAGAAGATATGACCCTCCTAGTCTCTACCTGCATCCCATCGAAGCCCTTCTTGAAGATTACATTTACGGAGCTCCCGTTGTCCACTAGGATCTTGGAGACCGTGAAGTTTTCTACCGCCGTCTGGATCACCAAGGCGTCGCAGAATGGGTCTTCATAATCCGGCATATCCTCTAAATAAAAGGTAATTTTTTCTTTCGGGGGCGGTGCCTGGGAGGTCGAGGCTAGCCCCCTTCGGTACATAGTCTGGAGGCTCCCCTTACGAGCTGCCTCGATCCTAACTCCTCCGTGGATCACCCCGATCCCTCCCCTGGTTCCTACATCCAAACGGTCCTCGCATCTATCCTCCGTCTCCCCCTGCTGCACTTCCACGATCCTTACCGGCGGCTCCTGCCTCCTCACCCTCCTGGCTTCTCTCACTTCTAAGAACTCTAGGTAGGTGGTCGTTGTGTACCCTCCTCCTGATGGAAGCTATAGAAAGGCAACACCACCATTGATAATACGGTTTGCAGTCAATTTTATTAGGGTATTTTCAGGGTTTTAAAGCAAATAATGTCTTGTAAAGTACTTATTTTGATTCCCCTTTGTATATATTTTTGTCGCTAATGCGTTTTTTTGCTTTTTGCAGGTTTTCACGGCTTTCAGCCGAATTTTGCTGTGACACGCCCCAAGGTCACGCCCTACCCGGGCGTGTACCTAGGGCGTGTAACCTAGAGGAATGAAGCAATTGGTCCGAAACTGCATTTCGTGGAAACTTAGTGTACACGCCCTCTATCATGCCCGTGTCACATCCGACACGGGCGTGGTCTAGAGGCGTGTCCCCAGGTTCCGAGGAATCGCCGCAACGCGCTCGTTTTTCCCGCTCCACCGTCGCACCGAATGTGTCACGCCCCCGGGTCACGCCCGACCCGGGCGTGACATATGGGCGTGTACTTCAACAAGCACGCTCGTCACCTCCAGCATTCAATCCCAGCTCAACAAAGTCATGCCGCAAAGAACATGCTCCAAGTACACGCCCTACCAGGGCATGACATTTGGGCTTGTACTTTAGCTACTTCGCCAGAATTAAATTCCAACCCGAAAAAGTCACACTGAATGTGTCACTACCCAGGTTCACACCCGACCCGGGCATGACAGGGGGCGTGACCCGACCCGAAAAAAATCTATAAATAGAGCCCATCTCCAAGGGTTCAGGACACCTTTTGGATTGAGAGGGGAGGTTCTGTCCTTTGTATTTTTGAACTTTTTCAAGCATGTCTCTTCATTTTTAGCACTTCTTATCTCTAGCTTAATGCTTTCCCTGTATTAGCACCTAGCTTCTTTCTGTAGCATAATGATAATGATAGTGTAGTTTACTTTCCATGCACTTGTAATCTCTCGTTTTCAAGTTGTAAGATCCCTGTTTCCATTAATAAAGAAGTGTTGTTTTCTTTTTCGTTTCTACTTTGCTTTCATTATTTTCTTCTACGCATCTTCTTTTCTCCATTTCACCATGAGTAACTAATACTCCTTGTACTCGATCTTGATGATCCGAGGTTCGAGTTGATTAAGTTATGATGCTTTAACTCTACGTTTTCTTTCTAAAGTTATACCTTGAATTACTCTTGATTAAAAACCCTACTTGGAGATATATCATCAATATGTATATTTTCCATCATTAGCTTTCATTCTTGGCTAGCCGAGAGGCTGATAGTTTGAAGTAAGCACTCAAGAGTAAAGAGAGTTGCACGCACCCCTCGAGAGAGGCAGACGTTAAATCTGCTGGATTAGAGTGAAATCCAATAGAGGGGTTCACAGCTTAAAGCGAGCTTTAGTTCTCCGATCGGACGAGAGTTCGGTTGAGCATTCCTAAACTCAGGTAGGCACGGCTTCGAGAGAAGCGTGTTTACGCTTTTGGAACCTCCACGGTCAAGGTTTTAGCTTTATTAAGTAAAAGTTTATTTTCGCATTTCTTAATCAACTTTAGCCGAGGTGATCCTCGATCAAGTGCTCTTCTCTTTCATTGTCTTAATCCCTCGCTGTAATCGTTTTAATAGCTCTCTATTTTTCCGCAAGCTTTTCTTTCTTAGCATAATACTTCTCTCCTCAATCGCATTTTAGTAATCTCTTAAACCCTAAAACATTCTTCGATAAGATAATGGTTTTCGTGTGAGTAAGATTAATTAACGGTTCCCGTATTTTAATACGACACTTGTGTCCCCTAGCTGCATTTTGATAGGTATACTTGCCTTGTTGGATTGTTAGTTTGGTTATTTTCTCCTTGCGAATATTTTTAGACATCAAGTTTTTGGCGCCGTTGCCGGGAAAGCAACTTCTGTTAATAATTTGAAAACACGAATCTATTAATTTTATCACTTCTCTTTCTCACCCTCCTTTTTAAAATTATTAAGTACCTCTCTTAATAGAAACCCACATCACAAATTTTTCTACACCACCTAACTCTCTCGAAAAGGGCAAAGTGGCTCTAAATGCCACTATATTGTCTAGTACCTTGCGAACCCTTCACCGGGTAGCCCTTGGGAAGTTCGGGAGTTAAAACATAAAAAATCTATTTAAAAAAAACAAACATCATTAGCTCTCTTTTTCTAGTTTATTTTATTCATCTTTCTTCTCTTCTCTTCTTCTAGTGTATTACCCGCGGGAGTTCGTCGGTTATTTTGGACCTGGACCACGAAATTGAGTGTACTCTTCGGAGAAGATCGTGATTTCAAGGCACTACTACCCAAGTGCCGGTTGAGGATTTCGAGTCATTTTCTACTTTAAGAATGGAAGAACCCAACGTGGAGGAAGTCGTGCAAAGGCCTATGTCCTATTATGCACGACCGAATCTCGAGGGTACAGAATCTAGTATAGTTTGCCCTGCAATAGCAAATAATAATTTCGAACTGAAGCCTAGATTAATTCAAATGGTGCAGCAGTATGTTTAATTTGACGGGCTTCAATATGAAGATCTGAACACACACATAGCCAGCTTTCTTGAGATTTCTGACACCTTCAAGATAAATGGTGTCACAAATGATGCTATTAGGCTAAGATTATTTCCTTTCTCCCTTAGAACTAAGGCTAAGCAGTGGCTGAACACTCTACCTAAAAATAGCATCACAATCTGGAATCAATTAACTGAGAAATTTTTGGCGAAGTATTTTCCGCCTGCTAAAACTGCAAAACTTAGGAATGACATTTCTGCCTTTGGATAAATAAACACTGAGACCCTTTACGAAACCTGGAAAGATTTAAAGAATTATTAAGATGATGCCCACATCACACTCTGCCTGTATGGTTGCAGGTGCAGATGTTCTATAATGGGCTAAATCAAAGCACAAAGCAAATGATAGACGCAGCTTATGGCGGTACTTTAAACCATAAGACCCCGGAAGCAGCTCTTGAGCTGTTTGAGGACATGGCCATGAACACTTACCAGTGGAATGTGCCTAGGTCCCGCCCAAACAAACCTGCAGGTCTCTTTGAAGTGGACAACGTCTCCCAGCTCACACTGTAAGTTGAAATATTAAGCAAAAAAATTACGGAGATGACTGCTGCCTCCGCCCCTCAGGTATGGGAATCTGCAACTCCTCCCCCCGAATATTTGGATTATGTAAATAATATGCCTAGAAGTGCTTTTAATAATTTTTCTGCTGCAAATTTTCATCCACCTGGTTTTAATTTTCCGAATATTTATAATCCTGCGTTAAGAAATCATCCGAATTTGTCGTGGAGCAATCCATCGAATGTTGTGCGCTCGCCATCGCAAAGTGATTTTTTTGCACCACCACCACCTACTCAAAGTTTTCCAAAACCTCCAAGTTTGGAGGAAATGTTTTCAAAATACATGAATGCTAATGATGCTATGATTAGAACCTTAACTGGAAGCGTTAAAAATTTAGAAAATCAGGTAGGACAGCTCGC
This sequence comes from Platanthera guangdongensis, assembly GCA_039583875.1. NCBI lineage: Eukaryota > Viridiplantae > Streptophyta > Magnoliopsida > Asparagales > Orchidaceae > Platanthera > Platanthera guangdongensis. The sequence goes on along the minus strand of CM077147.1, from coordinate 131,027,343 downwards.
TAAAATAATTTCTGAGCGACCCGTAGGTGCACTTCCTTCCAATACCGAGCCCAACCCGAGAGAGCAAGGGAAAGCTATAACTCTTCGGAGTGGGAAGAAAGTTCCTGGTATGGTAAGTGAAGAACCTGAGGCAAGCTCCGCTCCCGCTTTAAAAAATCAAAGCTCCGCTCCCGCTTTAAAAAATCAAAGTTCCGCTCCCGCTTTAAAAATCAAAGCTCCGCTCCCGCTTTAAAAAATCAAAGCTCCGCTCCCATTTTAAAAATTCCACCTTCTCCCGAAAAAGTTATCACCCATGTTTTAGAAAAAGAACTCACTCCACCACCCACCTTTAAAAATAATCCATCCCCGCCATACCCTTCTGAACTTAATAAACAACGACAGGACGATCAATACACCCGTTTTTTAGAAATGTTTAAACAAATCCACATAAATCTGCCTTTCCACGAAGCCATATCCCAGATGCCGAAGTACGCAAAATACCTTAAGGACCTCCTGACCAACAAGAAGAAGTTAGAGAACCTTTCACATGTAACGTTAAATGTCGAGTGCTCGGCGATTTTGACAAACGGATTACCGAAGAAAATCAGTGACCCGGGTAGTTTCTCTATCTTGTGTGTCTTTGGTGATCTCTTTGTAAAACACACTTTAGCCGACCTAGGTGCGAGTATTAATCTTATGCCCCTCTCGTGGTTTAAAAAGTTAGGAATTGGTAGTCTCAACCCCACATGCATGAGTATCCAGTGATGAGTCCACTTTATATACCTATTTTCGGACTCATCTGGGCTAGTTTTCACGGTTGCACTTCACTTTTAGTTCATTATCATATATATTTCATCCTGTCTTTATTTCCATAGGAAGTGCACATTTATGCCCGTGGTTGTGTTTTGTGTTATTCTTTTAGTCTTTACTCCTTTTTGTTATTGTCTGGAATGTCTGCACAGATTAGTGATGGTTTTTCCTTTCAATACAGGGGTCGTGTGCATGTTCCGGGATGGTTGTGAAACAGGAATACTGCGCACGATCATGGGATCTAATGCGCACGACCACTGGTCATGCGCCCCTGATCGTGCGCACTACTCTTCGTTTTCTAGAATCAGCCTGGGGTAAGCGCACCACCACTGGACATATTGCGCACGACCACTGGTCGTGCTCCATTGATCGTGTGCATTGATTCCTCTTTTCTGGAGTCCTGTCTGGGTAATCGCACGATCATTGGACTAGGTGCGCACGACCACTGGTCGTGCGCCACTTCTCGTGCGCATTATCCCAGTTCTTCTTCCTGATATTTCATGCCAGTGCGCACGAGCACAGGACATAGCGCGCACGACCACTGGTCGTGCGCCTGTGATCGTGCGTATTGTTCAATTCTGCTTTTGTATAAATAGTGCAGGTCTCGCCCTAATCCAGAGATCCGCACGAAGATCCGCAGATCGCTCGTTTCCTCTGCCGTTTTCTGCTTTCTCCACCGTTCCCCTTCATCTTCCACCCTAGGGAGGTGCTTCGGGCAAGCTTTCACATCCAAATCCAATTCGGAGCTTCCTCTCGGCCTTCTCCTTCATCCGTGAGCTTCAAGCAGGTTTTGACGCCATAGCCATCAAGCAAAGGAAAGCTAGCAAACTTCGTCCGCTATCGTGAGATGAAGAAGACGGGCCATTGGAAGGTGGTGACAGCCCTTCTCTACCCCGGACGCAGTTGAGGACCGATCTTGGACGCGGAATGACAACCCGACGATTCAAACCGTGAATCCTCAGCAAGGCTTCAGATTCGGTCGATCTCTTGACTTGTACTTGCTTTATTGTTGAATATTGGTGTTTTTAAACCTATTTATATTGATGAAGTGCACTGTGGTTGTTTATGTTATGTGTTTCATGTCTATGTGATTCCTATTTCATATTACTGCCTAAGTTGCTTGAGTTGCGCCTTATATTCCATCCACCACCATCCACCCTTGCCGCACTAGCAATTGCTAGTGGCGTGCGTTGCGAAGAGGTGCTTTCGACCCTCATTCCGCCATTCTAACCACCTCATCCACTAGCCTTCTCGTCCATCCGCCTAGTGATTCGGTGCATAGCGGCCCGACTAGTCTTCCATCCCGCCTGGCGAAGCATCGCATAGCGGCGTTGCATAGGAGTAGTTGATAGTGTTTTATTTTCTGTTTCCGCAACCATCAAAACCCCCCCTTAGTTAGTTCCGACCTAAGGACTTCAATCTCAAGTCCTCCTCAAAAATTAACTCCACCTTACTGTGTTTCTTGTGAGATCGATACTTGGGAAAACCCCCATTTTATATTACTTGTGCGACCGGTTCACTGCCGTGATCTATAGCATCAAGTTTTTGGCGTCGTTGCCGGGGAACACAGTCGTGTGAGTTTGTGGAGAGGGAGATAATAGATTGAAGCCCTTTTCCATTTGTGCATATCATTTTTTTTATTTGCTTTTGCTATTAGAATTTTTATTTTGCTTATTTCTTTCATTTTTGATTTAGATAGCAGATCCGTGCTATTTTCATTTTAGCTGTTTAGCACTTTTTCAGCAATTATTTTTATTCGTGATGGATCCTGATGCTGAGTGCCGTATCCTTGACACTTTGCGCCAATCCATCGATACCATTGCTGCTATGAATGCTGAGCATTGCATTCGGTGTTTGTTATGTCAAGGTGTGGGCCACATGTTGAAGGATTGCCCTCATTTGTGCAAGCCTTCTCCCTCTGAGGGCGTGTTCCCAATAACCTCCGTTCGAGGAAGACTGTTGTGGAGAGGCCTACCAGGGTGTTGTCTGGCCCATACACTGACATAACACACTTTGCTCATTCTTTACCCGTTGAGATTACTGAAGAATCTCTGGCCGCATACAGCTCTTTCATGGGTCCCTCGATCCCTTTTTACGAGCTTTCCTTGAGTGATGATGATCACTCTGGTGATAGCCAACAAAAAGAGGAGCAGGAACTCATGGACACTCCTGTATGGGACGATGAGATTGTTCCGGTCGTCTACAGGGTGGCGTCTACGAATGATTTTACGATGGGGCCTGCTCATTTAGTGCTTGATTTTGAGAGCAGCCTTGCCCCTCCGCAATTTTTGCCGGATTGTGCTATTCCTCTTTCTTGTGAGTCGGTTGATGATGTTGTATTTGTTGATGATTCGGTGCCCGAGGTTGCGCCGAAGTGGGATGATGATTCCTCTATCTCCAACGGAGAAAGTGGATCTTCGGAACATTTTTACGCACCCCGATGGGATGAGGAATACCCTCTTTCTGATGTGGAGGTTTGCACCTCCTTATTGGATGAGGCCGTTCTTCTTACCACCGCGGACCTCGAGTTCTCGGATTCCCCTCGGTACGACTCGTATGATACCTACAGTGATCTATGCTTGGATCCTGCTAAGAGTGATACCGGGATCACTCTCCCTTTTTCTGATTATTTTAGTTCTTCTTCTCTTTTATTACTTGATCCCCCTTCCTTATCTGAGCCTGTGTAGGATGAGTCTCCACAGGTACGTTGGGATGACGATGAGCTTTGTGCTCATGTCGTTGCCATCGCCTCCTGCGGGCCTGTGATAGACGATACCTTGCTAGGCAAGGATTCATTTTGTGATAAGATGAGCGAGGACCAGGCCTCCTCCTCATCCTACTTCCTATTTCCTCTACTTGTGTTGAGCATGTATGATTATTTAGGTAGAGGGGTAACTGCTCTATCACCGTATCGGTACCCGTTACCGAAACGGATTTTGGAACAGTTACCTGTGCATTTTTCTTTTCATAGGCCCATTAGCTAGAACCTTTTTGTAGCCGAATAAGTCGTGCTGGGATGACAATAACCCCAGTACTTATCTTTCATTTTCTGCATTCTCTTTTTCATGTCTATTTAGTTTTAGTATTTCTTTGTAGTTTGTATATTTTTGTTTTGTTTTTGCGGAGCTCACCCCTGCAGGTATTCTTGACAACATCGCATTGGCGGGGTTGTGATTCTTCGTATGGCGTGCCTGCTTCAGATTTCCACGCGTCTTATGGTATGCTCACTGGCTGAGCATTGGGTAACCTCTTCCCTTAGCCCCTTATGATTTTAATTTCTATATCATCTGCTGTATTGCTTAGTTTATGTCTGGGGGAGAGCTAGTTTTGTTACCTATTGCACACGCACATTTCATGTGCATACTAGAAGCTTTTATTGTTTTATTTTGATTAGTTCATTGCATCACACACCACTGCACCCACATGAGCGCATGCTTAGCTTTTTGCGTTTTGCGAGTTAAACTCATTTCTTCGTTAGATTTGGGAAAATTATGGTGATGACATAGGATTGTGAGACAGAGTAAAATGTTGGCCTTGTTGTGTTCCTAGTCAACTGCTCTCGTCTCGTGTAGAAATTCGAATAGATTTAATTTTTCTGTATGCTTTTAGTTTTATAATTTTCTAATTGCGTAAATACTTTTTATTCTACTCAAAAGTTGGTGAATCCGGTGTGAATCCGACGGTAGCTTAGGGATGTGTGTAGACGGCCATTAGGTTCATATTGCTCGAGTAGGGAGGATGGATAGTCTTTCTCGTTGGCTAAGAACTTGCCCCTAGCTACTCTCGAAGCATGGGTACATGGTTCGTCAACTGCGTGCGTGATGTGGGCCATCACTTTGTCTCGTTTGAGCCTTGTACCATTCCCGACATCTAACCATTGCTATCCCCGTTGAGCCTGTCCCTTCCTTTGAAATCCCTTCACCTCGCTACCATAGCCATATAGCCTTTCCTACTCGCACATCTGAATGTGATCGCTCGGTTAGTTTGTTTTGTTGTAGTTTATATCCGTTTTGTGTGGGCAGTTTTGTTGGTGTTTGTGCAGCTTGTGGTGTTGTCGTGTTTTCCTATTTTGTTTTGGCTATTTGGATAAAAGAAAAAAAATAAAAAAGGGGAAAAGAAAAAAAATATGATAGTAAATAAAAAGAAAATTCCCAATGGGGAATACAAAAAAAAAAGAAATGTATTTGTATATCTATTATTGCTGAGTTTTGCAATGTGGTTGAGTTGTGTTCGTTATGGGCTTGCGCGCACCGTCAAAAGTCCAGGTCTGGTGATGCGTCGCACGTGTTTGTCCATTGAGTTTAGCTGTGTACATTTTCGGGCGATCTTATTTTGGGTGTGCGTGTCCGTCTTGTTTACCTTTATATACCCCGCCTTCACCTAAGCCTATATTATACTCCAAGTCCTACGGATTCGTGCTTGAGTCTAACTAGTGTTGTGGAGAGAGTGTGAAAGGGCAAGCATATGGTCACCCACATTGGTGGATTCCTTTGGAGGTTATCCGGAGCCCCGATCTTTGGCAATGCTCACCTAGCGATTAGTCTACTTTCTCCCTACGCATGACCGGATGATTCACCGTGATTCTATTTTTGAGTAATAATAAAATTTTGATACGCATTGTGAAAAGTATAAACTATTTTGTATACTTAGAAATTTCTTCTATTATATTTTTACGCACGCAAGCATGCGATTTCGCATGGTACTCTATATCGCAATTTCCTTGTTAGCTAAATCATTTTCCCTATCTGCTTAGATTTTGTTTGCTCGGGATGCGCAAACAGTTAAGTCTGGGGGTGTGATGAGTCCACTTTATATACCTATTTTCGGACTCATCTGGGCTAGTTTTCACGGTTACACTTCACTTTTAGTTCATTATCATATATATTTCATCCTGTCTTTATTTCCATAGGAAGTGCACATTTATGCCCGTGGTTGTGTTTTGTGTTATTCTTTTAGTCTTTACTCCTTTTTGTTATTGTCTGGAATGTCTGCACAGATTAGTGATGGTTTTTCCTTTCGATACAGGGGTCGTGTGCATGTTCCGGGATGGTTGTGAAACAGGAATACTGCGCACGATCATGGGATCTAATGCGCACGACCACTGGTCGTGCGCCCCTGATCGTGCGCACTACTCTTCGTTTTCTAGAATCAGCCTGGGGTAAGAGCACGACCACTGGACATATTGAGCACGACCACTGGTCGTGCGCCACTGATCGTGTGCATTGATTCCTCTTTTCTGGAGTCCTGTCTGGGTAATCGTACGATCATTGAACTAGGTGCGCACGACCACTGGTCGTGCGCCACTTCTCGTGCACATTATCCCAGTTCTTCTTCCTGATATTCCATGCCAGTGCGCACGAGCACAGGACATAGTGCGCACGACCACTGGTCGTGCGCCTGTGATCGTGCGTATTGTTCAATTCTGCTTTTGTATAAATAGTGCAGGTCTCGCCCTAATCCAGAGATCCGCACGAAGATCCGCAGATCACTCGTTTCCTCCGCCATTTTCCGCTTTCTCCACCGTTCCCCTTCATCTTCCACCCTAGGGAGGTGCTCCGGGAAAGCTTTCACAACCAAATCCAAGCCGGAGCTTCCTCTCGGCCTTCTCCTTCATCCGTGAGCTTCAAGTAGGTTTTGACACCATAGCCATCAAGCAAAGGAAAGCTAGCAAACTTCGTCCGCAATCGTGAGACGAAGAATACGGGCCATTGGAAGGTGGTGACAGCCCTTCTCTACCCCGGACGCAGTTGAGGACCGAGCTTGGATGCGGAATGACAACCCGACGATTCCAACCGTGAATCCTCAGCAAGGCTTCGGATTCGGTCGATCTCTTGACTTGTACTTGCTTTATTGTTGAATATTGGTGTTTTTAAACCTATTTATATTGATGAAGTGCACTGTGGTTGTTTATGTTATGTGTTTCATGTCTATGTGATTCCTATTTCATATTATTGCCTAAGTTGCTTGAGTTGCGCCTTATATTCCATCCACCACCATCCACCCTTGCCGCACTAGCAATTGCTAGTGGCGTGCGTTGCGAAGAGGTGCTTTCGACCCTCATTCCGTCGTTCTAACCACCTCATTCACTAGCCTTCTCGTCCATCCGCCTAGTGATTCGGTGCATAGCGGCCCGACTAGTCTTCCATCCCGCCTTGCGAAGCATCGCATAGCGGCGTTGCATAGGAGTAGTTGATAGTGTTTTATTTTCGGTTTCCGCAACCATCAAAACCCCACATTAGTTAGTTCTGACCTAAGGACTTCAATCTCAAGTCCTCCTCAAAAATTAACTCCACCTTACTGTGTTCCTTGTGAGATCGATACTTGAGAAAACCCCATTTTATATTACTTGTGCGACCGGTTCACTGCCGTGATCTATAGCATCATCCAGCTCGCCGACAGATCGGTCAAATACCCGTTAGGTATGGTAGAGGACGTCCTAGTCAAGGTCGACAAGTTCATCTTCCCGGTGGACTTTGTCATTTTGGACATCGAAGAAGACGCCGAGGTCCCCCTGATCCTTGGCCGGCCCTTCCTTGCTACCTCCCAAGCTATCATTGATGTAAGCAATGGTAAGCTCTTCCTTCGAGTAGGCGACGATGAAGAAACTTTCTCTATCACCCCCTCGATGAAAAACACCCTAGCCAATGATGACTCATGTTTCTTTGTAAATGTCGTAAGTGAAGAGTCCTCCTCTCACCTCTCTGATTTCGAAAAAGAACTTTCTGATTTTCTTTCTTATACTGCTCCAACTGAATCGCTACATTTAAGTGAAGAGTCCTCCTCTCACCTCTCTGATTTTGAAAAAGAATTTTCTGATTTTTGTTCCTCTTCTACTCCTCCAACTGAATCGCTGCGAGAAGCCGCCTACGCCGCTAGCCCCACCCCTTTCAAATTACCATACAAAGAAAAATTTTATGAACATATTGTTTTTGAAAAAGATCAGATTTCAAAAATGTCATATGAAGACCCCCCTACCCTGGAACTGAAAGAACTACCAGAGCACCTTAAATACGTTTTCTTAGAAAAGGATTCTAAGCTGCCCGTCATAGTTTCAGCCTATCTTACGGATTCGCAAAATGATAAACTCCTTTTAATTTTACGTAAGCATCGCCGAGCCATTGCTTGGCAGCTTTCTGATATCAAGGTCATAAGCCCATCCTTCTGTACTCACAAAATATTAATGGAAGATAATTCGCGTAACTCTATCCAACCTCAGCGCCGTATAAACCCAAACATGAAAGAAGTAGTTAAGGGGGAGGTTATAAAGTTGTTAGACGCCGGAATTATCTATCCTATATCAGACCGTAAGTGTGTTAGCCCTGTCCAGGTAGTACCAAAGAAGGGAGGGATAATGGTAATAAGTAATGAAAATAATGAATTAATCCCGACACGGACGGTGACCGGTTGGCGAATGTGTATAGATTACCGTAAGCTAAATGACGCCACTCGCAAGGATCACTTCCCCTTGCCATTCACCGATCAGATTTTAGAACGACTTTCCGGACATAGCTTTTATTATTTTCTCGATGGCCTCTCGGGGTATTTACAAATCCCCATCTCTCCCGTGGACCAGGAGAAAACTACGTTTACTTGTACCTTTGGCACCTTCGCCTACCAAAGAATGCCGTTTGGATTGTGCAATGCGCCAGCTACATTCCAGCGATGTATGCTCGCTATCTTTGCCAAGTACGTAGAAAGCATCATGGAATTTTTCATGGACGATTTCTCCGTGTTTGGTGATTCCTACGATAGTTGCTTAGAGAACCTTGAAAAAGTCTTAGAGCGATGCGAAGAAACTAACCTCGCCTTAAATTGGGAAAAATGCCATTTTATGGTGAGGGAATGGTTAGTTTTGGGACATAGAATTTTTGAAAGAGGTATTGAAGTACACGTTGCGAAAATAGAAGTTATCGAGAAGCTGCCGCCACCTACGAACATAAAAGCTATAAGAAGTTTTCTAGGTCACGCGGGTTTCTACCGCTGCTTCATAAAGGACTTTTCCAAAATCACCAAGCCCCTTACCCATCTCTTAGAAAAAGACGCCCCATTCATCTTTGATGACCTCTGTCTAGCTGCCTTCAATTTAATAAAAGAAAAATTAGTTAATGCCCCAATCATGATAGATCCAGTGTGGGAATTTCCATTTGAGATAATGTGCGATGCGAGTAGTTATGCGGTGGGAGCCGTTTTAGGCCAACGCATATCTAAAAACTTCCACCCCATCTATTACGCTAGTAAGACACTCACATCTGCACAGGAAAATTACACCACGACCGAGAAGGAGCTCCTAGCCGTAGTATTCGCTTTTGATAAATTTTGTCCTTATATTACTCTTTCAAAAATTATTGTGTTTATGGACCACTCGGCCCTCAAATATCTTCTTTCCAGAACGGATGCCAAGCCGCGCTTGATTCGCTGGGTCTTACTCCTCCAGGAGTTTGACTTAGAGATCCGTGATAAGCGAGGAGCCGAGAACTTGGCCGCTGACCAACTTTCGCACCTAGACAACCCGTTTACAGAAAAATTAGACGAAAATTCTTTTAATGTCTATTTCCCCGATGAGAAGCTGTTCATAATTAACACATCTACTTCTCCTTGGTTTGCCCGCATTGCCAACTATCTTGTGCCTTGTGTGCTCCCAAAAGAGTTTTCATCTCAGCAAAAGAAGAAAATCTTTTCTGAGCTAAAGAACTATTTTTGGGAGGACCCGCATCTTTTCAGAATTTGTGCCGACCAAATGATAAGGAGGTGTGTTTCTTATGAAGAAGGATTAAATATTATTAAACATTTGCATGAAGGACCGACAGGTGGGCACTATCAAGCTGCTCGCACCGCTCACAAAGTGTTAAGCGCGGGTTTTTACTGGCCCACCCTGTTTAAAGACGTGCATGCCTTTGTGAGTAGGTGTGATAGTTTCCAACGGTCGGGGAATATTTCGAATAAAAATGAAATGCCACCAAGTTATTTCCTAGAGTGCGAAGTTTTCGACCTCTGGGGGATTGATTTTGTCGGCCCTTTTCCTTCTAGCTTCGGGAATAAGTACATTTTAGTTGTCATTGATTATGTTTCGCGTTGGGCCGAAGCCCAAGCTCTTCCTACAAATGACGCCCGAGTCGTAGTTAATTTCCTAAAAAAATTATTTTCTCGCTTCGATACGCCGCGCGCTATTGTTAGTGATAGGGTTTCCCATTTCTGTAACGCTTAATTTTCAAAAATACTAACTAAATATGGCGTTACTCATAAACTTTCCACTGCGTACCACCCCCAACCTAACGGACAAGTCGAAGTAGTAAATAGAGAAATAAAAAGAATTTTAGAAAAGACTGTTTCTATATCTAGAAAAAAATTGTCAGCAAAATTAGACGATGCTCTATGGGCCTACCGAACAGCATACAAAACAGCCCTCGGATGTATGCCATATCAGGTTGGTTTATGGAAAATCGTATCATTTGCCCGTAGAATTAGAACACCGCGCTTTTTGGGCCTTAAGATTTGTTAACTTCGATCCCCACTCTGTCGGCAATTTTAGAAAATTCCAACTTAACGAACTCGACGAGTGGCGCTCTAACGCTTATGAAAATAACAAATTTTATAAAGAGCGGACGAAGCGTTTGTACGATAAACATCTTAGGTACCCAAAAACCTTTAAGTCGGGCGACCAAGTTCTTTTATATAACTCCCGATTACGTTTATTTCCGGGAAAACTAAAATCACGATGGTCTGGGCCATTTACAGTAAAAGAAATTTTTCCATATGGCACGGTTTTAGTTTCGCACCCTGAAAAAGGTGAGTTCAAAGTGAATGGGCAGCGTCTTAAACTTTATCTCTGTGGTGATGTCAGTCCAAACTGTATTAATATTCTTCTACACGAACTTTAAACTAACTGGACACTGTCTAGTTACTTGCTACATTTGGACAAATAATCGTTCGGACAATATATTTTTTTAATACGTCGAGCTCAAACGACGCTTTAAACAAAGGGCGCTCTTGGGAGGCAACCCAATCTTTTCTTTTTTTTGTTTTTGTTTTTGTTTTCTTTCTTTTTACATTTTTGCCCCGGATGGTTCCGCCGAGCTCAAGCTTCTGCGATCGCCTGCTCCAATGCTGCTAAATCCATCACAAAGTCCTACAAAAGACCTTTCCAGAAGACTCAAAGAACAAGCATGGGGGAGCGGCATCACTGAGCTTTCGCTGCAAAATAAAACCGGGGAAGTACCTGTTTTTCAATTCTGTCTTTCATTTCTGTACTTTAATTTTCTCTCGTTCTCCAACCTCCTTCTCCATTGAGGACAATGTAGATTTTAAGCTTGGGGGAGGACTTCCTCCTTCTTTTTTCTTTTTGTAAATATCTTTTACTTTTTTGCAAATATTCTTCAAAAATCCAAAAAATATATATATAGCTGCATTTTGGTATTTCAATAAGTACACCCATGTTTATGTTTTGTTTTTCTCAAAACTTCTTTATAAACAACGTAGTTAATTATAATTTTTCTAATCATTTTTTTATCATATTTCACAAGTAAAATGTTGGCCATGCTGTGTTTCTAATTCACGGTAGCATGTTAAGGTGAAATATTTCTCTAAAAAAAGCGCATTTCTATTATGGTTTTTCGTTCTTTATTTTCTTTACTTTCTCTAAAATTTATCATCCACTATTTTCCTTTTCGTCTTTAGATAATTTTTGTAAGAATAACTTTTGAATAACGTAGTAGATATGAACGATACAAGTCACATATTATTTTTATTTTCAAGATAATTTCATCAATCTTCTTTTATTATCTTGAACTTGCTTTTTGAAATTTTTCAACTCTATGTTTTAAATAAATTTAAAAAAGCGTGAAAATGATTTAGGCCATTTTTGTTTACGTTTGAGCTTTCCTGCCAACCTAAAATCTTTTACCATTAGTTATCTGCTTTTGAGCCTTTTTTCCAAATTCATTTGATAACTTCACATATCATTTCATTTTCACCAAAGCCAAAATTCCTACCTATCTAATCACGCTAAATTTTTTGAGTTTCATTCTAAAATTTTCATGATAGAAAATTTTGTGTTATCTTTGGAGAAATTGTTGAAAAACAAAGTGTACTCAAAAGCAATGTTTGATTTTTTCTGGCCAATTCAACATGAAAGAAAAATTTTTATGGCCTTTGTTTTGAAAAAAGAAAAAAAATGAATGATGAAAAAAAAATAATAATAAAGAAGAAAAAGAAAGACAAAATATATATATATATACATATTTTGTTTAAAATAAAAAGTTTTTGAAACTCGTTGTTTTGGTTTAGTGTGATTTTAAGCCTCCATGTTTAAATTTGAATATTCACTCCTATTCATAATCCTAAACCAAACGTTTCTGTCTTATTAAGTTCTTTTGATTCACGTCTTTTTAAATTTTATTTAACAACTAAGAAAAGAAGAAAAGTAAATCAGTTTTAGTTTTAGATTTAAACTTAGATTTTTGTTATTTAATTGATATAATTATAATGCGTTGCTTGGATCTATTAATAACTCAATACGTTCTTTTCATTTTTGTTGCCTTGCTTAAATCTATTTAAAGTATTTCGTCAAAATTCTGGATGATTTATTTTTATTAAGTAAAGTTTATAAAAGTTAAACCATACCAAGATAATTGTTTTAGATTTACGTTTTACATTCTCCCTACCTGGAATTTCGCATAGTACTTGTGTAAACATGATTAAAACTTTTTTGAATTAGTCACTTTTTATGATTAGCTAGTTTTTATATCTTTGCTTGGGGACAAGAAAAACTTAAGCTTGGGGGAATTTGATAATACGGTTTGCAGTCAATTTTATTAGGGTATTTTCATGGGTTTTAAAGCAAATCATGTCTTGTAAAGTACTTATTTTGATTCCCCTTTGTATATATTTTTGTCGCTAATGCGTTTTTTCTGCTTTTGCAGGTTTTCATGGCTTTCAGCCGAATTTTGCTGTGACACGCCCCAAGGTCACGCCCTACCCGGGCGTGTACCTAGGGCGTGTAACCCAGAGGAATGAAGCAATTGGTCCAAAACTGCATTCCGTGGAAACTTAGTGTACACGCCCTCTGTCACGCCCATGTCACATCTGACACAGGCGTGGTCTAGATGGCGTGTCCCCAGGTTCCGCGGAATCGCCGCAACGCGCTCATTTTTCCCGCTCCATCCGTCGCACCGAATGTGTCACGCCCCTGGGTCACGCCCGACCCGGGCGTGACATATGGGCGTGTACTTCAACAAGCACGCCCGTCACCTCCAGCATTCAATCCCAGCTCAACAAAGTCACGCCGCAAAGAACATGCCCCAGGTACACGCCCTACCAAGGGCGTGACATTTGGGCATGTACTTCAGCTACTTCGCCAGAATTAAATTCCAGCCCGAAAAAGTCGCACCGAATGTGTCACGCCCCAGGGTCACGCCCAACCCGAGCGTGACAGGGGGCGTGTCCCGACCCGAAAAAAATCTATAAATAGAGCCCATCTCCAAGGGTTTAGGACACCTTTTGGATTGAGAGGGGAGATTCTGTCCTTTGTTATTTTTGAACTTTTTCAAGCATGTCTCTTCATTTTTAGCTCTTCTTATCTCTAGCTTAATGCTTTCCCTGTATTAGCTCCTAGCTTCTTTCTGTATCATAATGATAATGATAGTGTAGTTTACTTTCCATGCACTCGTAATCTCTGGTTTTCAAGTTGTAAGATCCCTGTTTCCATTAATAAAGAAGTGTTGTTTTCTTTTTTGTTTCCACTTTGCTTTCATTATTTTATTCTACGCATCTTCTTTTCTCCATTTCACCATGAGTAACTAATCCTCCTTATACTCGATCTTGATGATCCGAGGTTCGAGTTGATTAAGTTATGATGCTTTAACTCTACTTTTTCTTTCTAAAGTTATACCTTGAATTACTCTTGATTAAAAACCCTACTTGGAGATATATCATCAATATGTATATTTTCCATCATTAGCTTTCATTCTTGGCTAGCCGAGAGGCTGATAGTTTGAAGTAAGCACTCAAGAGTAAAGAGAGTTGCACGCACCCCTCGAGAGAGGGAGACGTTAAATCTCCTGGATTGGAGTGAAATCCAATAGAGGGGTTCACATCGTTAAAGCGAGCATTTAGATCTCCGATCGGACGAGAGTTCGGTTGAGCATTCCTAAACTCAGGTAGGCACGACTTCGAGAGAAGCGTGTTTACGCTTTTGGAACCTCCACGGTCAAGGCTTTAGCTTTATTAAGTAAAAGTTTATTTTCGCATTTCTTAATCAACTTTAGCCGAGGTGATCCTCGATCGAGTGCTCTTCTCTTTCATTGTCTTAATCTCTCGCTGTTATCGTTTTAATAGCTCCCTATTTTTCCGCAAGCTTTTCTTTCTTAGCATAATACTTCTCTCCTCAATCGCATTTTAGTAATCTCTTAAACCCTAAAACATTCTTTGATAAGATAATGGTTTTCGTGTGAGTAAGATTAATTAACGGTTCCCGGATTTTAATACGACACTTGTGTCCCCTAGCTGCATTTCGATAGGTATACTTGCCTTGTTGGATTGTTAGTTTGGTTATTTTCTCCTTGCGAATATTTTTAGACATCAACCATGCCGCTTCTTCCTTCTCCACCATCTCTTCTTCCAGCTCCTCCCCGAGCTCCTCTTCTTCCTCCTCAACCTCGACCGATCTCCATTGTCCTCTTGCTGCTGCTGGAAGCGATGCCTTGCCCCATGCCTCCATGCCGGCTGATCGTACCTCCTCGTCTCGCGGAAGTTATCTCTTCCATGACAAGCTCCTCCTAGCTCCTGGGGGCGACCCTCCTGAGGCCTCGAACCTAAACGGTTGTTCGGCTCCCGGGCCCCCCCGTCCTTGATGCAGTCCCTGTTGCCCATGTCCTCGGGGCTCTTCCCTCCTCCTTTCTTCTTTATACTCCCTTCATTTTCCTGCTTCTAGCTCCTTCACATCGCCGTCCGCCAACCTGGCAGCTTCCTTGCAAACGCCGGATTGGACCTCTTGAAGTGTGTCTCCTCTTGCCGCCCTCTCCATGAGCTCCTCAAAAGAAAGGGGGGCACTCTCTTCAATTCCATGCTAAAGAAACCAGGCCTCAGTCCCAGAGTAAATGCGAGCATCAGCGTATACCCTGGGACCTCCTGGACCAGGAGGACCTCTTCCTGAAACCGGTCGACATAATGTCTCCAACATCTCGTCCTGCTTCTGCCTCATCACGAACAGGCACTTCCGCCTCCTTCTTACGCTTCTTCGATTTTGAACCTCAATAGGAAACCTCGACGCAGATCCTCGAAACTTTAGATCGACCTTGCTGGCAACTGGTGAAACCAGTCCCGTGCCTTCTCATTCAATATGATTGTAAACAGCCGACACTTGAAGGCATCCGTCATTTACCTTATAGAAACGACATCTTCAAACTACTGCACGTACTATACAGGGTCATCCTTCCCCGAGTAGTAGGACATGTCGGGCTCCCGAACCCCTCCGGCACCGGAGCCGAGATGATGAGCTCACTGAATGGGCTCTCACCACCTGCCTGCTGAGAGGGCACATCTCGCGGCCTTGGCTGGCTGGCTCGATCCGCGAGACAATGCCCAGGGAAGAGCTCTCGCACAGCAGCCTCCCTCTCGCCAGTCCTCCACCGGAATCTCCTTCCCGGGACGCTGGCCTGGGAAGATCTCTCTCGCCGGCACGTCCCTCTTGCCAGCCTCCATCGGGACCTCCTTCCCCGGGCGCTGTCCAGGGGCGTTCTCGCCCAAGAGAGGGATCTCCTCTATCAGAACCTGACGTGTTGCCCACTTGCTTCTGGCCGAGAAGGCCAAGCTGATGGTTCTGCACGGACCTCTCGTCTGAAGTCATCCAGTACATCTTCCTTGTTGCCTCCTCTCCCTGTGGAGGGGGAACCTCCTGAACCGGATCCTTTGCCTTCTCCTCCTGCCATAGGACTAAACTCTAGCTTTTTCTTGTATCGGCCACCTTCCACACTCACCGCACTAGAACTGTTGAAGCCAAAATTTGACTTCGACAAAAGTTCGAAAAATAGGGGCGTAGCCAACACCTACTCGTCCCAAGCTCTGACCTCGGACTGGTCGTGAAGGACTAGAAACCGACCCAAAGCCTCAACAGGGAGGTCCCACCGCTTACCCAGAAGATCTCTGAGAGCTTCCCCTCCAAAGCCAAAAGCTGGGCTTGGTTCTCCTCAGAAAGCACAGAAAAATCCTCTCAAGTCCCGGGCCAAAGTCTGTGTGTCTCTGAAGAACCCCTATGGGTCTATTTATAGTTTTCTGAGTTAGATCTACAAATAACCATACTGAGTTGACCTGAAATTACCAGAGTACCCTGGTTGGGTTTGCCAACAGCCAAACTCCACTATTCTGAGGAGTTATACGCAGACCACCATGGGCAAAAGAGTAAAATTACCCGGGGTAGAAGAGTAAAATTCCCCTTGGGTAAAGATTTGCCAAAAATGGCCTTTTACCACACTGCGAGTGGGAGAGCACCTGGTGGCGAGATCGGCCTTCCCGCTCGTCTCGTGGGTATCCTATGCTAGG
Source organism: Platanthera guangdongensis (assembly GCA_039583875.1). Classification (NCBI taxonomy): domain Eukaryota; kingdom Viridiplantae; phylum Streptophyta; class Magnoliopsida; order Asparagales; family Orchidaceae; genus Platanthera; species Platanthera guangdongensis. The sequence continues at coordinate 131,011,020 of CM077147.1, read as the reverse complement.
GGACACTCTCGCCTATAAAGGCCTACTCGCGTCCCAGAGGGGGCGTCTCGCCTACTGTAGATACCTCCCGACTCGCTACCTGCGAGTGGACCACGTGGTCCGACTCGCCTATCCGCACATCTCACCCACTTCTTCTTATTCGCATCATGAGGGCCTCTCGCGAGTCCGAGGTTATACACTTGCCCAGTAGGCTGTGCTTGTAACACTGCAAGCACCATCTCATTCACCATACGTATGGTCTTTGCCGAGGGAGGTGTAGGCGCTTCAACCAGTGCCGCACTCTCATCAGACCGTTGGGGCTCAGACTGCCTAGCACCACTCCTCGTCACCTATCAATGTACAAAACAACAGTGACGTCCAGTCCATACCAACAAACATACATTGATACACGCTCATGCTCCTCACGTGCATGTATTACATTCCTAGTGGACATTATTGAGTGCAATTATGTTCTCCCTCCCAAAAATCTCAAACCTGGCTCTGATACAACTTTATAACACCTCCATTCATCCCATGGAATATAACGGTGGGGCCGGCTGGGGCCCCACGCCATATTTCATAGAAAAATGGCGGAATTACATGTGAATATCAAAATCTTGTTTTACTCGTATCCTAACTCAGAGCATTCTAGCGCAACATTTAAAGTTATAAGAACTCAATCACATGAATGTCCACTAAATATATAAACGCCGCATTTATATATAAACCTGGAATATATACAACACACACACGCTCATAGACTTAAGGCCTTTCAAGTTCTTCTTTACAAATATATAACTTCATACATCGGCATGCAGGCCAGCCACACATAAAATCCAAGAATTCTTTGCATGACCTTCAAGGGCCTTTAAGCAGTAAGTCTTCATTCCGCTCAAATCAATTCAACCCATCAGCACCTACAATTAGAGATCCACCCCAATAGTGGCAAATAAAGAAATGGTCAGCATTAGCTAACCAGTTATAACGACCCTATCCATTACCCGGGGCAGTGGTTCCTTCTATGTATTCATCACAACTATAACACAACAAGCATTACACAATCTCACAAACGCGCATTTACACCAGGCGCTCTGTGCACTCAGAGCACATTACGGTGGCCAGACTCCTTGGCACCACCACCGAGCAGAGGTTTTTAACATGTTCGTTGGCCGGTCCTAGTCCACCAACACGCATGCTGGTGACATTCCGTCCATCTCACTCAGAGGTACTAACCTCATGGCAAACTCGAGCATTTAGATCGACCCACCATTGTGGTGCAGTAAGTCATACCACCAATCGACCTCCCACCAGCACTTAGATCGACCCACCGTTATGGTGCAGTAATTCATACCAACAATCGATCTCCCACAAGCATCCCGATCGACCCATCATTGTGGTGCAGCAAGCCTTACCACCAATCGATCTCCCACAAGCCTTCAGATCGACCCACCATTGTGGTGCAGCAAGCCTCGCCACCAATCGACCTCCCACAACACATCTCTCACAGAGCCACTTTCCAATTCAGTACACATAAGCCAAGAGCTCATCCCGAGCTTTCTAAGTATTCACAATTCACAAGCATTCGCACAATACACGGAGTCTTCTATGGTTTACACATAACCATCACCAATCTAGACTAACAATCCAGATGGGCTTGACACAGCATGCCTATGTTGTACTACACACTTCCGGCTCTAGATGCAGACTCAACTTGGAATCACTTACACTTTCCACCTCTTGGTGGAGGATTCCATGCATATGCATAAAGAAATGAATTCGTTTGTCCAAGAAGGAGATTGTTAACCATGACGATCGATTTGGAGCCATGAGATCTAGTCGGATGGAAATCACCGCCACGGCCCTGCCTCCACGAATCCGCACTCGGCTCACGAATCAGCCCACTGAAGCTTCTCCGGCAGCTGTCTCCCTTCTCCCTTTCCTTTCTCTCTTTCTCTCTCTCTACCTAGCTCTTGAGAAAGGGAAAATGAATGGAAGATGAAGCTTCCAATCTCCAGCTTATATCAGTAGGGAAGGGCCTGGACCCTTGGATCCAGGAAGAAGGAAATGAACGGCCGCAAAGCTAAATCGGTGAAGTATAGCCTCGAGTGTTTAGTTTGGAACTCCAAGAGGCTATCAAACGACTTATGAAAGGTGATGTGGGTGTACGGAAGTAAGAATGAAAGAGTGAACTGTATTACATTGATGATGTGAATAGATGTTGTATATGATATTGTATATAGGGAATGAACAATTTGATGTTTGTGTAGACCTTCTTGTATCCTGGTGCTCAGTCAATCAAGGTGTAATAAAGGAATCGTTTTGTTGATATATGTATATCTGGGAGAAAAGAGATGACTATGGTGGATAGAGGGCTGTTATGTTTGTTAGGTATGTGTGTATTTATGTATGTATGTTATGACTTGTTTTGTGCGATGCCATGGGGCGAGACAAGCTGCGGCCTCTGAGCTGTAACCCGAATCGTTTTGCTAAGGAATGACGTGGTTATGTTGATAGCTATAGCTGAGCAAAATTTCATGAAAAATAGTTTTGAAGGAGGGGAGGGTTGTAGCACCCAAAATCCCAATTTGGGTTCAGAATTGGGTGTCACAGCCTGGGAAATTGGCGTGTCCCAGGGCGTGTCCTGCTCGGGTCGACGAACTGCGCTCGACGATCGTCGAGCGACAAGGGAAATTGAGTACATGGCCTATGACACGTGTGTATCACTGGCCATGTCATTCTCGGGATTAGCCAGGGATGTGTGTGCTTGTTGACACTGGTGTGTCTTGGGGTACACGGCCTGGGACACGGGCGTGTCCCATGTCGTGTCACGCTCAGGTTGAGTTGGTGGTGTGGTGGATGAGGAACAGGCCATGCCACATGGCCGTGTATTGTGTAATACGGGCATGTCAGCCATGTGACACGGGCATGTCACATGGCCGTGTTCTATTCTGGATAAGTCAGTTGTGTGCTGCTTAGTGGACACGACCTGTGATACAGCCGTGTTCAGCTTATTTATGGGCAATCAAGGCCATTCATTTCCTTCTTCCTGGATCCAAGGGTCCAGGCCCTTCCCTGCTGATATAAGATGGAGATTAGAAAATTCATCTTCTATTCATTTTCCCTTTCTCAAGAGCTAGGGAGAGAGAGAGAAAGAGAGAAAGAAAGGGAGAAGGGAGACGGCTGCCGGAGAAGCTTCAGCGGGTTGATTTTTGAGCTGAGTCCAGATTCGTGGAGGCAAGGTCGTGGCGGTGATTTCCATCCGGCTAGATCTCATGGCTCCAAAGCGATCGTCAACTGTAATGATCTCCTTCTTGGAAAAACGAAGTCCTTTCTTTATACATATGCATGGAATCCTCCACCAAGAGGTTCAAAGTGTAAGTGATTCCAAGTTGATTCTGCATCTAGAGCCGGAAGTGTGCTGTACGACATATACATGTTGTATGAAGCCCATCTGGATGGTTAGTCCAGATTTGTGATGGTTATGTGTGAACCGGAGAAGACTCCGTTTATTGTGTGGATGCTTGTGAATTGTGAATACTTAGAAAGCTCGGTATGAGCTCTTGGCTTGTGTGTGTTGAATTGGAAAGCGGCTCTGCGAGAGCTGTGTTGTGGGAGGTCGATTGGTAGCAAGGCTTGCTGCACCACCATAGTGGGTTAATCTGAAGGCTTGTGGGAGATTGATTGGTGGTAAGGCTTGCTGCACCACAATGTTGGGTCGATCAGGATGCTTGTGGGAGATCGATTGGCGGTATGACTTGCTGCACCACAATGGTGGGTCGATTGGTGGCACGGCTTACTGAACCACAATGGTAGGTCGATCTAAATGCCCGAGTTTATCGTAAGGTTAGTACATCTGAGTGGGATGGACGGAATGTCGCCAGCATGCGTTGTGGTGGACTAGGACCGTCCAACCAACATGTTAAAAACCACTACTCGGTGGTGGTGCCAAGGAGTCCGGCCCACAGTAATGTGCCCTGAGTGCACATAGCGTCTGCTGGAAATGGGCGCTTGTGAGATTGTGTAATTCTTATTGTGTTATAGTTGCGATGCATACAGGGAAGGAACCACTGCCCCGGGTAAGGGGTAGGGTCATTATAATTGGTCAGCTAATGCTGATCGTTGCTTTGTTTGCCGCTCTTTGGGTGGATCTCTAATTACAGGTGCTGATGGGTTGAATTAATTTGAGCGGAATGAAGACTTGCTGCTTAAAGGCCCTTGAAGGCCGTGCGAAGAATTCTTGGATTTCATGTGTGGCCGTCCTGCGTGACGATGTATGAAGCTGTATTTTTTAAAGAGCAACTTGTAAGGCCTTAAGGCCATGAACGTGTGTGTGTTGTATACATTCCTGGTTTATATATAAATGTGGCGTTGATATATTTAGTGGACATTCATGTGATTGAGTTCTTATACCTTAAAATGCTGAGCTAGAATGCTCTGAGTTAGGATATGAGTAGAAGAAGATTTTGATATTCACACATAATTCTGCCATTTGTCTGTGAAATATAGCGTGGGGCCCCGGCCGGACCCACCGTTATATTTCATGGGACAAATGGAGGCGTTACACATCGCCAAAGGATATCGTCAAGAAGAAGGAATCGACTTTGACCAGACGTATGCGCCAGTGGCAAGGTTGGAGGCAATCAGGTTATTCCTAGCAAATGCCGCTCTCAAAGGCTTCACTGTCTATCAGATAGACGTGAAGTCTGCCTTCCTTAATTGTGACATAAAGGAAGAGGTATATGTGGAACAACCTTCAGGTTTGGTTGACTCTAACTTTCCCGATTATGTTTATTTATTACAAAAAGCATTATTTGCTCTGAAACATGCTCCTCGAGCTTGGTATAAGACGTTGTCTAGCTTTCTTTTTGAGAACAAGTTCACAAGGGGAAAGATAGATAAGACATTATTTCTTAGGAAAATAAAAGGCAAGATTTTGCTAGTGCAAATCTATGTCGACGACATTATATTTGGCTCTACTGACGACAACCTCTGTAAGAAGTTTTCAAAACTTATTCAAGGGAAGTTTGAAATGAGCAGTATGGGCGAGCTGAAGTATTTCTTAGTGCTTCAGGTGAAACAATCTGAAGATGGAATTATCATCTCGCAGTCTAAGTTCACCAAAGAGCTAATTAAGAAATTCGGAATGGAGAACGCAACCTCTATGAGGACTCTGATGGGTTTAACTGTGTCTCTGGACAAGGATGAGAAAGGGAAACCTTTTGATGAAACCAAGTACAGAAGCATAATTGGATCCTTGCTCTACCTCACTACCAGTAGACCAGACATAATATTCTCAACATGTATATGCACTAGATTTCAAGTGAACTCTAAGAAATCTCACTACACTGCTGCAAAGAGGATTTTGAGATACCTTAAAGGTACACCAAATCTTGGCTTATGGTACCCAAGAAGTAATAATAGCGAGCTAATTGGTTTTTCAGATGCAGATTTTGCAGGTAGCAAAGATGACAAGAAGAGCACTTCTGGACTTACCAATTCCTCGAAAGAAGATACATTTCCTGGAGTAGTAAGAAGCATAACTGTGTTGCAATCTCAACAGTTGAGTCAGAGTATATCTCTGCAGGAAGTTGTTGTGCACAGTTGCTATGTACAAAGAACCAATTTGCAGACTATAACATAAAGTTTCTGAATATTCCATTGTCTTGCGACTCTTCCAGTGCAATTAAAATAGCCAACAACCCAGTCTCTCACAACCGGACAAAGCACATAGAGCTGCGGTACCACTTCATCTGGGAGCATGTGGAGCGTGAGGACATAGATCTACAGTATGTCCAAATAGACAGGCAGATTGCAAATATTTTCACAAAGCCGCTGGACAATACCAAGTTCTCCTTCTTCAAAACAGAACTTGGAATGCTCAACAAAGAAGATTAGAGAGGGTGGACTCACAAAAAGGCTCATAGATCAAGAAATCAGTCAAAAAGTTGAAATTTTCCAAAGTTCAGACTTTGAGTTGAGTAAGACAAAGTCTACTCGACTAGTACCTCAGCTTACTCGAGTACAATGACTCTCACTCGAGTACTTCTTCAGCTACTTGAGTAAACCTACTCGAGTACTAAGCTGCCACTCGAGACGCCTAAAGACAGATGACTCGAGTACATCCATTTCTTCACTTGAGTACTATCATCATTTCACTCGAGTACTTCTGATTCACTCGAGTACCAGGAAGTCTCTTTCTCAACTTTGATTCAAATTTCTTAATTCGCAACCCGAGGCTTCTTCCGCCCTTTCCAAGGTATGTTAAGCCTAATTTACTTTCTTAATCATCATAAATTAGGGTCATATAAATAGAAAAGTGCGGAATTCATCTCTCTACACGAATAAAATTCCCTTCACTCGAGTAAGCCGAAAGGCTCTTCGCCTTCCGCCGACAGTTGTAGAGCCTGCACCTTCTTCTTTCCCACAGTACATTTTTCTCAAATCTCAAGATCATGGCACCCTCTTCCAAGATTGGAATTGTTTCAGAACTCGTACCCACAGCGATTTCCGACATATCAGATGATTTTCGCAAACTTCTGATCCTCCTCAACACCGCCGTCCTCAAATTTGTTCTACAACAACCGTGTAAGATACTATTTCCAGAGGTCGAATAATTCTTCAAGAACGTCAAGGTTAGAAGGAATGGCATAGTTCTCAAGTCCAAAGTAAACAGAATCAAGATTAAGCTCTCCAAAACCTCTGTTTCAACTCTTCTTCGACTGCCAGTGATTGATGAAGAAGACCATCATGGCCCTAAAGATTCAGATAGGGTTTGTATGTTTTGTGGTCTCCCACTAGAAGTATAGATCATCCGCCGCTCAGAACTCAATCCAGAAGGAAAACTGTTGGTCGACATTATTGGAAAGATCCTTCTTTGCAAAACAAGTTCAATCCGAGACATTTGCACCAACATGTTTGATATCATGACAGCAATTATCTACAGGAAGAAATTTCAGTTTGGTATGTTGATTCTAGACAAAATCAGAGAGAGCATCAATGCTCCAAGTTATGCAATGATTATCTCTCTTTTGCTCCATGAGATCAATCCTGAGGTGTTCAACTTCTCCAAAGGTATAATACTTTATCACATGAAGAAAGTCTCCATCTCATCCATTCAGAGGTGGGAGTTGAGGTTACAGAATCCTGCCCAGTCTGCCAAAGCCCATGATCAGCCATCTGTAGAGGACAGGACCCCATCTCCCTCTCCACCTTATGTTGCCAGCACTTCTGGTATAATTGCTGAGGGGGAGCCTGCTCCTTCTGTTCCAGAAGACAGAGCACCTACACCTCAAGCTGCAACTTCTCTACCTCCATCCACTCCTGAAGATGTTCCATCAGATGCTTAATTTCAAGAAACTATTCTCTCCACTGAAGCAGCAATCAATGAGATGATTGAAGAACTCACTTCTAAAGAACCTCTTCCCACTCTTCAAAAATAACAAACTACTGAAGCCTCCAAGCAACCCACTCCTATACCATCTCCCACATATACTCCTCTCAGATCTCCTGTTCCATCTCCTCAATCCCCTATTCACCACTCTCCTGCTGCTAACAAAGAGCAGGTTGAGACCATTTTGATTCCTGATGACAAAGAAACCTCTCCAGAACCAGCTGAAGCTCCCCTGAAGAGCTTCGATTTCCCTATCCCCACTTTCATCATTAAAGAAGGGGATGTCATTATTCATACTACCAGAGCTGATAGCTATGTGGTTATTGAAGAAATTGCCACATGGTTTGCTCCTCCTCCTCCAGTTCCTTCTACATTTACTGCTGCTCCTCCTGCTTCCACTGACCTTATGGTATGTTTGTACACTTGCTCCAAGAACAGAGAAAATATTTTGATGATTCATTTAAATCTGTCACTGAGAAACTCATTGCTCTTGAGAAAGAGATGTGCAGAGGCTTTGCTGAGATTCAGCATAATACAAATCAATTAAGACAGCTATTCCAGTTAGGTGGAAAAGCTCTAGACCACAACATCACTAGTGTTGGTCATGTCATGGATCAAGCTGTTACTCTTGCCAATAAACAGATTCAGTTGGAAAAGAATGTTGAAGCTCACACCTTTATAATCTGTGAAGAGCTAGGCACTTTCAAAGATGATGCTATTAATACTCTAACTATAGAAGTCAGAAAGGGGGAGAGTTTTGTCAAGGAATATCTAGAGAAATCAGATGCAATCAAGCAGACTCTCTGGGAAGAGAATCTAAAAGAGATTCATGATGATGTGCTAGGCCAGATTCAAAGTATGAAGTTCCATACTTATGATACAGTAGTCTGGATGTACAATCAGACACTTCCTGAGTTCCCAACTGATCCAAATGTCATTCCACACCATCTGAATCCCTTGGCTCCTGTTCCTCCAGCTTTTATCCCTCAGCATTCCTTCTCTCCTAAACCTGAAGGATCAGAAGCCACTCCTCCAGATTCTTATGCTCAGGTTTGGGAGGCTGACCCAGTAGACATATTTCTTCCTGCCCCTCCTAAAATTCACATACCAAAGAAGAGAAAGTATGGTGATGGAGCCTCTGCAAGCAAATCTATTCCAGTTCCAGATACAGAGAAGAGGAAAGCTCCAGTGTTTGTAGAAATCTGGTCCCCAACTTCAAAGTCACTCATTTTGGATACTCTTAAGCTTGTCATGGACTTCAATGAAAATAGACATGATCATTACAACACCAAAGAATGGGATATATATGAGAAGTCTATGACTAAAAGAAGACTATACGACAGAGAAAATGGAAGAAACAATCCTGCTGCTCCTCCAAGGCATCCAAAGTACTATCACAAGCCTTACAGTTATCAGAGAAGACAGCAAGAGAAGAAGGGAAAACAACAACATCAAGTTTAAGCATAGAGAATTTATGAGAGTGGGGATATGATCTATGTCGAAATGACTTTTTGGACAATCTTAGGTTATCTAAAGGCAACCTTGTTAGAGGATTGCCTTCTGGTCCCTACAAGAAGGAAGGCCTCTGCAGGGCTTGTCAATTAGGCAAGCAAACTAAATCTATCTTTAAATCAGTTAATAAGAGTGATTCATTTAGGATCTTGTACTTGCTACACATGGACTTTTTTGACCCTATTGCTGTACAAAGCATAGGAGGGAAATCTTATTCTCTAGTTATTGTAGATGACTCTCGAGATTCACTTGGGTGTTCTTTCTGAGATCTAAGTCAGATACATTCAAGATTCTTATAGATTTTCTCAAGACCATATAGATTGAGTACTCTACTCATGTTGCATTGATTAGAAGTGATCATAGTACTGATTTTGAGTCTCTTCTTATGCATGAGTTCTGTGAGAAGGAAGGTATCAGACAATACTTCTCATCTCCTAGAACTCATCAACAAAATGCGGTAGTTGAAAGGAAAAATAGAACCCTAATTGAAGCTACATGCACATTACTTGCAGATGCTTACATGCCCCTATCCTTTTGGGCAGAGGATGTGAGCACAACAAACTATGTACTGAACAGAAGTTTAATACATAAACTTAAGAATAAGACTCCCTATGAATTACTTAAACGAAAGAAACCTAAAATCACCTATTTTAAAATATTTGGTTGCATATGCTATATTCATAACAATGATAAGAAATATATTAGAAAGTTTGAAGCTAAGGCTGCGTAGGGAATTTTCTAGGATATTCCCAATTTAGCAAAGCTTATAGGATGTTTAATAAATCTACTTTAAAAATTGAGGAATCTGTTCATGTAACTTTTGATGAAGCTAACATGTCTTATAAGGAGAAAGAAATTTCTACCAACAACACATTGTAGGTACCTCACTTGTGTGAGATATTGGATGATCTAAGCCTCATCCAAAAGATTCCAATACATCCCTCTTCACAAGTTTAAGAAGAAAGTGAAGAACAAAGTATAAAAGTGACTGAACCCTTTCCAATAGCTAATGAAATTCCACAAGAGGAATTTATTCCCCAAGCTATTTCCCAACCAGCTCATCCCACTGATTTTGTCACACTCAGAGATCATCCTAGATCTCAAGTGATTGGAGACATTTCAGCTGGTGTGAAAACAAGGCATCAACTCAACCTTGACTTGATGTTTGCTTGTTTCCTCTCTCAACTTAAGCCCCAATCCTTTAAAGATGCAGAACAAGATCCCCACTGTATCATTGTAATGCAATAGGAGCTCAATTAATTTGAGAGATGTAGAGTTTGAGATTTGGTTCCGAGACCCAAAGACTACCGAGTCATTGGAACCAAATGGGTGTTCAGAAAAAAGTTGGATGCAGAAGGAAACATTATGTGGAACAAGGCAAGGCTAGTGGCTCAAGGCTATAGGCAAGAGGAAGGCATTGACTATGATAAGACATTTGCTCCTATTGCAAGGCTTGAGGCAATAAGAATCTTCCTTGTATATGTTGCATTCAAAAAGTTCAAAGTCTATCAAATGGATGTCAAATGTGCTTTTCTGAATAGAGAACTCAAAGATGAAGTATATGTGGAGCAACCAACAGGTTTTATCACTCCAACCTATCCCTCTTATGTCTTTAGATTGTATAAAGCTCTCTATGGTTTAAAGTAGGCTCCAAGAGCTTGGTATGAGACCTTAGCCAGCTTCTTATTATAGCATAACTTTTCTAGAGGTATTGTAGATAGGACTCTTTTTATTAAGCATCATAAAGATAAAATATTATTAGTACAAATTTATGAAGATTATATTATCTTTGGCTCAACTGATCCCAAACTATGCAAAAGGTTTTCTAACCTTATGCATTCAAAGTTTGAGATGAGTAGCATGTGTGAACTTTCAGATTTTCTTGATCTCCAAGTGAAACAATCATCTGATGGTATCTTCATCTCCCAATCTAAATATGCTAAGGAGCTTATTAAAAGATTTGGGGTGTGTGATGCCTCAGCACTGAAGGCAGTCATGGCTGCAAATGCTGTGATACATTCTGCAGAGCATGGAAAATCTGTTGATTAGAAGTTGTATAGGGCCATTGTTGGGTCCCTATTATAGCTCACAACAAGTAGGCAGACATCATGTTTGCTACATGCATTTGTTCTAGGTTCCAAGTGAACCCTAAAGAATCTCACTATATTTTGTTTTAAAAGGATTTTGAGATATATAAAAGGCCGTCCAAATCTAGCACTTTTATATCCATCAGAGTCAGAATTTAATTTAACTGGATTTTCAGATGCTGACTATGCTGGATGTAGAGTGGACAGAAAAAGCACAAAAGTACATGCCAGTTCCTTAGTGATAGGCTAGTGTCCTAGTTCTGTAAAAACCAAACCTCTGTGTCCACATCCACTGCAGAAGTAGAATATATAGTTGCTGGCAGTTATTGTGTAACGTCCCGAATCGCTCTAGGCCCCTAGTGTGAGATTTTGAGTCAGGAGGGTTGACTCGAGGCCTGAGAAGTGCAGGGATTTGGGCTGCACTTGTGGAGAAGGGGAGAAATCAGTGCAGAGAGAAGTGACACGGGTAGCGACACGGGCGTGTCCCTACCCGTGTGCGTCGAGTTCCACTCGACAAGCCGTGTCGAGACTGACGGGCTGTGTCGACACCAAGTGACACGGGTAGTGACACGGCCGTGTCCCTACCCGTGTGCGTCGAGATGATCTCGACGAGGCGTGTCGAGATCGTCGAGAGTCGCCGAGATCGTCGAGCGGGGTCGACACTAAGTGACACGGGTAGTGACACAGGCGTGTCCCTACCCGTGTGCGTCGAGTTGAGCTCGACGAGAAGTGTCGAGATGTAACTCAAGAAGTACACGGCCAATAACACGTCCAGGCACACGGCCGTGCCATGTGGACACGGGTCGGGACACGGGCATGTCCCAACCCGTGTCAAACATTGAACCGACATGGAAACCGCCACGGCCGTTTCACGGAAGCAGGACACGGGTACGGACACGGCCGTGTCCCTACCCGTGTCACATTTTGTATTTAAGGGGCAGAGAAAACCCTAGCCGTTTTCATTCCCATTTCTTCCCCTAATTCCTGTGAGAATTCCAGGTGAGAGGAAAACTGCAGGAGCAAGTTCTACCGAAGGAGATCCGCCATCGCCGTGAAAGAGAAAATGCCGCCAAGGAGAACTACGCGATCCATGGCCGGAAATGGTGGTACCGCTGGAGCCAACGTGAGTTTCCTACCCTCTCCCTTGGTGCTAGATCTTAGATATATAGGAGAGACATCGGCTCAAGAGAGCTTGATGGAGAGGAGAAGATTTCTAGGTTTGGCCATGCTAGGATTTGAATCCTAGAGTTTAGATCTCTTCAACCCTTCCCCTTTTCTTCAATACGACGATGGGTGAATGGTTTCGTGAGGAGTTTTGGCCCTTGAGGTTGAATAAGGGAGGAGGACATTTCTGGAAAATTTAGGAAGGATCGCTTGAGGAGGAAGACGGACCGATGCCGTTCATTTTTCTTAAGATGCGCGCAGAATCTGTATTCTGCGCGCAGCGATCGTCTAGGCCATTTTCGTGTAGGATATGGGCAGCTCTGGGCTTTTGGCTAAACACGAAAGTTGTAGCCCTTGAAAATACCTTTCCAACGAGTGATTGCACGACTTCAGGTGATGTCTGTGGCCCCGGGAAAACCTAATCGAGTTTGCTGTCCGGCAATTCCTGTACACAGAAATCGTGTTCTGTGCGCAGCGAACCTTGAAGCCGATTTCGAGTAAGTTATTGTCATATCTGGGATGTGACCTGAATATGAAAGTTGTAGATCATGAAAAGGTCTTTCCAACGAGGGATTACACGCCTCCACCGGATTCCTGTAACTTCAGGAAACTCCGGTCGAAGTTGCTGTCCAGTGCTAATCCTGCGCTGAAATTCTGGGTCTCTACATACATTGTGGATTTGAAATTGGTGGTCCAATGTCGCAATTAATTCGAGATTTTGGTGAAATAATTTATGTTAACCACCAAAGTGTTATGGATGATAATATTTACTATTTTAGAAATCAATTTATTATCGCAAGATAGCTTGAGGCCTGTTGATTTCCTTATGTTTAATTGGATTGATTTGATAATACTTCGGTAAGTTGTCGTAAGAGCAAATCTTGTTTATATCATGTTGAAATCACTTGGGATGATATATAGATGGGTAACCCATGGCCATGCATATATTATATATCGGATTGAATTTAGGAGTCCATCAATAGTGTGTCGTCTCCTATTGTCATTTTATAGTAAATGTGCAAGTGCGGTGTTGACCACCATTTGTTTTGGTCGTGTTGAGGTAAGGTGTGGATGGATGGTTGGGTTGTGTCCTCGTGCTCACTCCGAGGCCCCTTCCATGATATGTTGATGTGGAATTTGCATGTGGTGTGAGTCGACACGCGGTGTCGTAATCCTGGGTTAAGGATAGTGTGGCAGGTCTACGGGCTCGCCAGTCGTCACACCGACGGGAGTTGGCAGTTAGACTTGGTCGGTTTGGGCTGTGTCCTCGGTGTTCACCTCCCGAGGCCCCTCCGGCCATGTGAGCGGTTGGGCTGTGTCCTCGTGCTTCTTCCGAGGCCCCTTCCGGGTCACGCAAGGCCAGTTCGGGCTGTGTTCTTGGTGCACATCTACCCAAGACCCCGCTGGGCCATAGTACGCATGGGCTCCGCTGTTGTGTTCTTAGCGTTGAGGCGTACGGAGGCCTAGGTGAAGTAGTGTGATACCCGCCTAGTAGTAGAAGTGCCCGTTCTACTGTCACCGCCTGGCCACGGCGGCTGATGCCTGAGAGGTTAGCTACCTGCTCGAAAAGTGGGAACTATAGTCTGTGTCGACATAGCAATTGCATGGGTGTGCATGGGTGAGTCATTGTATAGCATTCATAGCATTTCATATCATTGCACAACAAGATCCTCATCGTATAAGTTTGTATGGGCACTCTTATACGATGAGTTACTTTTATGTAACCCGATCCTTAACTAATAAGTTTGTATGGGCATTCTTATAAGTTAAGTTACTTTCCTGCAGTTACTTATACTTGCTAGTTTAGTGTAGCTCTTACATAAATGCTGATTATGATACTGTTACTCTTACACTACTGACACCTGCTTGTACTTCCTTTACTTGCATACTTGTTATATACTATACTCTTGTTCCTTTTCTCCGCCCGGTGCCGAGGAGTCGCCGGGGGAGCGGATGTGAAACCACTTAGTCGTTTCGACTAACGGTTGCTACGTCTTCCTTTTAGGAGGTCACGCCGCAGGTGGAGCAGCCGCAGACTACGCAGCAGGACAGCCAGGCCAGGATGACAGGGCCTGAGGTGACGGTGCCGTCGATACCGTCAGTTACTGATGTTAGTATTTGATACTCTGATGTAGCCCGTTTGGGCAATGTTTAGCTGTACTCTGATATATGGTAGAAGCATGTTTTAGCTTCTCCTTATTGATGTATTTGGACATTATAACTTAGTGTGGATTTGACTTCTGGTTGTTTATTTATTTGGTTGGGTTGGCATGTTATATTGATATTGTTGTAGCCGGCGGAATAGGCGTCTTGTGGTACAGGTTAGCCCGTGTGCTAATGCTACCGCAAGGCGGCTGTTCCGGGCATAAGACTCCCCCTTCGTGCCGTGTTTTGGGATCCGGGTAGGGGGAGTTTTACATATTGCTCACAAGTTTTGTGGATACAAAACCAACTACTGGATTATGGATACAACTTAAATAATTCAATTATATATTATGATAGTACCAGTGTTATATCCATAGCACAAAATCCAGTTCATCGTCGTAGGACCAAGCATATAGAAATAAGGCATCATTTCATTAGAGATTGTGTAGACAAAAAGAAAATTAATCTTGTCTTTATTTCCACTGATTTACAAAGATAAGACAACCCAGTCTCATAGATCAAGAAATCAGTCAAAAAGTTGAAATTGCAAACCTCTGTGTCCACATTCCAATGTTTTGCAAACCTATGTGTCTGTTGAAATCTGTGAAGTGGAAGTGGGTGACGGGACAGGCCGGGCGGCCTGGGGCGGACAGTGTTGGCGTACTATGCAGACTGGGCGGACTGAGATGTGCGGCCTGGTGGAAGGTCTAGTGAGAAGCCAGTTGTTCTTCTGGGCGGTTCGCACGGGTTGAGTCCGCGAACTATGCGGCCTGGTTTCTGCGGATAGGGTGTTTGCTGATTGGCTTTGCCAAGGAGCGGCCTGAGCGGATAAAGGCTTACGGACTGGTGCATTGCTCAGTGGCCGCGGGTGCAAGCTTGTGCTGATAGGCGGGTTGGCTCATGTCCGCGGGAAGCTTGTGGACTGGAGTGTCCGCGGTATGGGCTGTTGCGGACTGGGCTTGGAGCTGGGCTGAGGCCTTGTCGAGCTCTGGTGGCACAGCAGGCGATTTGCTGTGGAGAACGATTGGCGGACTGGTTTTGGAGTCCGGGGTTGGCTGCTGCGTTGGACAGAAGTGTGAGGAGCTCGCGGACTCATGGCGGTCTGTGCTAGGGTGTTTGGCGGACGAGAGTTTGTGTCTGCCATGCTCGCATTGGCCCTTGATGGTTTTGGACTTGGTCACACTTTGTGCCAAGGACATGGTGTCCGCGGTATCCGCCAAGTCCGCTGTGACCGGGCGGACTGTTGCTATCTGCCTTTGGTCGTGGACTTGTGACAGATTGAGGTGTGAGTCTTGCGGACTGCCTCGGGTTGGTGCGGACTGCCATTGAAGGGGGTTGCTGTCTTGCAGTGGTTGGAGCTTTGCGGGCTGATGCCTTGTCCGCATAGCTTGGGCGGACTGGAGAGGGTTCGTCAATGGTTGCCTTGCTCCTGGCGGTTTGCCTTGGTATCCGGCTAAGTCCTTGTGGACTCAGCGGACGGTGTTTTTGCTTCCGCACGGATTGTTTCAGGCTGACGGTTTGCTGTGTGCAGGTCGCGCGGATAGCTTCAAGGAGCCAGGAGTTTGGCTGTGACTGCGGTCAAGTACTTGGAAGTGTGCGGTCTCTGCGGACTCAGCAGGAGGTCGCTCTGCGGCTTGTCAGCTCTGTTTCATCTTTGCCAGCTTCAATAACCTGTCCGCCGGCTTCAGGCGGGTAGGGGTGTTCCTCAGTTCAGGTTCAGCAGGAGGCGAATAACGGTGTGTCCGCACGGCCTCGCGGCTTCGGCGGACTCCGGGTCTATTCGGCGGATTGCAGCTTAGCTTGGGCGAGTTCAGCGGACTCGGCGACCTCGGCGACCTCGCGGTCTCGGCGGACTCCGGTGTTGTCCGCCCGGCTTGTTTTTTGGTGCTTTCTGTTTTCAGCTGTTATACTAGCGAAATCATGTCTCGCTATGTATGCCTCGCATTGTAAAGAAGTGAATGAATAATAGACCTGCTTGTGCTTCCATTGTTTGTTGGGATTAACCATTGTACCTCTAGTCCTTGGTTTCCGCTGGTTCAACGTGCGAACTGGGTAGTTCCGAAGATATTAATTTGGCATTTGGGCTATCTTGCTGACCACGTTGAGAAAATTTAACATGGTATCAGAGGCAGGTTTCTGAGGTTCAGCTGCGTGAGCGGAAGTTAGACAGTGTTGTTACTCAGTGATTGAGTGGTGATCAACCTGTGTTGTTGCTCGGAGCTGCTGAAAGGTTGCCAACAGGTGTTGCAATGGAAGGGAGCTTTGCAAGAGGTCTGGGCATTGAACTCTTAACGCCGACTAACTTCAAGAAGTGGAAGTCGTGCATGAAGAGTTATCTTCTTGGCGAGGAGCTGTGGGAAGTCGTCGGTGGAGACGACAGACAGGAAGTCACTGCTGCGTTCGGTACTGCTGAGCAGGTGAGGAGAAGAAAAAATGCTAAGGCGGAGTTCGTTCTGAAGAACGCTGTGTATCCGGAACTGTTTGATCACATCATTGGATGTGAGTCGGCTGCTGATATTTGGACAACCATTGATGAGTTGTTCAATAGGAAGAATATGGCGCGGCTTCAGTTCCTGGAGAATGAGTTGGTCAGGGCAACTCAGGGAGACCTTTCCATCTCCAAGTACTTCTTAAAGATGAAGAGCTTGTGTGCTGAGCTGTAGGCACTGGATCCTGATGAGCCTATCTCTGAGGCAAAGATGAAAAGGCACATTATCCGCGGCTTGCGGAAGGAGTATGTGGCCTTTGTTACATCTGTTCAAGGGTGGGCTACTCAGCCGTCATTGCTGGAGTTGGAGAATCTGCTTGCCTCGCAGGAGAGCTTAGCAAGGCAGATGGCTGGAGTGAACCTGAATCAGGAAGGCAGCGAAGCCCTCTTCTCAGGCAAGAAGAAAGGATGGGAAGGGAAGAAGAAGAAGAAGGTGCAGGCCGCTGTTGAGAAGGAGACTTCAACTTCATATCCGCCGGAGAGGAGCAATGCTCCTAAGGACTGGAAGAAGAATCTGAAGTGCTACCGGTGTCATCAGCGAGGGCACTTCAAGCGGGACTGCAAGGTCAAACTGCAGCCTCGGCATGCTGCGGGAAAGGAGGAGGCTTGCTCGAGAAGTGAAGAAGCAGAATGGGGCAGAGCTTTCATGACGGGCACTTGTGTCCGGGCCTTTTCTGCTGAGGACCTCAACAGCGAGTGGATCGTGGACTCTGGGTGTGGTCATCACCTCACCGGAGACAAATCTAAGTTCACCTCCATGCAGGCTTACTCAGGTAATGAAGCTATTATCACTGCTGATAATACTGTTTATGCAGTAGAGAAAGAGGGGGTCGTGTATTTGGGTAGTGATCAGGGGCCACTCAGATTAAGGAGTGTGTATCACGTGCCGGGCATGAAGAAAAACCTCTTCTCGGTGACCAATGCGGTGGACGCTGGGTATCACGTTCTGTTTGGGCCAACAGACGTGAGGTTCCTTCGCAACGTATCAGCGGTGAAGGCTGATGTTGCTCATGTTGGGAGGAGGGTGAAGAACTTGTTTGTTCTTTCCACCAATGCTTATGTTGATAAGATGAGGGCCAATGATAGCGCTGCTATCTGGCATGAGAGGCTGGGGCATGTTGGCATGGACAAGCTGAAGGCAATGGCGAGTAGAAGTTTGGTGAGGGGGTTGCCGAAGTTGTCCTCCTTTGGTGATGGGCATGTTTGTGCGGGCTGTCAATACGGTAAGGCACATCGCCTTCTGTTTGATAAATCACAAACAAGGAGCAAGAAACCACTGGAGTGTGTTCATGGCGACCTGATGGGACCAACGGTTACTGCCAGCCTTGGCGGAAGTAGATACATGCTTGTCTTGGTTGATGACTACTCAAGGTATACTTGGGTGTACTTCTTAAAGGAGAAATCGGAAGCCTTCCGTTTGTTCGTGGAGTTCAAGGAGTTGGTAGAAGGCCGGCTTGGCTTGCGGATTAGGAAGTTTAGAACTGATAATGGGGGTGAATTTGTCTCCTCCGAGTTTTCTAACTTCTGCAGGAAGCACGGGATCCAACGAGAGCTTACTTCTGCTCACACTCCACAACAAAATGGGGTAGCGGAGCAGAAGATCCGTCATCTGACGGAGACCTGCAAATGCTGGCTTCATGCGAAAGATATCCCAAGGTCCTTTTGGGCGGAGGGAATGTCTTGTGCTGCTTATGTTATCAACCGGATGCCACTCAGCCCTATCAACATGAAGACTCCTGTTGAGCTGTTGCTGAAGGAGAAGCCGAGTGTTGAACACCTTCGGGTATTCGGTTCAACTTGATACGTGCATGTCCCGGATGCTTCACGGACAAAGCTGGATGCGAATGCAAGGAAACTTGTCTTTGTTGGCTATGATGAGCGGAAGAAGGGATGGAAATGCATGGACCCTGTGACGAAGAAGTTCGTGGTGTCAAGAGACGTTGTCTTTGACGAGCTGACGTCATATGGTGGTGGCTTGGTGGAGCTAACCGGAAGTAGCAAGGTTGATGAAGCACCGGTGGAGGCTGCTGAAGGCTTGGAAGAGGAGCTTGCTGTTTCACCAGTAGCTCCTGTTACTTCGAACTCCGAGGCTGAGCCTTCTGGCTCAGGAAGCAGGGGGAGCACTGCTCAATGCTTGCCCCAGGTAGGAGTGGAGCCCGAAGAAGCAACGGAAGCCGTGAGCAAGGAGCCGGTTCTTCGGAGATCGAAGAGGGTGGTTAAGCCACCGGCTCGATACTGTGATAGGAATGCAGTGAGCTTTGTCTCTTGCTTATTTGCAGGTCCTCTGGATGAGCGAGAGCCTGCAAACTTCAACGAGGCCACTGGAGTAAAGGAGTGGGATGATGCCATGAAGGAAGAGATTGATGCTCTGAAGAAGAATGAAACCTGGGACCTTGTGCCCAAGGTTGATGGCATTACTCCGGTTACTTACAAGTGGGTGTATACGTTGAAGAAGAAGGCTGATGGGAGCATTGATCAGTTCAAGGCTCGCCTGGTCGCTAGAGGATTCTCACAGCAGTATGGAGAAGACTATGAGGAGACATTCAGTCCAGTTGCGAAGATGACTTCTGTAAGAGTGGTGATCGCCGTGGCTGCTAGCAAGGGATGGAGGTTGTGGCAACTCGATGTGAAGAATGCCTTTCTTTACGGAGAGATTGACAAGGACATCTTCATGGATCAGCTGCTTGGTTTTGTCTCTGAGAAGCATCTGGACTATGTCTGCAAACTCAGGAAGGCTCTCTATGGGTTGAAGCAAGCTCCTAGAGCGTGGTATGGGAAGATTGCAGAGTACTTGCAATTCTGTGGATACCTTGCTTCTAACTCGGATTCAAGCTTGTTCGTCAAGAATAAGGGAGAGCTACGAGTCTTGGTCCTACTGTATGTGGATGACATGATCATCACAGGGAACTCGGAGGAGGAAGTAGCAAGGCTCAGGGCTGAGCTTGCTATACGCTTCGAGATGAGAGACTTGGGAGAGTTGCATCACTTTCTCGGTCTGGAAGTGGAGAGGAAGGAGTACGGGGTTCTCATTAGCTAGAAAGGTTATGCTGATCGCATTGTCAAGCGGTTTGGCATGGGCGAAGGGAAGAAGTGCTCTACTCCACTGGAATCTGGGCTAAAGCTTCGAAGAGATGAGGGAAGGGTTCTTCTTGATCCCTTGGTGTTCAGGGCTCTTGTTGGGAGCTTGATTTATCTGACGATTACAAGGCCGGATATCGCTTATGCTGTTGGCCGAGTAAGTCGGTATATGGCTGAACCAAGGCAATCTCATCTAGTGGCGGCGAAGGGAATTCTGAAGTATGTCAAGGCTTCTTCTGACATGGGACTCCTCTATAGAAGGGACGCGGAGGTTGCGTTGCTCGGGTACACAGATGCTGACTATGGCGGTGATTCGGATGATCGAAGGTCTACTTCAGGTTATGTGTTCACTTGCGGTTCAGCTAGCATCTCGTGGTGTAGCAAGAAGCAGGACTCGGTGTCGGTTTCAACCATGGAGGCGGAGTATAAGGCTTCGGCCTTGGCTGCTCGGGAAGCCGTTTGGTTGAGGAGGCTTATAGAGGATGTTCATGAAGAAGTGCAAGGGCCTACTTTACTCCGGGGTGATAATGAGAGTGCTCTCAAACTGGTAAACAATCCAGTGTGTCACGCCAGGACCAAGCATATAGAGATTGATCACCACTTCATCAGGAAGAAGGTGTTGGAGGGGTCTCTGCTGGTCGAGCATGTTCGGAGTGAAGATAATCTTGCTGACATCTTCACGAAGCCACTGCCGAAGGGGCCCTTTGAACGCTTGCGCAGCTTGCTGGGCTTGGTCACCACTTCCCACTTCAAGGGGGAGTGTTGAAATCTGTGAAGTGGAAGTGGGTGACGGGATAGGCCGGGCGTCCTGGGGCGGACAGTGTTGGCGGACTAGGCGGACTGGGCGGACTGAGATGTGCGGCCTAGTTGAAGGTCTAGTGAGAAGCCAGTTGTTCTTCTGGGCGGTTTGCACGGGTTGAGTCTGTGGACTATGCAGCCTGGTTTCTGCGGATAGGGTGTTTGCTGATTGGCTTTGCCAAGGAGCGGCCTGAGCGGATAAAGGCTTGCGGACTGGTGCATTGCTCAGTGGCCGCGGGTGCAAGCTTGTGCTGATAGGCGGGTTGGCTCATGTCCGCAGGAAGCTTGCGGACTGGAGTGTCCGCGGTATGGGCTGTTGCGGACTGGGCTTGGAGCTGGGCTGAGGACTTGTCGAGCTCTGGTGGCACAGCAGGCGATTTGCTGTGGAGATCGATTGGCGGACTGGTTTTGGAGTCCGGGGTTTGCTGCTGCGTTGGACAGAAGTGCGAGGAGCTCGCGGACTCATGGCGGTCTGTGCTAGGGTGTTTGGCGGACGGGAGTTTGTGTCCGCCATGCTCGCATTGGCCCTTGATGGTTTTGGACTTGGTCACACTTTGTGCCAAGGCCATGGTGTCCGCGGTATCCGCCAAGTCCGCTGTGACCGGGCGGACTGTTGCTATCTGCCTTTGGTCGTGGACTTGTGACGGATTGAGTTGTGAGTCTTGCGGACTGCCTCGGGTTGGTGCGGACTGCCATTGAAGTGGGTTACTATCTTGCAGTGGTTGGAGCTTTGCGGGCTGATGTCTTGTCCGCATATCTTGGGCGGACTGGAGAGGGTTCGTCAATGGTTGCCTTGCTCCTGGCGGTTTGCCTTGGTATCCGGCTAAGTCCTTGCGGACTCAGCGGACGGTGTTTTTGCTATCGCACGGATTGTTTCAGGCTGACGGTTTGCTATGTGCAGGTCGCGCGGATAGCTTCAAGGAGCCAGGAGTTTGGCTGTGACTTCGGTCAAGTACTTGGAAGTGTGCGGTCTCTGCGGACTCAGCAGGAGGTCGCTCTGCGGCTTGTCAGCTCTGTTTCATATTTGTCAGCTTCAATAACCTGTCCGCCGGCTTCAGGCGGGTAGGGGTGTTCCTCAGTTCAGGTTCAGCAGGAGGCGAATAACGGTGTGTCCGCGCGGCCTCGCGGCTTCGGCGGACTCTGTGTCTATTCGGCGGATTACAGCTTAGCTTGGGCGAGTTCAGCGGACTCGGCGACCTCGGCGACCTCGCGGTCTCGGCGGACTCCGGTGCTATCCGCCCGGCTTGTTTTTTGGTGCTTTCTGTTTTCAGTTGTTATACTAGCGAAATCATGTCTCGCTATGTATGCCTCGCATTGTAAAGAAGTGAATGAATAATAGACCTGCTTGTGCTTCCATTGTTTGTTGGGATTAACCTTTGTACCTCTAGTCCTTGGTTTCCGCTGGTTCAACGTGCGAACTGGGTAGTTCCGAAGATATTAATTTGGCGTTTGGGCTATCTTGCTAACCACGTTGAGAAAATTTAACAGTGTCCACATTCCATTGTTTTGCGACTCTTCCAGTGCAATTGCAATAGCCAACAACCCAGTCTCTCACTTCTGGACAAAGCACATAGAGCTGCGGTACCACTTCATCCAGGAGCTTGTGGAGCGTGAGGACATAGATCTACAGTATGTCCAAATAGACAGGCAGATTGCAAATATTTTCACAAAGCCACTGGATGATACCAAGTTCTCTTTCTTCAAAATAGAACTTGGAATGCTCAACAAAGAAGATTAGAGAAGGTGGACTCACAAAAAGGCTCATAGATCAAGAAATCAGTCAAAAAGTTGAAATTTTCCAAAGTTCAAACATTGCGTCGAGTAAGACAAAGTCTACTCGAGTAATACCTCAGCTTACTCGAGTACAATGACTCCCACTCGAGTACTTCTTCAGCTACTTGAGTAAACTTACTCGAGTACTTCCTCAACCTACCCGAGTACTAAGCTGCCACTCGAGACGCATAAAGACAGATGACTCGAGTATATCCATTTCATCACTTCAGTACTATCATCATTTCACTCGAGTACTTATGATTCACTCGAGTACCAGGAAAACTCTTTCTCAACTTTGATTCAAATTTCTTTATTCGCAACCTGAGGCTTCTTCCGCCCTTTCCAAGGTATGTTAAGCCTAATTTACTTTCTTAATCATCATAAATTAGGGTTATATAAATAAAAAAGTGCGGAATTCATCTCTCTACACGAATCAAAATCCCTTCACTCGACTAAGCCGAAAGGCTCTTCGCCTTCCGCCGACAGTTACAGAGCCCGCACCTTCTTCTTTCCCACAGCAGATTTTTCTCAAATCTCAAGATCATGGCACCCTCTTCCAAGATTGGAATCGGTTCAAAACTCGTACCCACGGGGATTTCCAACATATCAGATGATTTTCTCAATCTTCTGATCCTCCTCAACACCGCCGGCCTCACATTTGTTCTACAACAACCGTGTAAGATACTATTTCCAGAGGTCGAAGAATTCTTCAAGAATGTCAAGGTTAGAAGGAATGGCACAGTTCTCAAGTCCAAAGTAAAGGGAATCAAGATTAAGCTCTCCAAAACCTGTGTTTCAACTCTTCTTCGACTGCCAGTGATTGATGAAGAAGACTATCTTGGCCCTAAAGATTCAGATAGGGTTTGTATGTTCTGTGGTCTCCCACCAGAAGTACAGATTATCCGCCGCTCAGAACTCAATCCAGAAGGAAAACTGTTGGTCAACATTATTGGAAAGATCCTTCTATGCAAAACAAGTTCAATCCGAGACATTTCCACCAACATGTTTGATATCATGACAGCAATTATCTACAGGAAGAAATTTCAGTTTGGTATGTTGATTCTAGACAAAATCAGAGAGAGCATCAATGCTCCAAGTTATGCAAGGATTATCTCTCTTCTGCTCCATGAGATCAATCCTGAGGTGTTCAACTTCTCCAAAGGTACAATACTTCATCACATGAAGAAAGTCTCCATCACCTCCATTCAGAGGTGGGAGTTAAGGTTACAGAATCCTGCCTAGTCTGCCAAAGCCCATGATCAGCCATTTATAGAGGACAGGACCCAATCTCCCTCTCCACCTCATGTTGCCAGCAATTCTGGTGTAATTGCTAAGGGGGAGCCTGCTCCTTCTGTTCCAGAAGATAGAGCACCTACACCACCAGCTGCAACTTCTCTACCTCCATCCACTCCTGAAGATGTTCCATCAGATGCTCAATTTCAAGAAACTATTCTCTCCACTGAAGCAGCAATCAATGAGATGATTGAAGAACTCACTTCTAAAGAACCTCTTCCACTCTTCAAAAATAACAAACTACTGAAGCCTCCAAGCAACCCACTCCTATACCATCTCCCACACATACTCCTCTCAGATCTCCTGTTCTATCTCCCCAATCCCCTATTCACCACTCTCCTGCTGCTGACAAAGAGCAGGTTGAGACCATTTTGATTCCAGATGACAAAGAAATCTCTCCAGAACCAGCTGAAGCTCCCCTGAAGAGATTCGATTTCCCAATCCCCACCTTCATCACTAAAGAAGGGGATGTCATTATTCATACTACCAGAGCTGAGAGCTATGTGCTTATTGAAGAAATTGCCCCATGCTTTGCTCCTCCTCCTCCAGTTCCTTCTACATCTACTGCTGCTCCTCCTGCTTCCACTGATCTTATGGTATGTTTGTACACTTTCTCCAAGAACAGAGAAAATATTTTGATGATTCATTCAAATATGTCACTGAGAAACTCACTGCTCTTGAGAAAGAGATGAGCAGAGGCTTTGCTGAGATTCAGTATAATACAGATCAATTAAGACAGCTATTCCAGTTAGGTGGCAAAGCTCTAGACCACAACATCACTAGTGTTGGTCATGTCATGGATCAAGCTGTTACTCTTGCCAATAAACAGATTCAGTTGGAAAAGAATGTTGAAGCTTACACCTTTAAAGTCTGTGAAGAGGTAGGCACTTTCAAAGATGATGCTATTAATACTCTAACTATAGAAGTCAGAAAGGGGGAGAGTTTTGTCAAGGAATATCTAGAGAAATCAGATGCAATCAAGCAGACTCTCTGGGAAGAGAAGCTAAAAGAGATTCATGATGATGTGCTAGGCCAGATTCAAAGTATGAAGATCCATACTTATGATACAGCAGTCTGGATGGACAATCAGATACTTCCTGAGTTCCCAACGGATCCAAATGTCATTCCACACCATCTGAATCCCTTGGCTCCTGTTCCTCCAGCTTCTATCCCTCAGCATTCCTTCTCTCCTAGACCTGAAGGATCAAAAGCCCCTCCTCCAGATTCTTATGCTCAGGTTTGGGAGGCTGACCCAGCAGACATATTTCTTCATGCCCCTCCTGAAATACACATACCAAAGAAGAGAAAGTATGGTGATGGAGCCTCTGCAAGAAATTCTATTCCAGTTCCAAATACAGAAAAGAAGAAAGCTCTAGTGTTTGTAGAAATTTGGTCCCCAACTTCAAAGTCACTCATTCTGGATACTCTCAAGCTTGTCATGGACTTTAATGAAAATAGACATGATCATTACAACACCCAAGAATGGGATATATATGAGAAGTCTATTACTAAAAGAAGAATATATGATAGAGAACATGGAAGAAACAATCCTACTGCTCCTCTAAGGCCTCCAAAGTACTATCACAAGCCTTACAGTTATCAGAGAAGACAGTAAGAGAAGAAGGACAAACAACAACATCCAGTTTAAGCATAGATAAGTTATGAGAGTGGGGATATGATCTATGTAGAAATGACTTTTTGGACAATCTTAGGTTATCTAAAGACAACCTTATTAGAGGATTGCCTTCTGGTCCCAACAAGAAGGAAGGCCTCTGCAGGGCTTGTCAATTAGGCAAGCAAACTAAATATAGCTTTAAATCAGTTAATAAGAGTGATTCATTTAGGATCTTGTACTTGCTACACATGGACTTTTTTGACCCTATTGATGTACAAAGCATTGGAGGGAAATCTTATACTCTAGTTATTGTAGATGACTCTCGAGATTCACTTGGGTGTTCTTTCTGAGATCTAAGTCAGATACATTCAAGGTTCTTATAGATTTTCTCAAGACCATATAGATTGAGTACTCTACTCATGTTGCATTGATCAGAAGTCATCATAGTACTGAGTTTGAGTCTCTTCTTATGCATGAGTTCTGTGAGAAGGAAGGTATCAGACAATGCTTCTCAGCTTCTAGAACTCCTCAACAAAATGGGGTAGTTGAAAGGAAAAATAGAACCCTAATTGAAGCTACAGGCACATTACTTGCAGATGCTTACATGCCCCTATCCTTTTGGGCAGAGGATGTGAGCACAGCAAACTATGTATTGAACAGAAGTTTAATACATAAACTTAAGAATAAGACTCCCTATGAATTACTTAACGAAAGAAACCTAAAATCACCTATTTTAATATATTTGGGTGCATATGCTATATTCATAACAATGACAAGAAATATATTAGAAAGTTTGAAGCTAAGGCTGCATAGGGAATTTTTCTAGGATAATCCCAATTTAGCAAAGCTTATAGGGTGTTTAATAAATCTACTTTAAAAATTGAGGAATCTGTTCATGTAACTTTTGATGAAGCTAACATGTCGTATAAGGAGAAAGAAATTTCTACCAACAACACATTGCAGGTACCTCACTTGTGTGAGATATTGGATGATCTAAGCCTCACCCAAAAGATTCCAATACATCCCTCTTGACAAGTTTAAGAAGAAAGTGAAGAACAAAGTATAAAAGTGACTGAACCCTTTCCAATAGCTAATGAAATTCCACAAGAGGAATTTATTCCCCAAACTGTTGCCCAACCAGCTCATCCCACTGATTTTGTCACACTCAGAGATCATCCTAGATCTCAAGTGATTGGAGACATTTCAGATGGTGTGCAAACAAGGCATCAACTCAACCCTGAGTTGATGTTTGCTTGTTTCCTCTCTCAACTTAAGCCCCAATCCATTAAAGACCCAGAACAAGATCCCCACTGTATCATTGCAATGCAAGAGGAGCTCAATCAATTTGAGAGATGTAGAGTTTGAGATTTGGTTCCTAGACCCAAAGACCACCCAGTCATTGGAACCAAAAGGGTTGTCAGAAAAAAGTTGGATGCAGAAGGCAACATTATGTGGAACAAGGCAAGGCTAGTGGCTCAAGGCTATAGGCAAGAGGAAGGCATTGACTATGATAAGACATTTGCTCCTGTTGCAAGGATTGAGGCCATAAGAATCTTCCTTGCATATGCTGTATTCAAAAAGTTCAAAGTCTATCAAATGGATGTCAAAAGTGCTTTTCTGAATAGAGAACTCAAAGAAGAAGTATATGTGGAGCAACCACCAGGTTTTATCTCTCCAACCTATCCCTCTTATGTCTTTAGATTGTATAAAGCTCTCTATGGATTAAAGTAGGCTCCAAGAGCTTGCTATGAGACCTTAGCTAGCTTCTTATTAGAGCATAAATTTTCTAGAGGCATTGTAGATAGGACTCTTTTTATTAAGCATCATAAAGATAAAATATTATTAGTACAAATTTATGTAGATTATATTATCTTTGACTCAACTGATACCAAACTATGCAAAAGGTTTTCTAACCTTATGCATTCAAAGTTTGAGATGAGTAGCATGTGTGAACTCTTAGATTTTCTTGGTCTCCAAGTGAAGCAATCATCTGATGGTATCTTCATCTCCCAATCTAAATATGCTAAGGAGCTTATTAAAAGATTTGGGATGTGTGATGCCTCAGCAATGAAGACACTCATGGTTGCAAATGCTGTGATAGATTCTGAAGAGCATGGAAAATCTGTTGATCAGAAGTTGTATAGGGTCATTGTTGGGTCCCTATTATACCTCACATCAAGTAGGTCAGACATCATGTTTGCTACATGCATTTGTGCTAGGTTCCAAGTGAACCCTAAATAATCTCACTATATTTTGTTAAAAAGGATTTTGAGATATATAAAAGGTCATCCAAATCTAGCACTTTTATATCCATCAGAGTCAGAATTTGATTTAATTAGATTTTCAGATGCTGACTATTGTGGATGTAGAGTGGACAGAAAAAGCACAACAGTAACATGCCAGTTCCTTGGTGATAGGCTAGTGTCCTAGTTCTGTAAAAAGCAAACCTCTGTGTCCACATCCACTACAGAAGTAGAATATATAGCTGCTGGCAGTTGTTGCTCACAAGTTCTGTGGATACAAAACCAACTACTGGATTATGGATACAACTTAAATAATTCAACTATATATTATGATAGTACTAGTGCTATATCCATAACACAAAATCCAGTGCATCGTCGTAGGACCAAGCATATAGAAATAAGACATCATTTCATTAGAGATTGTGTAGACAAAAAGAAAATTAATCTTGTCTTTCTTTCCACTGATTTACAAAGAGCAGACATCTTCACCAAGCCATTAGATGAGAAGAAACATCTGTTTTTCATAAATCAGTTAGGAATTATCAATGGAGGTATGTTAATTTAAATTTTGTCTGTGGTCGACAATTTGTTGACAGTTCGTCGAACGGAGATCGACGATCTATGAACTCCTCGTGAAGAGTTTGTCGAATGGAGTTCGACGATCACTTCTTAGTGAAATAATTTTCGTCGAATGGAGATCGACGATCCCTGCTTCAGTGATTTATCGTCGAACGGAGATCGACGATTTATTCATCTTCTTCAGACTGAGATCGACGAACTCATTTTCTATTAAAATACTTTGTCGAACACAGATCGAAGATATTTTATTTTTCATCGGACGGAGATCGTCTTTTCATCTTCTAAAGACCTCATAAACTAAGTTTTAGACGAAATCCGTCCCACACTTTCAATTTCCTTTGCACTTGATCGCTTATTTTTCCTTGTAGGAGCTCTCATGGCGATTTCGGCTTCAAACCTCTCCGGGATGAAGTTCGATGCTGGATTTGATATAGATGTGAACTCCTTCAAGCATACTGACCAAATCTTCCAGGATATTTTGAAGTTGTTCGATGAGCGGTAACTTCTCAAAGTGATGACTACCAGGATGAAGCTGCCTGTGGCAGAAATAAAAGAATGGGTTTTCTTGTTATCTTCTCTAGATGGACAAACCCTAGTCGGCACCATTTCTGGACAGGAGGTGATTCTAACTCCTCATATTCTTTCTGAGATATTTGGTTTTGTTAATGGAAATGATGATATAGAACTGAATAGTGATGAGTTTGGCGAAATGCCTACACGGATGGGTCACTCCGAGGGAAACTCTAGTAAGTTACTGAAAAATAACTTGTCTGTTGAGTACAAGTTTCTGGACGACATAGTAGGTAAGGTGCTACTTGGGAAGCACACTGCCCATGACTATATTATCAGGCATCAATTCCTTCTGATTAGTGCCCTGGTAAATAAGAAATCAGTGAATTTGGGTAATATTCTATTTGATTTGATTAAGAAGAAAAATAACAAAAGAGAAGTCTGTTTTGGGAGGATTATGTGCATTTTCCTCCAGGATAAATGTCCTCAACTGTTGGTCTCTCCAACAGTTTTCATCAATGCTTCCAAGAGACTGACCTCAGCACTCTTTGAAAAATGGGAGAGGAACATATCAAAGCCCTCCAGGGCCTCCTCTTCCTTAAGGATTTCAGAGGACATAAGGGTTATAGTAGTCACTCAACCTTCTGAAGAGGCACCAAAAAATCCTCCACCTCCTTCTCCACCTCATACCTCACTGCCTCAACCTCCTCTACCTCACCACCCTCAGGAGATTCCGTTCACCACTTCTGTATCTACTCAAATGTCTCTCACCTTCAATCTCCTCACAACACCATCACCATCCCCATAACCAATACAATCACCAATACACTCACCAATACATACTTCTCCACAATCATCAAATCTACCTGCTGAAACCACTCCTATGGATATCACATCTAACATCCCTCCACTCATTACTCCAGTCATCCCCTCCACATCCACAATCATCCCTCCAATTCCACCTTCTCCTCCATCCACTTCCTTGAATGTCTGTACTTCTTGTGGTATCACCACTTCTTCTCTCCCATCTTCCTCATCTGATCCATCTACTATCATCTCTCTTCTCACTCCCACCATCAAATCTCTCATAGAGGATGTCATTGCACCTCTAATTCTTTCCATCAATTCCTTATCTACTAAGCTTGCTTCTTTCTCTGGCCCTTCTTCACTTAGGGGCATGACATCAGATTTTCCTGATACCAGGCATGTAACGTCCCGAATCGCACTAGGCCCCTCGTGCATGTTTTTGAGTCAGGAGAGCTGACTTGGGTTCAGGGGGAGTGCTGACAACTGGGCAGCACATGTGAAAAGGAGGAGAAATCAGTCAAGCATAGGACACGGGTAGAGACACGGGCTTGTCCCTACCCATGTGGGAGTGGCCAGCTCTCGAGTCGATGACTCGAGTATGTCCAGAGAAGGACACGGGTAGTGATACGAGCGAACTGAGATGAGTATGTCCAGAGATGACTCGAGTATGTCTATAGTCAATGACTCGAGTATATCCCGTGTGAAGTGACACGGGTAGAGACACGTATGTGTCCCTACCTGTGTGTGTGTGTGTGTGTCGAGTTGAACTCGACGAGGTGTATTGAGATCGACGAATTGTGTAGAGATCAACGAAATGTATGACACGGGTAAAGACACGGGCCTGTCCCTACCCGTGTATCGTTGTGTCGAGTTGAACTCGACGAGGTGTGTCGAGATCGACGAAGTGTATGACACGGGTAGCGACACGGGCATGTCCCTACCTGTGTGTGTGTGTGTGTTGAGTTGAACTCAAGAGAGCGTGTTGAGATCGAGGAAGTGTACCAAGATCGACGAAATGTAGGACATAGGTAGAGACACGGGCGTGTCCCTACCCGCGTGTCGTTGTGTCAAGTTGAGTTTGTCGAAATGTATCCAGAGGAGGACACGACCATGGAACATGGACGTGTCATGTGGACACAGGTCGGGACACAGGCGTGTCCCTACCCATGTGGAGTATTGAATCGACACTAAAACCGTCGTTGACGCTTTGCCCAAGCAGGACACGGGTAAGGACACGGGCGTTTCCTACCCGTGTCACTTTTCATATATAAGGGTTGTGAAAAGCCTAGCCGTTTTCACTCCTCATTCCAGCCATTTTTCCAGAGAGAAACCTCTGTAAAGAGGGAAAACTACAGGAGCAAGTCTTGGAGGAGAAGATCTGTCGCCGCCGTAAAGGAGAAGATGCCGGCGAGAAGAGTTACACGATCCATGGCCGGAAATAGTGAAAATGCCGGAAATGAGGTGAGCTTCCTCCCCTCTCCCTTGGTGCTTGATCTGTAGATATCTAGGAGAGATGTCGACTCAAAAGAGTCTCGGCTAGTGAGATGGTGATTTCTCTAGGAAGAGGTCGTACTAGGCCTTGTGCTCTAAGGTTAGTGGTGTCTTCAACCTCTCCAGTCTTCTATGTGAAGATGGGGGATGGTTTCTTGAAGAATCAAGGCCTCATGAGGGTGAATAAGGGAGGAATTTCTGTGTGATTTTGGAAGACCAACTTGTGGAGGGAGATGAATCGATGTCATTCATTCCTCTTTAAGATGCGTGCAGAATCTATGTTCTGCGCGCAGCGAGCTTCTGGGCCATTTCAGGTATGATATGGCCAGATCTGGGTCGTCGACTAAACAGGAAAGTTGAAGCCCTTGAAAGGACCTTTCCAGCGAATGGTTGTACGACTTCAGGCGAAGTCACAGCCATAGGAAAGTCTCAACGAAATTGACATCCGGCAAACCTGCATGCAGAAATTGTGTTTTGTGCGCAGCACACTTTGAAGCCGATTTCAAATAGATTACACTCAAATCTGGGTTGTGGTCTGAATATGAAAGTTGTAACCCATGAAAAGAACTTTCCATCGAGGGGTTACACGTCTTCACCAGATTCCTGTAGCTTTGGGAATCTACGGTTGAATTTGCTCTCTATATTTATTATGCACTTAAATTTCTGGGTTTTTATATAATATGGATTTGGATTTCGTGGAATCGATGTTGCAATTTAACTCGAGATTTTGGTGAACTATTTTATGTTAACCACCGTTTTGCTATGAATGATGAAGATTACTAATTAGATTTCATATAACTAAATTGTTAAGCAAGCTTACTTAAACGAAATGACTTGTTAGAAATTGGTAGACTATTATATATGTGCATTATGTTATATTATGTTTAAATCATTTGGAATGACATATAGAAGGATAAACTATGTCCATGAGTATGTTTGATGGTTGGAATGAAATTTAGTAGTCCAATACTTAGAGTGTAGTCTCCCTACGGGTAGTATTGTGGAAGGATATAAGTGCGGTGTTGACCGTCACTAGTTGGGTTAGTGTTGAGATGAGGTATAGACGGACGGTTGGGCTTGGTCCTCGGTGTTCACGTCCCAGGGCTCCTTCCGTGTCGAGTGGATGGTTGGGCGGTGTCCTCATGCTTACTTCCGAGGCCCCTTCCATGCCACAGTGATGTGGAATTTGCATGCGGTGTGGGTCGACACGCGGTGTCATAATCTTGGATTAAGGATAGTGTGGCAGGTCTATATGCTCGCTGATCGTCACACCGACAGGAGTTGACAGTTAGACTTTGGGAGGTTGGGCTGTGTCCTCGGTGTTCATGTCCCGGGGCCCCTTCCGTGTCAAGTGAACGGTTGGGCTGTGTCCTCGTGCTTTCTTCTGAGGCCCCTTTCGGGTCACAGAAGGTCTATTCGGGGTTGTGTTCTCGGTGCACATCTACCCGAGACCCCCGCTGGGCCATAGTACGCATGGGTTCCGCTATTATGTTCTTAGCATTGAGGCGTACGGAAGCCTAGGTGAAGCAATGCGGATGCCCGCCTAGTAGTAGAGATGCCCGCTCTACTGTCACTGCTTGGCCACGGCGCTTGATGCCTGAGAGGTTAGCTACCTGCTCGAATACTGGAAACTATAGTCTGTGTCGACATAGCAATTGCATGTGTATGATCATGGGTGAGTCATTGCATAGCACACATACCATTTCATATCATTGCACAACAAGATCCTATTCGTATAAGTTTGTATAGGCACTCCTATACGATGAGTTACTTTATGCAAACTGATCCTTAACTTATAAGCTTGTATGGGCATCCCTATAAGTTAAGTTACTTACCTACTGTAGTTACATGTACTTGTTGAATTACTATTGCTCAATTAGAACTGCTAGTTTATAATATTGTTATTCATGTACAATTACCACCTGCTTGTACCTGTTTTACTACTTGTATATATTACCCTTGTTCCTTTCCTCTGCCCGGTGCCGAGGAGTCACCGGGGGAGCAGATCTGAAGCCACTTAGTCTTTTCGACTAACAGTTGCTACGTCTTCCTTTTAGGAGGTCTCCCCGCAGGTCGAGCAGCTGCAGACTTTGCAGCAGGATAGCCAGGCCAAGACTACCGGGCCTGATGTGACGGTGCCGTCGCTACCGTCGGTAACGGATGTGAGTGTTGAGCGACTCTGATGTGCCCATTTTGGGGTGTTTATTAGCTGTACTTTGATATATTGTAGAAACATGTTTTAGCTTCTCTTATTTGTTGTATTTGGACTATATACTTGGTGTGGATTTGACTTCTCTTTATTATAGTTTAGTTGGGTTGGCATATGTATGGTGATATTGATTGTAGCCGGCAGAATAGGCATCTTATGGTACAGGTTAGCCCGTGTGCTAATGCTCCCGCAAGGCGGCTGTTCTTGGCATAAGACCCCCTTCATGCCGTGTTTTGGGATCCGCGAGGGGGGGGGGGGGGTCTTACAAATGGTATCAGTTTGCCACGATCCTCAACTAAAGAAGTCATTCAACAATGGTACCACCCCCGTTCGATTAGTCAGTTTGGGGATAAACTGACTTAGCGGAAGCAGTGGTGTTCCCATATGTAATTCACACTAATTTTGTCCAACGTTGACCTTAAGATTAGCCAACCTGACCATACGTTTGTGTTTTACGTGTAGATTTCAGTGCACGTTGAGCCGATGGGGGGCACTCCTGCCCCTTCCATACCCACTCAATTACAATAATCCGAGTTGGGGCAGACTCTCACCGCCATCCTGGATGCCTTTAGGGCGCAGCAGCCTCCGGTGCAACAACATGCTCCGGGCTCTAACTAGTTGAGCACCTTTCGGGCCCTCTCCCCTCCCTCCTACCTCGATATGGAGTCGTCTGTACGCACGGAGTAATGGCTTGACAAGGTGCAGGAGTTGCTGGCGGGGATCCGTTGCCCAGCCAACATGGCTGTGACGTTGGCAGTGTCCGTCTTGGAACTACATGCTAAGAGGTGGTGGAAGTCCCTCATGGGCTTCACCTTCCACGTCCGTATCTATACAGAGATAAGTTGGAGCGAGTTCTCGGATATATTCTTGGAGCACTTCATTCCCACATCCGCTTGAAATGAACTCGAAGAGATGTTTCTTCTGTTAAAACAAGGATCAAAATCAGTTACAGAATATCAGCGAGAGTTTCAGCACCTCGCGAGGTTCACAACTTCTTCTGATTTGGATGATAGAGGATACGCCAACCGTTTCTACAAAGGGCTACGAGATCCCCTAAGGCAGGCCCATTTATTTATAGCGGACACTACCTTGGCGGAGATTATCGACATGGCGAAAAGATTGGAGGCGGATCACTTGAGTAGTGGTAAGAGACCTGCAAAGGTCGTGATGGAAGCTGGCCCAAGCTGTAACGCCCCGAAACTCAAAGGATCAAAGGGGGACATTTTGGGCCAGTTTGGGTTCTGGCTGCAGGCACACGGCCTGGGACACGGGCGTGTCCCAGGGCGTGTCAAGCCTGTGTCGACACTAAGATGGGAAGTCGACACTTTGGTCTCGACATTGTGTCGAGACTGGGCACACGGCCTGCGACACGGGCGTGTCGCAGGGCGTGTCGACCCGTGCCGACACTTAGCCGCGAAGTCGACACTGTGCTTTGATGTTGTGTCGAGACATGGCACACGGCCTGCGACACGGGCGTGTCGCAGGGCGTGTCAGCCCGTGTCGACACTCGTCCCGCGAAGTCGACACTTTGGTGTCGACAATGTGTCGAGACATAGCACACGGCCTGCGACACGGGCGTGTCGCAGGGCGTGTCGACCCGTGTCGACACTTAGCCGCGAAGTGTCGAGACCGTGTACACGGCTTGGAGCCCAGGCGTGTCAAGGTGACACGGGTCGGGACACGGGCGTGTCCTAGAACCCGTACAGTGCTCGGGTTGAAAATGGGGAAAAAATCATGGGGTACACGGCCGGCCACACGGCCGTGTGAGGTGGAACACGGGCGTGTCAGGTCGAACACGGGTGTGTTCGATACCCGTGTGAGGTTCCAGGTGATTCGATTTTGACGGCGAATGAGGCACACGGCCCTGGACACGGGCGTGTGCCAGGCCGTGTTCGGTCTAGATTGGGCATTTCAGTCCCGAATCGAAGCCGTTCATTTCCTTGACTGAAGATCCAACGTCTGGGGGTTGTTCCTGAAGGGATATACCCGTGAGTGGACTTAGAAAACCCTCACTTTTCATACCTTATCATCTTTCTAAATCCTTGGAGAGAGAGGAGAGCCAAGGGAGGAAGAAGGAGCTAGATCCGCCATTGGAGGAGCTTCGGAGCTCCGAATCGCAAGCCGACTCCGGATCCACGGAGGCAACGCTAGTGCGCTGATTTTCATCCGATTACTTTTCAATGGCGCCAAAGAGGAACTCAAGGGTAACGATCCTCATCTTGAGCATGAATAGCTCTCTTTCTTTGCATAGGAAGCCCGCTCTCGCGAGTTTGCGGAGAGTTGGAGGTGTTCCTTCGGGTAGATATGTGTAGTCCCCGTTATGTAGAGTCCGTGAGCGAGAACGGACATAGGCATGATGTGTGAAGCCTACCCGGACATGTTGGTCTGGATTGGTGATGTTGCATTGCATAAATGCCGGAGAAGAATCAGTGTTATTGGTTGTTTTCGGGTTTTCTACGCGGTAGATTGCAGCAGGGAGCCTTGGGGACTAACCTAAAGGCGCACCCTGAAAACTGGGCGGATACGAGATCTTGCCAACTTGGTGGCCTGAGAGCCAACTTGAACATAACCGAGTTATGTGACTTGCGATAGGATGGGACTCGGTGAAAGTTTGACTCGCGCAAATGGCTTAAATTGTCGTTGCGATGTGAGCACAGGTTAGATGGAACCGTACCCGCTCTATGTCGTTCGGTTAAAGAGACCTAAGGTTACGTGGCACTTGCCGTTGGCATAGATGTGAGTCTTCGGCGGTCAATGGCTTAAATTGACGTGACCCATGCCAAGAAGACAAATTGCTCATAGGTTTGGCCGTCTAAGTGGCGGTGGTGAGTACGGAATGTTAATGGCTTTAATTGACGTGACATCGACCGGTTCACCGAGAATGTGCCCTGAGTGCACGGGGCGTGTGGCCGTACGAGCCAACGTCTGTGATGTTATGGCTATGGTTATAAATTGCTTGCTTATGCTAATGAAATGCAGGGAAGGAGCATCGCCGCCCCGAGTTGGGGGCGGGATCGTTATAATTTGGTCAGCATTGCTGACTGTTGCCTTGTTTTGCCACCGTGCGGTGGTTTGTTGCTTGCAGGTGCAGCTGGACCAAGCGGTCAATAGCGGGCTAAAGCCCTTTTTGCGAAGCCGGCCCTCGAAGGCCCAAGTAGAAGTGTTTACTGTTTTATTTATGTATGACCGGCCTGCGCGCCGTGGTTTGTAAAACATGTAATATTCAAGTGAAACATTTTGTAAGGCCTTAAGGCTTGTTTTGAGTATTTTGTATAACATTCCTATTTTGTATTAGTGGACATTTGTGCTTTGATGCTTGGTTCTTGTTTACAACTTTATAAACTGCTTCCGCATGAATGCTCTGTGTAGGACGTTGAGATTGGTTGGATGGTTTCCATAAGTAACCACCCGGTCTGTCTGTGGTATATGGCGTCGGGCCCCGGCCGGACCTACTGCTATATGCTATGCGACGGATAGGGGGTGTTACAATTTGGTATCAGACTACTGGTTTTGGTCGGACTTAAGCTGAATTCGTGGACGAATTCTTTTTAAGGGGTGGTGAGCACATTGTGTGCGTCATCGTTATAACGGTAAAAGAACCCATGAATGTCCACTTAGGAATGAAAAATACTCGTGTTTGAGGAACATGCGTGTTCCTATAATTGCTGTTCGCAATTTTATTTGGTCGCTTAATGGTGTTTTGTACCACTATAGGTGACCGGAAGTGGTGCTGGACAGCCAGAATGCCCGGTTTCTGAGGAGCATATTGCACCCGGTGAGGTGTTTGAGCCTCCTCCTTCGTATGAAACCGTTAGAAGGATCGTAGAAGCGGTGTTCGCTATGACGGGTGCACAGCTTGGAGGAAATGTACAACCCTGCGCCCCTGTTGTGGCTTCAACGCCGGTGGGCGCGATGTAGCTGATGACCTTTGGTAGACCATTGGGCCAGCAGCTGAATATGCATTTAGTGCACGGAGCGCACACGGTTGAGGAATATTTGCAAGCATTTCTTCTGATAAGTCGCTACCCATGCTTCGAGTTGGATAACGAGCAAACTATAGTCGATAGATTTTATAATGGCCTGCGTGCCGAGTTACGAGTTCTACTTCTAGGACCAAAGTTATTGGGGTTCCGAGCCTTGGTGGAATTAGCTGGATCATTGGAGGAAGATTTGAGGAAGACCCTCCCGATGCCAGCTACCATGGTATCGAACTATACAAACCCCATAAGAGCTGCATCCGGCAGAATGCTGGAGAAAGGGGTTATGAAATCGACTAGTAAAGCTACTTACACTTGTTATACTTGTGGAAAGAAAGGGCACTTTGCCCGAGACTGTTGGAATGGTGCTCGGAAGGGTAAGAAACCTATGTCAGGAGCAGTCAAGGATGTTAGTGGAAAGGAAACGACATTCAAAGTGCCGAACACCTCAAAGTCTGTATATCGAAAATGGTATAAGAAGCATAGGACCTCGGGTCCAGCTCCTTCTGGTACTTCTGGGGCGACTACGGGTCAGACCCCGGGCACATGTTTCAGCTGTGGCGAGCCGGGGCATTATGCTCGTGAGTGCCTAAAGCCCTGGTGGAAGCACGCCGTCGTGACGACATGTATGGTTTAAAGATAGTTTTGCCTTAAACACTTGTCGCCCTTGTGCATGTTAGCTTAGAACTACTGGTGTTAAGCCTTGTTATGACTTCTTTATCTGCGAGAGCACCGTTCGTTTAGGGAGCTTCGCATTCCTTGGTTAGGAATTATACTGTGCGTCGGAGTACCTCCTTCGATGCTAAGAGACAAATTGGATTCGTCATAGTCCAATGGTGCTCATTGTGCGCGGGTAGAATTGGCTGCGCTTAGTTTTGGATCAGGAATCAGGAGTTCGATCTGCAAGCGTCGTTACTACCGCTAGGGGAGTTCGACGTAATATTTGGCATGGAATAGCTCTAGGAGCAGCAAGCCTATATAGATTGCGGTAGCAAGGAAGCCAAGCTGGGAGCTAGTCGTGAGACGACCTTTACGGGCTTGAAGAGGTCGAGCAAGATGTTGGCATCTACTCTTCGGGTGGTGTAGGCGGTTTGTGCTAGTGTAGAGCTGTTCTGTACACTAGTGGAGGTTGCAAAGCCGAAACCCGCGTTGGTTAATATTTCAGTGGTATCGGAATACTCTGATGTGTTCCCCGCAGATCTTCCTGGAGCCCCGCCTCAGCGGGAGATAGATTTTATGTTTGAGCTAGTACCAGGTGCAAAGCCTGTGTCACGCCCTCCTTATCGGCTAGCGCCTAAGGAAATGGCGGAGCTGAAGGTGCAACTTCTAAAAGTTGTTGGAGCAAGGGTATGTGCGTCCAAGTCCTTCGCCTTGGAGCGCACCGACCCTCTTTATTCAGAAGAAGGATGGAAGGTTGAGGCTGCGTATTAATTATCGGGAGGTCAACAAGTTGACGGAAAAGAGCAAGTACCCAATCCCAAGGATCGATGATCTTTGTGATCAGTTGGTAGGGTCAACGGCGTACTCTAAATAGATAAGGGAGAGTGATATCCCTAAGATAACGTTCAGTACAGGACACGGGCGCTACGAGTTTACAGTCATGCCGTTTGGACTGACTAATGCGCCGTCAGTGTTCGTGGATTTGATGAACAGGACCTTCCGGGAGTACTTGTACCATTCTGTGATCGTCTTCGTCGACGATAGTCTGGTGTACTCGTAGAGTATGGAAGATCACTTCAAGCATCTTCTTTTGGTTTTGAGACGATAAGGAAGAATCAGTTATATACCAAGTTCTTGAAGTGCGAGTTTGGTCACCCTCAGTGGTGTCCTCGGTCTTGTAATGAGTAAGGAAGGTATTGTAGTGGATCCGACGAAGGTTGTTGCGATACGAGAGTGGCCTGAGATTGCTACGGTAGCGGAAGTCCGGAGTTTTCTGGAGCTTGCCGGCTACTATAGGCGCTTCGTGGAGAACTTCTCGCGGATAGCGTTACCTCTCACTACTTTGACGAGGAAGGAGCATAAGTTCTTTTGGATGCCGGAGTGCGCGCGAGTTTTTGAGGAGTTGTAATGTCGGTTGACTACGGCACCTATGCTGACTTCGCCGAGTGGAACCGAAGGCAATGAGATTTATAATGATGCTTAGGGCAGCGGTTTGGGTTGTGTGCTACTGCAACACGGAAGCGTAATAGCGTATGGCCGTGAGTTTTGCCTTGAAGCTATGGAGGCATAATTGTATACGGTGTGAAAATGGATCTCTACGCCGGTCACAAGAGCGTGAAGTATCTGATTGATCAGAAGGATCTGAATATACGGCAGCGTAGATGGATGGAGTTCTTGGGAGACAATACATTCAAGATCCACTACGCGCCTGATAAAGGGAATGAGGTGGCTGACGCAGTGAGTCGCCAAGCACCAGCTCAAGCCAATTGGCTATCGGTGCATGATGAGCGGTTGGTGCGAGAGTTGGAGGCATTGGAGATCGTTTGTGTGGACAAGCAATCAAGTGCTGAAGCAGTTCTGAATTGGACTGAAGTCCAATATGACCTGGCTGATCGTATTCGGCAGGCTTAGGATATGGATGCTC
This sequence comes from Platanthera guangdongensis, assembly GCA_039583875.1. NCBI lineage: Eukaryota > Viridiplantae > Streptophyta > Magnoliopsida > Asparagales > Orchidaceae > Platanthera > Platanthera guangdongensis. The sequence continues at coordinate 130,971,298 of CM077147.1, read as the reverse complement.
ATATGAAGCAGTTCATGGTAGAGGCTCTGGATGGGTCAAATTCCCAATTCGTCGTGGAGGACGAATTAATTTGGAGAGACGGTCATTTGTGCATCCCAAGTGTGGGCAATTTACGGGTGCAGTTGTTGTACGAGGCACACCATACCAAGTACTCGATTCACCCGGGGAGCACGAAGATGTACCGTGATGTGAAGAAACTGTTTTGGTGGCCGGGTTTGAAAAAGGATGTGGCGCTATACGTAGCGAAGTACCAAACCTGCGCCTTGGTAAAGGCGGAGTGCCAAAAGCCGGGAGGATTTCTTAAGTCCTTGCCTATTCCGGAGTGGAAATTTGACGACATCTCTATGGACTTTGTGCACGGTTTGCCAAGGTCGCAGAAGGGAAACAACGCCATTTGGGTGGTTGTTGATCGATTAACGAAGCTGTCGCATTTTATTTCGCATAGGAAGGATGATCCGGTGGAGAAGTTGGCAAAGCTTTATGTGGATAACATAGTACGGCTTCATGGTGTGCCCCGCAGCATCGTGAGTGACCGAGATGAGCGGTTCACGTCCAATGATTGGAGGCTGGTGCAACAAATGTTGGGAACTAAGTTGAAATTCAGCACAGCCACCCATCCGCAAACGGATGGGCAGACCGAGAGGGTCAATAGAACCATGGAAGACATGCTTCGCATGTGTGTCTTGGATTTTTGGGAAGCAATGGGAAGACCACCTTTATTTGGTGGAGTTCGCATACAACAACAGCTACCAAGCGAGTATTCAGATGGCGCCCTTCGAGGCCCTATATGGTAGAAGATGTCGCACGCCGTTGTTTTGGTTAGAAACGGGTGAGTCAAAGTTGTATAAGCGATCGGAAGTGGAGGAGGCTACTTCTTTGGTGAGAACCATTCGGGAGAGGTTGCTTATCGCTCATGATCGGCAAGCAAAGTACTATAATGCCAAGCACAGGAATGTGGAGTTCGCTGTGGGCGATTATGTATACTTAAAGATCAAGCCGTTCAAGGGTGTCTCGCGGGTGCGACGAGTGAAAAAGCTAAGCCCGAGGTACCTTGGACCGTTTGAGGTTCTGGAGCGAGTTGGTGAAGCGGCCTATAGGTTGAAGCTTTCAGTGGAGCTAAGTGGTTGACATGATGTATTCCATATTTCGGTGCTTCGGAAGGTGGTGCAAGAGCCTACGCAAGTGATCGTGGTTGATCAAGTGCCGGTGGATAGTGGGCTAACGACAAAAGTCAAGCCCGTGCGGATCAAGGACTCGGAGGTCAAGCGGCTACGCAATAAAGAGATCAGGATGGTCAAGGTCCGGTGGGGACAATTGCGGTCGTGAGGAGCTCTCTTGGGAGCGAGAGCAGACTATTCTTGACGAGTATACAGAGTTGTTCCGCTCAGGTACAAATTTTGGTTTTGTACATGTCTTTCATTTATGTAATTCCGTGGACGAAATTCTTTTAAGAGGGGGAGAGTTGTAACGCCCCGAAACTCAAAGGATCAAAAGGGGACATTTTGGGCCAGTTTGGGTTCTAGCTGCAGGCACACGGCCTGGGACACGGGCGTGTCCCAGGGCGTGTCAAGCATGTGTCGACACTAAGACGGGAAGTCGACACTTTGGCCTCGACATTGTGTCGAGACTGCGCACATGGCCTGCGACACGGGCGTGTCGCAGGGCGTGTCGACCCGTGTCGACACTTAGCCGCGAAGTTGACACTGTGCTTTGATGTTGTGTCGAGACATGGCACACGGCCTACGACACGGGCGTGTCGCAGGGCGTGTCAGCCCGTGTCGACACTCGTCCCACGAAGTCGACACTTTGGTGTCGACAATGTGTCGAGACATAGCACACGGCCTGCGATACGGGCGTGTCGCAGGGCGTGTCGACCCGTGTCGACACTTAGCCGCGAAGTGTCGAGACCGTGTACATGGCTTGGAGCCCATGCCTGTCAAGGTGACACGGGTCGGGACACGGGCGTGTCCTAGAACCCGTGCAGTGCTCGGGTTGAAAATGGGGAAAAATCATGGGGTACACGGCCGGCCACACGACCATGTGAGGTGGAACACGGGCGTGTCAGGTCGAACACGGGCGTGTTCGATACCCGTGTGAGGTTCCAGGTGATTCGATTTTGACGGCGAATGAGGCACACGGCCCTGGACACGGGCGTGTGCCAGGCCGTGTTCGGTCCAGATTGGGCATTTCAGTCCCGAATCGAAGCCGTTCATTTCCTTAACTGAAGATCCAACGGCTGGGGGTTGTTCCTGAAGGGATATACCCGTGAGTGGACTTAGAAAACCCTCACTTTTCATACCTTATCATCTTTCTAAATCCTTGGAGAGAGAGAGGAGAGCCAAGGGAGGAAGAAGGAGCTAGATCCGCCATTGGAGGAGCTTCGGAGCTCCGAATCGCAAGCTGACTCCGGATCCACGGAGGCAACGCTAGTGCGGTGATTTTCATCCGATTACTTTTCAATGGTGCCAAAGTAGAACTCAAGGGTAACGATCCTCATCTTGAGCATGAATAGCTCTCTTTCTTTGCATAGGAAGCCCACTCTCGCGAGTTTGCGGAGAGTTGGAGGCGTTCCTTCGGGTAGATATGTGTAGTCCCCATTGTGTAGAGTCCGTGAGCGAGAACGGACATAGGCATGATGTGTGAAGCCTACCCGGACATGTTGGTCTGGATCGGTGATGTTTCATTGCATAAATGCAGGAGAAGACTCCGTGCTATTGGTTGTTTTCGGGTTTTCTACGCGGTAGATTGCAGCAGGGAGCCTTGGGGACTAACCTAAAGGTGCACCCGGAAAACTGGGCAGATACGAGATCTTGCCAACTTGGTGGCCTGAGAGCCAACTTGAACATAACCGAGTTATGTGACTTGCGATAGGATGGGACTCGGTGAAAGTTTGACCCGCGCAAATGGCTTAAATTGTCGTTGCGATGTGAGCACGGGTTAGATGGAACCGTACCCCCTCTATGTCGTTCGGTTAAAGAGACCTAAGGTTATGTGGCACTTGCCGTTGGCATATATGTGAGTCTTCGGCGGTCAATGGCTTAAATTGACGTGACCCATGCCAAGAAGACAAATTGCTCATAGGTTTGGCCGTCTAAGTGGCGGTGGTGAGTCCGGAATGTTAATGGCTTTAATTGACGTGACATCGACCGGTTCACCGAGAATGTGCCCTGAGTGCACGGGGCGTGTGGCCGTACGAGCCAACGTCTGTGATGTTATGGCTATGGTTATAAATTGCTCGCTTATGCTAATGAAATGCAGGGAAGGAGCATCGCCGCCCCGAGTTGGGGGCGGGATCGTTATAATTTGGTCAGCATTGCTGACCGTTGCCTTTTTTTGCCACCGTGCGGTGGTTTGTTGCTTGCAGGTGCAGCTGGACCAAGCGGTCAATAGCGGTCTAAAGCCCTTTTTGCGAAGCCGGCCCTCGAAGGCCCAAGTAGCAGTGTTTATTGTTTTATTCATGTATGACCGGCCTGCGCGCCGTGGTTTGTAAAACATGTAATATTCAAGTGAAACATTTTGTAAGGCCTTAAGGCTTGTTTTGAGTATTTTGTATAACATTCCTATTTTGTATTAGTGAACATTCGTGCTTTGATGTTGGGTTCTTGTTTACAACTTTATAAACTGCCTCCGCTAGAATGCTCTGTGTAGGACGTTGAGATTGGTTGGATGGTTTCCATAAGTAACCACCCGGTCTGTCTGTGGTATATGGCGTCGGGCCCCGGCCGGACCTACTGCTATATGCTATGCGACGGATAGGGGGTGTTACACAAGCAACAGAAGAAGGCGGGGCGTTAGAGGAGGAAGAGGACATCAAAGAGGTGCAGGACGTTTCCACCAAGATTTTAGAGTGGGGAACCTGATTCCGCAGCCACTGCATTGCCTCCACCGCCTTAGCCTCAACAATTTCAGCAACCTGAAGGGCATCATTGGCTAGTGTGTTTTGAATGCAACCAGTCGGGCCACATTCAACGTTTTTGCCCGCGGTTGTTTAGGAATGTCCCTCCTGCTCTCCCTCATGCAGCTCCGCGGGTGCGGGGCTATATGCGTGGTCGAGGACAAGGATCGCGAGGAGGAAACCCCGGCCCTGCTCGGGATCAAGTGTACGCGCTGGACATGGCAGAAGAACGGAATCCCAGGATGTGATTGCAGGTATGATTTAAATAATTATCACATTTTCATTGTTTAACTTAAAGTTACTTGAGACATACTAGACACCTAGCAATAAGTTTTGGTTATTGGTACTTAGGCACCATGATAGTTGGCGGGAAGATGGCTTATGCGCTGTTCGATACCGATGCCTCACACTGCTTTGTGTATGAGGACTTCATTAAGGACATGGAGGACATACAATACTTTACTGGTATAGCTCGACGAGTACGCCTCCCGGACGGCTCGGAGATGATTGCAACTGCTAAGTGCGAGTTCGGGATATTTATTGAAGGAAAGGCCTTTGATACACCTGCCACGGTCTTGAGAATGCCGAAGTTTGACATCATTCTGGGCATGGCGTGGTTGGACTGGAATTTCGCAAGGATCGACTGCGCGGAGAAGCGGATCTATTTGTGACATGTGGACTCCGACGTCATCTTCCAAGGTATTAGCCTCGCACCTCACATGTCATTATCTTCCGTTCAGGTTGTAAAAGCCCATATGAAGGGGGATGAAGTCTTCATGATCTGGTTCGAGTTGAAGTAGATAGCATTGGATATAAAAGACATACGGGTAGTGCGGGACTTCCCCGAGGTATTTCCTGAGAAACTGCCAGGATTACCCCGGCACAGAAATGTTGACTTCTAGATTAATCTAGTACCGGGTGCCAAGCCTGTATCCAAGGCCCCTTACCGAATGGCCGCGAAGGAACTCACGGAGTTTAGAGTTCAACTGCAAGAAATGGTGGAGTCAGGGTTCGTTCTCCCCAGTTCGTCACCCTGGGGAGCCCCTGTATTGTTCGTGAAAAAGAAGGATGGAACCCTGTGTTTGTGCATAGACTATCGGGAACTCATTCGGCTGACGGTGCGGAACACTTATCCGCTACCTCGGATCGACGAGTTGTTCGATCAACTAGTGGGAGAGCATTAGTTTTCTAAGCTAGACTTACGCTCAGTGTCTTATCAGTTGAGAATATAAGAAGGTGACATACAGAAAACGGCCTTTAGTTCAAGATATGGGTTGTACGAGTTCACTGTAATGCCGTTTGGGCTCACAAATTCCCCTTCGGCTTTCATGAGCCTGATGAACAAGGTATTTGAACCATTTTTGGACATCTTCATCATTATTTTCATCGACGACATCTTGGTCGACTCAAAGACGGAGGAGGAGCATGTCCAGCACCTGACCTTGTTATTGAAGAAATTGAAGGAGCACGCCTTGTTCGCCAAGTTCAGCAAGTGCGAATTCTGGTTTAAAGAGGTTGCTTTCTTGGGGCATGTGATCAGTGGAGCAGGTCTAGCGGTGGATCCGGCCAAGGTGCGTGCCGTGAGGAGTGGTCACCCTTAAAGTCAGCGGCCGATGTGCGTAGCTTCCTTGACTTGCTGGGTACTACCGCAAGTTCATGAAGGATTCTCCATATTTTTCCCTCCCTCTTACGTCATTGACGAAGAAAGGTGTGCCATTTGAGTGGATGCCCCAATATGAAACGGAGTTCCAGGAGCTGAAGGATAGACTTACCTCCGCCCCCATCCTTGCACTTCCGTCTAGGAAGGAAGGATTTCAAGTTTACACTACGCATCATATCAAGGGATGGGAGAGGTATTTATGCAGCACGGGCACGTGATTGCTTATGCTTCAAGACAACTAAATATAGCATGAAATCAATTACCCGGTTCACGATTTGAGCTCGAGTAGTGTTGTTTGCCTGAAGGTTTGGAGGCATTATCTATATGGCGTCCAATGCGAGATCTTTTCAGACCACAAAACTTGAAGTACGTTCATACTCAGAAGGAGTTGAACTTGAGGCAACGGCGGTGGTTAGAATTTCTATGCGACCATGAGTTCACCATGAACTACCACCCAGAAAAGCGAACTCGGTAGCCGACGTGTTGAGTAGAAAGTACTAGGCTCTAGCCCAGAGTCTCGGTTGATGAGTATGGAGTTGGCTCGAATGATTTCGGAGATGGATATTACTTTGATATTTAAGGCTCCTTAGGCAGAGTATATGGAGAGTACTTGGCAAGCATGAGCATAGTTTGTGATATCCTGGACCGAATCAGAGTGAAGTAAGGAAAGGATGCGGCTCTGGCCCGGCAATAAATCAATTCAATCGAAGATGGGACTACCGACGAGTATACACTAAAAGACGGCCTCATTTATTTCCGTAGTCGCTCTACCATTCCA